>CP142455.1:84060000-84660000 GCA_038049695.1 Cinnamomum chago | reverse complement strand
TGAAGTTAATGAACCTCTTTTCATTTGAGAGAAGATGATGCTTAAAGAAGAGATCACGATTGGTGTGAGTACTTAATATGAAGTCGCAAATATCTTCACCAATGTAGGCACCTACCTAGGACTAATTTTGAAAGAAAGAAGTATAGAACAAGACTGCGTACCTCAAGTTAGCACAGAAAGGGAGGGAGCATTGAAATTTTGTGATAACTTGAAGATATTTTTAGTAGATTTATTTAGAAACATCTAGAGTTCTATTGAAAAGTGTAGAAAGTCTGACGGCATATTTGAAATTTTGTGATAACTTGAAGATATTTTTTAGTAGATTTATTTAGAAACATCTAGAGTTCTATTGAAAAGTGTAGAAAGTCTGATGGCATATTTGTGTACACATCCTTTCTGCGGGAAGGGGAAATTGCTACATCAACAAATTCCATAGAAATGAAAAGGATTTCCACGGAATTTAGTAATTCATGTTGGTGCAAAAACTTTTTGGGAAGACTGTAGAATCTAGGAACTCGTAGAAAGGAGGGTTTTTTTTTGTTTTTTTTTTGTTTGGGTAGGTGAGTTTATTTAAATTTAAATTGTAAAGTCAACAAACAGTGTGTAAAGAAAGACTCTTTATGTAGAGGAAGAAAAATGATAGTGAGTTCTTGAGTTTTACAAGTTGTAATAATTATAATGAAATTGAATAGAAATTATTCTTGTTTGCTTTTCTACACTTTGGTTGTCTCTCCTCTTGATACTTTAGGTGGATCTCCTTTGTATTCTACGATCTTGTGCATGCACGCAAACTGCAGTGTCTAGCTAATAGCTATGCTTGGAGAGAATTGTGATCTCTCTCTCTACATATACAACTGCTGTGTATCCTTCTATACACAAAAGTACTGTTAGAAATAAAAAAAATAATATGAAATTCAATTTTGGTTTGGAAAATAATTTTCATAATCAAGCATATATGTTCCATATAGGAAAAGAGTTTGAAAGTCCCATAGAAAAACATCCCTTTTGAGAACTCAGTTCTTATTTGGGAATTTGCTTCTTTAATCCCACATTGGATAAGTTAAGAAGTAAGCATTTTTATAAGAGAACCTGTTACCATAATTTTCACAATCAATCATATTTTCCATATATGAAAGGAGTTTGAAAATCCCATGGAAAAACATCCCTTTTTGAGAACCCATTTCTTAAGTAAGCATTTAATAAGACTTGGACCCTAACTAGTGGGCCTAAGCTTGAAGCTTTAAGTAAGAATGAGGCCACCTTTATTTTGCAATTTATTATGCTTGACCTAGGTTGACCCAGTCCAGGGTTCCAATCCGTGTGCTGGGCAAAAAATGGCCCCATCCCGCGTGGAGTGTGTGGGCTTATGTGCATGCACAAGGGCAAAAAGGCCCCATGTACGTCCTGTGTGGGTGAGTGCTTTGAGTCTAAGCGGATTGGTTATCCCCATCCCACGTGGAGTGTGTGGGCTTATGTGCATGCACAAGGGCAAAAAGGCCCCATGTATGTCCTGTGTGGGTGAGTGCTTTGAGTCTAAGCGGATTGGTTATCCCCATCCCGCGTGGAGTGTGTGGGCTTATGTGCATGCACAAGGGCAAAAGGCCCCATGTATGTGGGTGAGTGCTTTGAGTCCAAGCGGATTGGTTATCAAACTTAAGACGTGGGTCATTTACGAATATCTATGCGGGTCGAGTTATAAGTTAATGAGCTAGATTTCAGGGTTGTTCTTCGGGCCTGCAAACACAAACCGACTTCAGATTTAGGTAGGCTAAATGTATTTTGGAGATGGCCCATCTGTGTTAACCCATTAATGACCTTATCCAACCAAGTGGGTAGCGGAAAACGTCTTAACCAACATTATAACACACCTTGAGCATCCATTTGTTCTCTTTTTCACAGATCCCGTTCCACCAACTACATAAACCAATGTACTAAACTCTAAAGATTCTAGATAGATGTATGCTGGTATTGCAACGCAAATGTTGTTTATGTCCTTATATACATGTTGGTGAGCATGTGGAGAGATTTTGTGCACATATACTTATGTCTGCAGGTGTGTATGCATGTCTAAATATGTGCAGAGATGTGGTAGGACTGATGATCAGATTGAGCTACTGCAGTATAAGTTGAAGCTCATTGAAGAAGGCCAGGCATTCGGTGGGAGGAGGACAAAGATAGCACGATCTCAGGGGAAGAAGTTTCATGTTTCAATTGACCAAGAGAAATCCAGGTGAAATCTCTCTCTCTCTCTCATATATATATTGTGTGTGTGTGCACGCGCTCGTCTCTAAGGTCCAAAATTTTCTGATTCACTCTATTTATTCATTTTTCTCTAAAAAAAAAAACAGGTTGCTTGGAAACTTGGCATGGGCTTACATTCAGAAAGATGACTATCAATCTGGGAAAGCTCTTTATAGGTACTCTTTTGTATTCTTTAAATGTATTCTTCTCAAAATGAATAAGAAAATAACAGTTATGCGTGAAAATCAAAGAATGATTTTCTGAAATGACATACCCTTCCACCCACTCGTCCTCATCCTCATTATGCTAGTAGCAGTCTTGTCTGCAAAAAAAACCATCAAAAGGATGAACTTCTTTTCTTTTTATAAGTAATGGCAAGGTCATGTGTTTTTACAGTTAGATGGGCTGTACCATGAGTTAGACCATGCTCCAAATTTTCTTGATTGAATGATCCTGGTGCTTTTATGTTAGAGAGCATATGATATCAGCAGTCTGCATCAAACCAAGGGTTTCACACATTCAACTTTTTAGGCCTACATATATTTGGGATAAAGTATTTATTTTTCCTTATATGTTTAAGCTTTGTCCTGATAAGTGATAACACATTGGTAGTTTTAGTTCAGTTTTTTTAACTAGTATCCATCAATACCATACCTGATTCCGTGACATTTCCAAAGGCCCTAGGAGCAGTTCGAGAACCATGCTCACTACTATACATACTCCTAGTCCTATGATTCAACATCTATATTTAATGCGTTCTGGTCTTTATCATTCAACTTCTATATTTTATGCATTTACAAATTAAAGATTTTACTATATAGTTCGTTCTCGTTTTATTCTTTACATGTATTTACAAAAAGAGGGGTGCTATGTGGCCCTCATGGGGACCGGGCCATGGTTCGGTCCCCATATTCGGGCCAAGGAGACTTTTTCTTACAAAAAAGTATGTCATCACATATGGTTTTCGTTTTCCCATGTCCTAGTCTGAAATCTCTTCCATCCGTTACTCAATGTTGACATGGGCGGCCTATGTCTATTATACTAAAGAAAACCGACCAGAACAGCTGCTGCTGTGTCATTACTAATGCTAGAAACTACATTGCAACATTACTATAGTTTTTTTTTAATGTAAGCAACTATCAGCAAACTACTAGAATTAGTAGTGAAACTGATGTACATAAAGAATGCTTATGATGCATATATACTGATGGTGGTAGCAATAAGGATTGTTGATTGTGATGTGTACATCAGAAATGCTTATGATGCTGCACATATACTTTTCTCTGTGAATGCAGGAAAGCTCTATCGATAGAACCAGATAATAACAAAAAATGCAATCTTGCCATTTGCTTGATCAAGACAGGAAGGATTGCAGAAGCTAGATTTCTACTCCAGAGGATTGGACCTTCTGTTTTGGAGAGCAACATGACAGATTCATACATAAAATCCTACGAGCGAGCTTGCGAGCTGCTGGTAGAGATTGAGTCTCAGTTAGTCCCAAATGCAGACAAAGTGGGGAAACAAGCAGATGTTGATGAACTGAATAAAATCAAGCCAGCTGAATCAGCAGTACCTGCTAGAAATTCTGGCACAACACCACCTCCTCCAATTCAAAGGGATAGCTCGCTCACTTTGGCCGATGGCAATTTGAATTGTATGCCAGAAATGTCAAGTATGGATAGGAGTGGATGGACAGATCATAGAGAGGAGAAACGGGCAGCTTTCGTCAACAACCTGAATTCCAGTTGGGGATTTGCATCACCATTAACTGCCGGAAATTTAAAAGCAAAGTCAGCTGGAAAGCCAAGTGCCGGATGTTCAAAGGAGAAGCTGTTCTCAGTTAAAGGAAATTGGAAACTAGGACCGGAAACATCAGTAGCAGGCAATGGAAGATGCATAGGTATGGTTGAAATGGATAAAGAAATATCAATCAATTTCCCAATTTTGGTTGGACAATGGTTGCAAGGTCATTCTAAGGATTCAGATGGCCTCCAAACTTCAGTTACAGGGAACTCGAGGATGACACAAGTACCATTGGTATTCAACAATGATGAGAAAACACAGGCAGATATAGCTGGAAAAGAAGAGGATGCAGGACCTTTGGAGTCAGATTTGATTGCATTGATTGATGAAAAAATGCAGACACCAATGTCCAGACTCTCAATTGCCTCAGAATCTTCAAGTGAATGGGGTGAGAGCAGGGATGCTGGAGAAGTATTTCAGGATGAGAATTTTAATACAAGTATCATTAATTGCACTCCAACTCACTTGCTGGTCCGATCACCTTATAATGCTGACTGCTTTGGACGACAGAAGCTTGAGATGGCTGACCTGAAAGGATCACTTAGAACTCCTCCACACTCAGCACACAGTTCTGTTTCAGATGCTGCTGATTATAGAAAGCTCCTAAAAGGTAGAACTCCATTTTCAACAGATTGGACTTCATCCACACGTCGATCATTATCTTTTGGGAAGCAGGACCAGGTGGAAGGCTGCAATACAACATTGCCCAAGACAGTGGACATTGGCAATTCTGGTTATTTGCAGGCAGTGGGAAGTGGATCTAATTTTGGAATGGATCTGAAGCCAAAGAAGAGAGGAAACAGGTTTCCCAACCAAAGAAGCTGGACAGATGGAGATGCATTTGCTGATCAGAATTTTAACACAAACATCATCAGATGCACTCCTCCTCGCCCACTGGTCCGATCATTGCATTATACTGATTGCTTTCAACAACAGCAGTTCGAGGCAGTTGATCTGAAAGGACCACCGGGAACAACTCCTCCCTATGTAACATACAGTTCTGTTTCAGGTGCTGCTGATCATAAAAAGGGCCTCACCTGCACTCCATTTTCAACAGGACTTGAATGGACTCCATCCGCACGTCGATCGCTATTTTCTAGGAAGAAGGAACAGGTCGAAGGGTGTGCTGCAACATTGCCCGAGACAGTTGAAATCGGTGATTGCAGTTATTTGCAGGCAACAGGAAGTGGCTCTAGTTTTGAGATGGATGTGAAACTCAGGAAGCAAGGAAACAACAGGCTTCGAGTCTTTCAGGAGATCACCCTTCCAGACAGTCCTAAAGCTTGAATCATTTTCATTCCTTTTCTTCTTATTGTATTTTATCTTTTAAGTTGCTTTAGAGGTTTTTTATATTTATTTCACGTGTTATTTAGGTTAGATAAGATCAGCTAAAATATTGTTAGGATAATTTGTTAAGATATCTTAGGTAAGATTAGGATTTACTTCAATTAATTTTTGCTTTTAATTGCTGTACTCAACATATAATAGCAGTTTATATAGAAGATTCTTTCCCTATTCTTCAATTTGTAAATACACTGATCTTTTCTCCCTTGTCCTGACAAAACCAATTTCATTTTCCTGTCAAATGGATGCCAATATCCACAATTCTACATGTTTCTCTGTTTCTTTTTTTCTCCTTGTAATAATTAAGTGTATTATCCTGCTGACATACATACAGGGAAACTTTGAGATTTGTAAATCTCCTTTACTCTATTATTTTTTAAATGGAGAGTTAAATGCAGAGAGCATCTTTTATCAAGAAATTTCATTAATTACTCCAATTAGGCATCTTATTAGATGTTACAGTAGTTTCATGCTTGGACAAATACATGAGTAGGGGGAAAAAAGTAGAAGGTATGGTTTCTCCAGAAACAGTATCACTAACAACAATTAGGCATCTTATTAGATGTTACAGTAGTTTCATGCTTGGACAAATACATGAGTAGGGGGAAAAAAGTAAAAGGTATGGTTTCTCCAGAAACAGTATCACTAACAACATTTTTTTTTTCCGATTCTCATCTAAATTTTATATTTCTTATTATGATAAAAGATGCACCCTAAATGGAGTTTTCCCTAATCTCTGCAAAAATTTAAATACAGCCTCAACCCAACTCTCGGAAACATCCACCAGGGAGAAGAAACCTGAACCTATCAGCATCCTGTATTAGAGCTGAAGGAAGATGAACTGCAGAAGTGGACCTTGGAATTGAACCCATCTTCTTAATCAGCTCCTGAAAGCTGTATTCCTCTGGCAGCATGTCAAAAAGATCGTCACCATTACAAATGATCCTCTGGATTCTGGAATGATTCAAAAAGTTCGCCTTCCTCACTCGGTCTGCATGGCTATATGCTGTCATCTTGAACACAATGTCTTTTATATGTCGAAGACAAAAACTACAATGCCAACCAGCATCAGCAAATAGAAGATCAGATTGACGTGAATGGCGGTAATGCGTCTTTGGTTGAACAGTGTGCGCTGTGGCCCTCCAACTGCTAAAGTCCACAGGGAATTCAAATGAGTACATATAGTGTTTCAGCTCAAGGTGCATTGCGGGAGGGAGGCCATCACACCACTGGAGCAGTCTCACTGTGTGAGGGCTTGGGACTTCATCAGTGTCTGACATTATAAGGAGATCTCCTGTAGAGACCCCTGCATTTCGGAATAGTGTGTTTACAGCCACCCTTTGTCCTGCCTCAAGGTCAAAAGGGTTCAAATTAGAGCCCACCTGGCCTGAGTACATGCTGTAGACAATCTTGCTGCCTGCAAATGCAAACCGTTGGCGGTTATCTGAAAAAAAGAGTGGCTTTGGGATGCCTGTGAAAGTTGTGTTGGACTCGACGATGATAAACCTGTAAACATACGGGTTGAGCTCACGCCATCGAATCTCAAGGATGTCAAGCTCATTGCTAAAGAGGATTGCGTCGAACACACGACGAGGTTCAGAGCGAAGAGACCAACCATGGAGGCGGCAAAGGCGGTCCATTGAGACATTCTCAGCATAGAAATGGGGAATGCGTGTGAAGGGTCGAGGGGGATTGTCCCATATTGGGCGGAAAAAGTAGGAGATTTTCTTCCCATGAATGAAGATTGAGATTGCAGACGTGAATATAATCAAAAGAAGAATTAACCATTGTAAACTGGGGATAGTTCTTCTGGAGAGTGTACGAGGAAACGGTCTTGCCATGAAACAAAATTAGAGAATTCTGGAGGTGACCATGTTGTTAAGTGGTTGGCATTTTCGATGTCCTGCTTTGCTGCTTTTGATCATCTATGGAACTTTACGTAGGTTGGCAACCCTGAATAATTGTATGGATCATTGTAGTCAAATGAGAATTGAACTGAAAGAAAATTTAGTACAACTAGCTATATCATCACAAAAATACCACAAGGATAATAATAAGATACAAACATATATTATATTAGACTTTTGAAAGTTGATGCCATAATTTTCCACTGGATAAAAGAAACATAGGGCCTGTTTATTTCATGTAATTGAACTCCTAGGATCTCTGACACTCGTAGTTATAAAAGTGGTTAAAAAATGAAGAAAACTATCTACCCTTTAGTGATCACCATAGTAATTCAAATCCTAGGAAAGTCAAGGGTCCCGTCTGGCTCCACCTAATATTTTTCACCTCTACCCTCTTAAATATTCCCATGTTAGAGCCCATTTGACAAAGAATTTCTGAGTATCAATTCCATGCAAACGAATGGGCCCATATAAACGATTTGCTGCAACATATCCTTAGTAATAAAATATGATGATTCAAATGTCATTTTATTTTTGCTACATAAGAGCCTTCACATACAACAATCTGCAAACCTCGTCCCTAAACCTTAGAATGTGTTGATTACTGCAGTACTTGTGTGGTTGGCATTCAAATATTTTTCTCCTGTACTTATTTGAACCACTAATAAAGAGTAGCATGTGAAAATAGTCTAATTAGTTGAGACTTGTCACTTGGTATAACAGGGCTAATAAAGGTATTATCAACCACATAGCAAATACATAAAAGGGGTCATTGAGCCAGAGCTTGGTCCAGCTCGATTGCCTGAACCATGGCTCGAGCACTAGGAGCGGAGCTTGGGCTCAGCTTGTCCTCACTTTACAAGCTCTAACTTGACTATGACCGCACCATGCTTGAGTTGGGATTTGGGCTTTGACTTGTATTCCTAATGTGTATATAAGCTTGAGTTGGAAGTTGGGATTTAAGCTTATTAACGCACCAAGCTTGTGCTTGAGTGTGGGCTTGTATAAACATTTATGCGTGTTATTTTAATTGTGCCAACTCTTTTATAAACATTTGTGTATGTAATATTAATTGAGCCAACTCTTGGCTTCTCCATCTTTAGCTCCACTTAGCTTAAGCCCAACTTTAACCGAGCCAAGCCCTTATTGGTTGATCTTGAGCCAAGTGGAGATAAAGATGGAGTCGTGTGGGCTGAAGCATAATCTGCCAAGCTAATAGAGCTGGCTCTGACTCCACTAGATTAGCTCACAAATCAAGCTTAATCCAACCCCAATGAAGAATCAAGCTAAATCAGCTTTGACCCAACAAATGCCCTTTTCTCCTTCTTCATGAATCATGATTCATAGCCGTGTATCAATGTGGGCCCCCACAAAAGGACACCTTTCAAAGAAGAATCAAGCTAAATCAGCTTTGACCCAACAAATGCCCTTTAGAAAACATGAAAACAGAGTCCATGAAAAGAAATCAAAATCCAACTTGGGCTGTTAAATCCAGGCCTGAGCCCAAGCCTGAAATGAAGAATCCCCCCCCCCCCCCCTCATGAATCATGATCTTCATAGCCGTGCATCAATGTGGGCCCCCACGAAAGGACACCTTTCAAAACCAAATCTGGGGTTTTATTGACAGCACCCATCCACCAAGAATAGGACCACTTTAAGCACTATCCCAAAAGGTCAAAAGGTGAAACACACTCAAAAGGGGCATTTCAAAGCCCCCCACAAAACCCCAAACCATACTTTTCAAATGACCAAAATACCCCTAAAAGGGCCCAAGACTGAAAAGGCTCATAGGATCATAGTTTCATCCGAAGAAATTTAGAAGACCTCTCTTTTGCCGTGTAAGTCGGGACTAAAATGGGCCGGCATCATATAACCGCTACCATCTATGAACTGAATATTAGCCTTTGCAGTGCACATTAGCACACCACATGCCACTACCATTAACAAATGCAAACTATAATACATATAGAAGATTTGAACTTCCCTTTTTTTTTTTTTGTCACTCACATGTACAGGTAGAGACGAATGCAATTTGCAATTTTTGCCTCACAAAACCCACCATTAATTATAGACAGGGGCAGACCTAGGTACAACCATGTGGGGGCGGTTGCACCCTTGGACCTCGGTCTGCTTAACCATGATGAGAATTCTGGCTGTGCTTTGAAAATTCACATAAAAATTCAGCATCCGCCCCCAAAACCCACATAAAAATTTCAGGTTTGTTCGTAAAAACCCAATTGCCCATTTGGGTCCACATCCCTCGTATGAAAATCATGGGTCCGCCGCCACTGATTATAGAGAAGGTTTACTTGGATTTCAATGTTTCAAATAGCCAGTTACTGCTTTGATCCTATAATCATGCCGGCGTACGTTAGCAATAGCTTTGAAAGAAGGTAAATTAAGTTAATGCTACATGGTATCTGCCACCGGCGCACTTTAGTAAGCTCAACTCCTGCAAAATTTGGTAAATCTGTAAACTATAACTAGCAGTCTACAGGAGAAGCTGTTTAGCATCCAAATACCATTTCAGTGACTAAAATAGTAAAACCCCTAAAACTCATATCTTCTTCTCAGAATCAGAGAGTTCAAAGAGAAAACTTCCATCATCAACACATAAAAAAAATTCATATGGATATTATAAAGAAAGAAAGAAAGAAAGAGAGAGAACTGACCTCCAAATTTAAATCTTCTTCGATTCTAGTTTGCTGTGGATGAATCTGTTTGCTGTTGAAGAATATGTCTTTCATTCCGAATCGAAGACCGAAAGTTCCTGAATCGGATATATGGAAACAAATGTTCTTTTTTTTTTTTTTTCTGTTTCTGACGTAAGAACAGTGAAAAGGGAAAGACCCAAGAGAAAAGGGGCTTTGGATTTGGGGATTTTGAAGGCAAAGACTTGTGTTTTTTGCTGAGCCGTCTTTTGATACTGTTTTTTTTAGAGAGAGAAGAGTGTGTGAGGGATAAATGGTAGTTTCGGAGGAATCTAGATGATAGGGTTTTTGGGCCGTGGAAGTTTGGAGGGTAAATGAGAAAAGGCGCCAACTTTTGTTGAATCTGCAAAAAACAAGCCGCCTGCTTCTTCGTTTCGGCCGTAAGCATGAGCGCATTGTCTGTACGGTGTACAGGAGGTACAAACAAATCCTGAACTTTTACATGGAGAAATTCTGGCTGTGAAAGAAAGATTTACAAGGGCATGTTTGTTCTGAAAAATTACGAGAATTCTCGCTGGTAATACATGCTTGATAATCTCAATTGGTGCATGTTTAAAGTAGAATTTTCAAATGCTTAATCTCCATATTTGGAAAGAATGCTGGAATTTTAATAATTTATAAGGTTAAAAATGTGTTCTTTTTTTTCTTTTCTTTTTTTTTCCGTTGATTGAAACTCTGAACTTTTACCAAAGTACTTGGAATATTCACAAACAAAAAGTGAGAAAAGTATGTGAGAAATTTCCAACAACCCCAAAAACACCATCAACCAACAAGTTGAATATAAAACTTTTAACCTTGAGAAATTCTAAAATTTTCTTTGGTAAAAGGAAAAATTCTGAGTTAAAAGAAGTAAAACCACATAGTAGGGTCAAGACACAAATGTGATTGGTTCGAAACACTACCAATCTCCCATTGGCCCTGCTAAACTCATACAAACGCCAGCTCAATAAATACGAGGCGGGTTTTGAACACAAGTTATGAAGAGCAAACGAATGCCTTAAGCCACTCCACAAACTGCACATGAGAAAACCTAAAGACATTTATTTTAAACTATTTCAATTTCAATAAGTATACTCAAGATGAAGTTCACTCTTTTAATTCATGATTTCTCCGGATTCAATGTAAGTGAGGTTCATGTGCTACCCAAGCCTCTAAATCAAAATAAGAAAATTGTAAAATGTCAGTAGAAGTTGGTACCATTTACCCTTTGATAAAAAGAGTGACAATCAACCATGCATAAGATTTCATTCATCATGATTTTTCATCAAACGGCCATCTTACTGCAATACCAACTCCGACTGGGATAAACTTTAATCATACGCCATGTATTGGGCAAGCTTTAGTTTTTAGTGGCTCAAATATTAAAGTTCTACTCTTTCCACTCAAAGTTGTTTAAATATACAATACCCATTGGAGGAACCTAAATTAGATGGGTAAGTGATTTAACGCCACGGTCAGGAACGGAGGAAAGATGGCCCTACATGGCCTGATTTTACAAGTGCAAATGGAACTTCAGCGCATGATCTTTTTGTCTTTAGGAATGTCCTGTTTGCATACATTGCTGTACCTTCGACAACACTGCCGCGTAGCAGGCGGCGTACGAAACGGCACATGGGTATGAATGGGGCGTCGTCACTAACTTATTCCATAGAATATTAAATCTTACATAACTCTAAGTCCAGCCATGGAAACTAGTTCAAATCCAAATGGTTTTAAATCATTACTTGCTCTTGTGTTAAGTCTGATTTATATTTCACTCAAATAGGAGTTTAAACAAAACAGAAGATTAATTATACATAAAGAAAGTGATCATTATCTTCTTTTTTCATTTTAGTCACCTATTTTATGAGTCGTCAATCTTAGGGTACCTTTTTTTTTTTTTTTTTTTTTTAATTACGGTAAATTTTATTCAAAGAAAGAATAAACAAAAGAAGAACAAAGAATATTAGTAAAAATAACACAAACAAATGCTAAACTTCAAACGAAATGTGAAGCCGAAAAACTCCTTCTCTAGCAAGACCATCTGCCAAGAAATTAGTTTCACGAGGAATATGAAGATAAGAAGCTCCTTAAGTGAGATGAAATATCTTGCACATCCTCCACCAAATCAGCTAAAGTCCACCTTCAGAGAAGACTTCCCAAAACCCCATTGAATCGCAGAGAAATAATCACCTTCAATAATTATATGAAAACCTCTTAGATAACGTAATTCACGACAACCCACCAATAAAGCATATATCTCAGCTCCATTAGAATCAACACAATTCATAGGACCCGCGAAGTTTTTGACAATTTTTAAGTCGCAAATAACACCCCCAATTCCACTCATCTAAATATATGGAAAATAATTGCCATAAAAATTTAGCTTAAGAAAGACATTTGGAAGAAGTTCCCACAATATATTTTTTCTAAAAATAGAACGCTTTCCACCTTGAAAATGGGCTGGCCAAGATCCAGTAAGAGCTTCTAAAGAGACTCCAACAAATTCAACCTTTCTAATTCAAGTTCAATCTTAGGGTCCGCTTCTTTACCATAATTCATAAAATTCAAATTTGAGACTTTGTAATAAAAATTCTTTAAAAGCTTATTCCCTAGGGGGTGGAACATGAATCCTCCTTTTGATTAGAAGATTAGAAAATGTCAAAAATACTAGTCATCACATCATATATATAAATTTCTAACGTCACAAATTCTGGCAAAAACATCTAATAAAAGAATATGTCTTTAATAATTTTTACATTCAAAAAAATCTGAAAAGATGTAAATAAATAAGAGTCTAATAAAAAAGAAGGAATTAGAATGATATTCGAATCAACTGATTTTTCCAAACAGGCTCCAGGAGGATTGTGACCGGCACTACGTGGTTGTCGTGATTCGATGAATGTGGTCGATAAATCCAAGAAGAAGATTCGGCGAAAAAATTTCTTTGCTGCAATGCACGATCTCTTTGTGGGCCTTTTTTTTGTATTTATTTTTATTAGTGGGCCATGTGTATTAAAGTAATCAGTATAAAAGGAATCAATATGGTGTAGACTTTCGTAGGGTACCCATCATCGCTTCTTTGATAAAATTTGGATGGATTTCTTTATCAAATCATAGAGAATCTCCAACTGAAATGTCATTCTGGGGATGTAAAATTCCATTTGAAGGTTTATATATAGGGGTAGACCTATGTTGTAGGGTAGGATTGCAAACGGGTCAGTTCCAGTCTTGGTGCATGGTGGATCCGGAATTAAAACTGTTAAAAAAAAGTTGGAACAGGATCCGGATCCAAAACCGGTATCTTGGCTCCGGAACTGAAATCAAAACCATATATGGGACGGGCCTGGATTCGGACATCGCAAGCTTCAGCCTAACCTAGCCCAGATTATGCCTGAACAATCTCCCATGAGATCCCCAGGGAGGCATCACATGTGCTGCGATTTGTATACTAAATTGATGCTGTCTTCATTCATGATCAGTTTGGGTAATCCCTAGACCTTTGCCAGAGACAACTTGTGCTCTTGAAAGCATTAATGCCCTAAGTTCCACATTAACAGACTTGTACATGAGACTCCATAGACTTTTGAGTATATGCTGCAATCATGATCCTTTCCCCCGGCCGGCATGCACCATGCCACCATCCATGCATGCCTGTAATTAATCTCAAACTCTTTTTCTCAAAAAGATTCATTTGAGAAACAATCTTCCCCAGTGATTAAATATTGGGGCTTTTACGGTACAGCGCTTCTTAGATGTGAAGATTCCAGTGCAGTCATCCAAGCCCAAAATTTTATTCAAGAGGGTGCATATAAGCATGAGGTGTAAAATGACAAAAATGGCTGAAAATGGCCATCCATCCATTTCATTCAAAAATCAGGTCCCATCCATTTTTTTCATCACAAAGAAGCTAAGGGGTCAATTATCTTTTATGTATGGGATCTAAAAATGGCATTTACATATGTAAATTCTAATATGTGAATTTTATAGATACGTAAAATTTGCTCATGTAATACATGTTGCCATGTTTGTTTGGAAGCACAATTTTCATTGAATTTTGGCTTAGGCTTTGACCAATTGTCCAAGCTTCACCCGTACAACATGCTGGCAAGACTCAACCAAGCAAGAGGGACGTATGCAAAGATATTCCACACGTTGTGAAGAAAAAAGATGCAAGGAAATTGTGCTTTCTTTGCTTGTTTCACTTCCACAAGTTGGAAATTTGTAACACAAATTAAAGAAGCACCACTGTCATTGCTTGGAAAATTTTGACCATCAAAACAAATGAAGACGTCCACAACTTTCAGTGGCGGACCCAGGATTTTAGTTTGAGGGGTGCAAAACGATGGCAATTGAAAAAGTCCAAAAATATTATTTTGTGATACTTTCTTCACATTAATAGTGACAAAAGAGAAAATGTATTACATTTAAATGATTACAAAATATTCAAGTGTATCAACTACATTTTCTCTTCAAAAGTCATATATCAACTATATAACAAAGATTTTACAATTGCCATCGCCGGATCTTCATGTTTTGAAAGCGTTGCATGATTGTCTCATCGTCGATGCTATTAAAAATGTCCACTTCTATACATATCCTCAATTGCAGTCCTCTGCTCACCATTGCAATTCAGTAGATCCTTTTATTTAGATCCGGCTGTCAAAGGGAAGGCAACAGATATAGTTCCATTTTCATGGATCTACAACTACTCACTAATTTAATACACATGTTCCCAAAAAATGATTTTAATTGGAATGACTACAACACTAGAGATTCATTCAGATGTATCCCAAACCAGAAACCCATCCAAAGTGAGAACAGAGAGTTAGCCTTTGCAGTTGGGAAGTACTGATATGTACAAATTGCAAAATTTTCAGCTTTCCTGGCCAAAATTCTCCGAAAAATTAAAAAAAAAGCCAACATCCACAGCATAAAAAAAACACCCACAAAAGAACAATCACAAGTAAAAATATATAAAAACAAAAAAAGATTACTGACCACTTAGAGAAAACAAAAGAGTAATAAGAAAGAAAGCCCAGAACCAGAAGGAGCCCATCAATGCAGTCATCTCCATGGACAAAATCTAAAAAGAAATGAGAAGGAGAGGCATACCAATTGCAATGAATCCCAACCCAACTCCTAAAAGAAAACAACTGAAACTATGCATGATCATGTAACTACAAAACTCGAAACCCTAAAAAAAAAACACATGTTGATTAAAAGAAGCAAGAACATATCCAAAAACCCTAACTCTGCCAAAACCCTTAACCATGCCTCACGGCTCACTGAACTTAACGTGTGTAAGCCCAAAATCCAAGAGCAGATGAGTTCAAACATGCATTTATTGTTTCCCATAACTTATCAAGTGACTTACACCGAGATCAAGATGGAATATCAGAAGAAGAACATCATCTGAATTAGGGGAATAATAGAAAGAGGATAAGTGGAAAGGAAAGGATACCACTTCTTCGATGTCTTCGATTTTCTGCATGACGGTCACCGTTGTCGCCATGGCTGGACGGACCTGGACCTGGGTGCGGTGTGGAGAGGGAGAATGGTTGGAGGTTTTCAATCGATTGGGAGAACTGATAGGATTTCTCGAATTGATGTGGGTGGGTGCATTTTAACTATGGGCTTTAAATGGGGGGTGCAAGATCCATTTTTAAGTGGGGCTGGAGTGTATGACCCATATCCCTTTAATAGGATTTTCAAAAGTTACCGGGTGCAGGTGCACCCAGGATAATTCACATGGGTCCGCCCCTGACAACTTTCATAGTTTGAATCTTCCTCGATCTTTCCTATGCACAGAACCAATCATCTTCCAGAGAGCAGATTGCATACCAATTAAATGCGGTCTAGCGAATGAGACCGTCTTAGATGCATATATATATCAAAGGAGAGAGAATAGATGGAAAGATAAGGGTCACTTTAGAAACCAGCCGATTCAGTATATCCGAGCCCTTGTTTTAACGACTTTAAAGTTAGACACTAATTTAGCCATACAATTTGTTTATAAAACGGTGAATGAAGGTTTGATGAGTGTAAAAATTGGCCTCGTGCCAATTCATGAGATGACCAGAGTTTAAAAGCGGCTGCATTCATCAAATGTAGGCCCAAATTGCCACATAAAGCTAGATTGCACATGCAGTCTTCACGCATAAGAATGTTTTCTTATTTGAGTAAACTGCACAGATGTGGAGACAGCATTTTTGCGGAAAACCTTTTTTTACCGTATTTTAGTTTATTTATTAAAAGAAGGAAATTGTTTTACCTTTCAAATGTTTTTGCAAATGTAGGAGGAATGATTTTTTTCCAACATAGGGTGAAGGAAAAGTTATTTTCTCGAGTGAAATGAAAAATAAAAATTAACTTTTTAATAATAGATTTTATTTAAATAGTTATCCTGAATTAGTTTACTCTTACATAGAATTCTACTTTCAGCTATAAAGTCCAAATGCAACAAGGAATCTCTACGAGAGGAAAGTATTCTCCAAGTGAGATTAATCACCCCTAGTTTTTTCCTTGTTTATCTTATCTAATAGGGATTTTTCACTAGTACTTTTTTTCCACATCCAAACTAACATTATTATTATACTTGTCAAAGAATGTTGTCAGTTGCAATAGTTACTGTGGTTCCACTGATAACTCAATGACAAGGATATTTAGGGCCTACCTTTTTTAGTTCAACGACTACTAATTAATATTTATTTTGACTAATTTTCGTTTTTCTTCTATAGGTAACTACTTTACTTTTTTTCCTGATAATTTATTAACGATGACTATTTTTCAAGATTTGTATCTTGGCACTTTACTAATATAGTAAAAGTCAAATGAAGGCTTCATTTTTCAGACAAGATGTCACATCAAAAGTACTTTAATTCAAAACTCCCTTTATCTTTTTCAAAAAAATTAAAAAAACAACTACATTTATCCACTAAAATACAAAAAAACTTCACTTTCTCATAAAAAAAAGTCAAAAAGATTCCATAACAGACAAAAAAAAATAAAATATTATCATAACCCACTTATATTTTATTCTTTCTTCAAAAGCAAATTTCTTGACTCTATTTGTAGAGTTTCCAAATTGGCCTTTAGGTGGAAGTAGAGTAGAAGAAGAGTATTCGATACAAAGATTTACTTCAGCGTGTTCATTACCATTTTTATCTTGGTATTCCAACTAAGGGGCTGGTTATGAGAGACTTGCGCATGCAAGATAATTAGAACTCACACATGCAAGAGGTAGATAAGTTGCACATGTGAGATAATAGGAACCCACACAATCCAGGAGGACAAACTTGCATATGCAAAGGAGTGGGGGTGGCCATGTTCAAAACCTAGTCACCAAGACGAGAACCGCTGCGTCTTACCATTGATATAAGATACCCTTTTCTATCTCGTAATCAGTGGCGGACCTAGGATTTTTGTTCGGGTGGGGCTAAAATTTTGCTAGACTTTACATTAAATTTTTTTTTTTTTTACTTTTGTGTGACTTTTTTTACGTTACCAAATAGCACTTACATGTTTTTCTTTAGAAAATGTCCAACTCATGGAACTCAAATAGATGCATCAAGTTAGTGAAGATTGGGCAATGAAGAGGTTGTTAATTAGAAGCACCAAAAAGTATTAGATGGATAAAAAAATAATTCTAACCTAATCTCAGATACTCAAACTCACATTATCATGTTTCATTAAATTTAAATGTCAAAATCAATGCCTAATGGGGGTCACTGCAAATTCAAGGTGGGTGAATGTATGGGAAAAACTGAATATAAAAATATTTTAAGGACACCCATCCTTTCCCTTTTCACTTTCTCAAAGCCTCCAATCTTTGGATAATGGGAGTGTAATTCTCTCTTTGAATCATAGTGGGGTAAGAAGACATAATAACATAAATGAAATTGGTTATGTTTGGGTTTTTGTAGATACGCTTAGATTTAGTGGTTTAAGACTTAGGGTATGGATTAGGATTTGGGGATTCAGTTTTTGGAATTAAGATTTGGAGATTAAGCATTTTGATTTAGGTATAGAGTGATTATGAAGGATTATACTAGATAAGTTTGGAAAATAAAGATGTAGTAGTCTACAAAGTACATATGGACCGACAACGATGAGCTCGATTAACAATCGGTGCGAAGAGGTTTCAAAAGAAAAGGTGGAAGAAGAGGGAGAGCAATGTATTGCTGCTGAACACATCTTCTTTTCTTCTCTCTCTCTCTCTCTCTCTCTCTCTCACCAACAAAGTTTTACATATATGAGGCTATCTTTAGATATATGTGACAAGTTTAGACATGTGAGGCACGCTTCAAGTCCCCATTGAACGCTATGATAAATTTCAATTTTGGCGTAGGGCAACTACCCTAAATCGTGCTCTAAAGTGTCCGCCCCTTCACCAAGACACCATTTAAATTTATATAGACTTGGGCGACGGCCCATATCATTACAATGTAGGTCGGCCGCTGCCTGTGATGTTTGAATGGCATAGGTTTGATGTGAAATAAAGCGGAGGTTTTACCTGCACTTTGGTTGAGATCACAGGAGATCAGGTGGTATAGGATTTTAGATCCCACCGTTCATAAAGTGGGGAATTCACGATCCCGCGGCTGAGTTATTCTTTCCTTTTTTTAATCCTCATACATTGTATTGGGCTGAGAGCTCCTTGGCTTGTCAATGTTCAACACGTTTTTCAGCTTTTCTGAGGTCGCGCTTCCTCCTTACGTGCTAAAAGTGACGTCATCACCACCCCAGCGATTTCTTGTTGATCAAGAATGTCCAATCATGCATTTAGCCAAATGACTAATATGACCTGATATTGATTAATTGTCATTTTGCAACTATATATTTCACTGAAAGGCTACCTATTAGGGGCACGTTTGGTAGTATAGTGTTTTCAACTTAGAAACGATTATGAATTTATGGACGATGACTAGAGTTAGATTGAATTTTGATTGTACAGTCTTATTTATAATTAACTTAGATATTTCTTAATTGGCTCTAAGGATTAGATTTTGTATAGTTCAATGCATTGTGAAAGATTTCAAGTGAGATATTGTGGGTTCGAATAATTGTCTTAGGCTTGTTTGATTACATCATGTGAAGAAATTTGTAAAATTTTAGGGTCATCTCTTCGTAAAAATTATATTGTTTTTCTCCATTAGTCTAGACTATTAATTAGCTTTTGTCGTTTCAATTTTTTTTATATAAATACAATATAATACATTTTCACTGAAAATATCTACCTTTCTAATAATTTGCTTTAGATGAACAAATCCTTAAGATCATTAATTAGATAAGTCTACACATCCAACTAAAGAAAGATACTGTAAAAGTAATTCATCAACAACAGCGAAAAGACAGTAAATCTTTAAGCACATATCTAAATCTTGGATTTGGACTATACCCAAACATGGCCACCCTAAAATTTTGATATACCTATTTATTTCTCATAAAGGACGTTCCTTTTTTTCATTTCTTTATCTCTAAGTAAAAGACTTTCAACCCCGCAAAATCCAAGTCCTTTGGTAACAATCTTACACTTGGGCCAAAGATTAATTCATTAATGTTGTTTATTCAAAAGAGAGGTGCCTCGCCACTGAACTATTCACAAATCATTCGCATATGTGGACCCTCAATAATTAATGCGCTCTCTATTTTTTATTTTTATTTTTTTACTAAAAAGGAGACTTTTATTGAAAGCAGAAAAGGCTACAAAAACTGATCGAAGGTTGGGACCACCCTTTGCCCAGGTGCCCCATTTAGAAAGCTGATCATAACGTGCTTTCTATTTATATTTTCAAGTCCTTGCCCTTTTTAATGGAGAATGGAGATTTTGGTCATTTACGAAGTTTGCATAGAAGAAGGGAGGGTATTGCGTGGAAGAGAACAAACGGGAATCTCAATGCGACTTCGCCACTGTTTCCAGTTGACAGCACCTCCACGACTCGAGCTCCTTTCATCTATCATCTACAGACTCAAACGAGACTCACACCTTCTTTCTTCTCTTTCTCCACAGTTGCCTAGTCTCATGCTTATCATTATATACATGCTATGATCAAGTAGTTGTTCATGGACATAAATAAGAAATTCCATGAAAGAAGTAGATCTTCCAAGAGAATTGGCGATACCCCTCAATGGAATAGGCGCAAAATGAAATCCTAAACAGGAACATGGTGAGAAATCGATTTTCAGCATTTCCCTTCAAAACTTTTGAATATAGTTTCAACTTCATGTTTTTTTTGTTTTTTTTTGCTTAATTAATTGTATCAACAATATGTATCAAACTGCGCATCAATGCCATTCGTCACATTGGATCCGGTGAAATCCAATTCAAGGGGTTTCCGCCTTTGGTGAAAGTCTAGACGCATGCTCCCACGTGAGAACGTGTGCAGGAGAAAATCGTTTTAATTATCAATACATGAAATAAATGTGCACTTGTATTGAAAAAACTATTTCATTGTTTTATAATTCGGCTGAGTCGTATTGCCCATTATATACATTTTTTTTATAATTCAGCAGATACAGCATCTGAACCTTTCCTCTCTTTTTTTATGTATTGAAAGTTCTCGACATTAACGCTTTCTTTTTATATTTTTTCCATTAGTTTTCATGTGGGTTTTAGTTTTTTCATGAGAGGCCAAGCAATGGAGCAAAAGGAAGATACAAGCATCACGTCACCTGACATGCAAGCCTTCTTGGAATTGGTCGACAGAGAAGCCCGAAGAGTCCATTTGCTCAATGAGAACAATCGTGTGTCATCAGAGAAGCCATTAACGATGAATCGGGTCATCTGGCAACCTTCCTTTGAAATGGGCGACTTTGCACTCCCTTCTGATGGGTCTTTCAAGGTGAATTCAACTAATGGTGGAGAGGAACGTCCAAAAGAAGTAAAGGAGAAAGGACCCAAGAGAGCTTTAAAGAGGCCTGGAGATTCAGTAATTGATTTGGCTTCTCTTCCTCCTAGAGAGAAGATTAAGAAGACTTCTACTTCTACCAGTGGTGATGTTTTATGTGATGTAAAAAGGGAAGCTGACTCCTTGTTTGGTGCCAAAAATTGGAGCCTTTGGTATGAAAGCTGATTAATTCTTAAAATAAGAGAGAATTTATGGGCATGATTCTTTTATTAGTTTAATTAACATGGAAGGTTTCTTTATCTAATTTTGGCGCAAAAAGAAGCCTATCTTCCTCCTGTGATTGGGAGTCTTGATCCCAACAAAATAAGAAAATATTGTATCGGACTACTTCCGAGCGCTACCTATATAAAATGTGATGTGGTGTCAGCTGATTGCACACTTTCAATTACTTTTTTGGAATAAAGATGGTATTTAGTATAGGTGGTGTTCGGAGATAAGCCGAAACAGCATTGTCCTATTTCATTGAAGCAGGGATCCTGACTCTGGCTCTTGCCAAAACCACTCACTGAAACTAGTATTTGTATTGGGAATGGTCAGAGGGAGACAATTTCTGGTGTGTTTTGGAAATGGGCATTTTGCAAAATAAATTGTCAATAGAGTTGGGGGCATTCCTACAGAGGATACAAACAGTGTTGGTTGGGTTGTTCCAATCCAACAGTCTCTCTTTAACCAGGAGCCTGTGATGGCATGTATTTTTTTTAATCTTAGGTGGGACCTCCTGCCTCCAAACTGCCTTCCAAGGAAAGTGCGGCCCATTCATCAACTCCAAGCCTGCTCTTTCCTCTGAATGTTACCCAAAAATGTCCTACATGTTTGAATGCAGATTAGTAAATCCCAATCCATAGGTAAATGGTTTTTTTTTTCATACCCATCTATATGGGAGACCCCGCCCTCCGGTGAGACTAGTAGGTTTCGGGTGAGGTGATGGAGTCTTTGGATGAGCGAAGGTGGAAAATGAGTTGGACATGAATTGACCCACCTAAACTCATACTCTTACTATAAACCAAATTAAGGCGGATCCTCATTTTTCACAATGCAAGTTTTCGTGCATTAATTTTGCATTAAAATAATATGAATGTTTGGATGTAGTTCTTTTTTGGGTCACATGGTCAACTGAAAAAGATAAGCATACATGTAAATGGGTTAGGACGGTCGGATTGGGTAAATCCATGGTTAGGGTATCAGACCCATTTCATAAACTGTTGGATACGGGGTGGGTCTCAACTCACTCACCCATCTCAACTAACCTAGCTAAGATTATTCTACTCTTTAGATTGAACAGATCATTGTTGAATCTGGGCTCAAAATTTCAAATTCAATCTTCTTCTTTTTTTGTGCCCCAATAGAGAGCACTCACAGAGAAGATAGCCCACTTAAATGGGAAAGGAACCCGCACAGAAAGTCACAACTTGCACTGTTTGGGGGTTTGTCATAGGCTATTTAACTACAGATAATTAGCAACATGTAACTTCAGAACACACACTGGGTTTGTTGGATCATTAAACTTGTTAATCATTTTCAGAGTCCAGAGAAGCAGTTTAGAGAGTTTGTTTTTCCAGATTGTATCCAACTCGGCCAAATTGCTGAATTTGACAGCCCTGTTTATGGGGAGTTCTTAAGGATACATTTAGCTGCATATGGGCTGTCATTTAAGGTCTGTGGGCTGGATCTGGGCCTGATTTCATCTCTCGATAGTTGAATGGACAGGGCCTGGCCTATTTATGCTTAAAGAACAAACTCGACACATTTAGCACATAAAGTGTACATAAGTTTGCAAATGAACTGGGTTGGCTCTGACTTTTCCGACTATGGTCTGGATCTAGGCCACATATTAGGCCCAGTAACTAACTCCAGGAGCTGAATAATATTCAGCCTGGCCTGTCCTAGGCTCCCAGCCCATCAATGCCCCTACCTGGTTGGCTTTCTGCTTAAAATTACCGTCACAAATATGAACGATACTTTTTGAATTTTTGGCACAAAAAAGATTTTTAGCGGTAAAAATATTGCCTCTAGTGGAGGTTTTTTTTTTTTTTTCTTTTTTCTCTAAAAGTATTTTTTTTAATGTCAAAAGATGTTTTTTTGCCGCTGAAGTGCGATTTTTACTCTAGACAGTCTATTAGCAGCATTTACAATACTTTTAATGGGGATTTAAAATTTCCACTATAAAAAGGGACTTTTGGCTGCGGAAAAAACCGCCTCTAAATGAAGTTTTGTCCGCCGCTAAAAGTCACTCTTTTTGTAGGCTTTCATCGCAACATTTCCTTGGAACTCCCAAAGTGATAAAGTCACTAGAAACCAAAATAGAAGTATGCCTACAAAATAGAGAGGAAAGTCTATGAAAATGTTTCTTACGGTATTTTACATATATATATATATATTGTATTTAGATACACTTCTAATTATTAAAGTATTAATTTTATTTGCTAGAATATTATTTTCATAGCAATGTCTTGAGAAAGAAATCAAAACTAAATATATAGCAGATTTTACTAAAAAAAACCCTAAGATGGCTCATGCACTGTCACGTTCCAAAAAAATACAAACATGGGATAACGTGAAAAATAAGAATAAATATTCATTTTTCTGTGTTTAATACAACACAAGCTTCCAAAAGTAAACCCACATAGCAAACCGCGGTGAGTCAAAATAAATTTCATTAAATTCAAAGGAAGCATTATTCAGTTGGTATTCAAGGTTCATAATTAAGATACAACATCATCATCAGATAAAGAAATAATAATTAAAGTTGCAGAATAAATCAAATAATTACTACGGAAAAGTTTATCATTAAAGAAAGTTCATCTAAAGAAATTCTAAGATGACGTTCTCTCCCAAGCAGGCTCAGACGACTTTGTAGCCATCTCCAGCTCTCCACTCAGGTTCGTCAACTGGTTCAAACGCTTGAAACGTTTGACCATCATTCGTCTCCACATTAAGATAGGGATCGTACCTATGCACCAATAAACAAAGTAAACAGCAAGTACGAAAGCATAATTCATAAATAAAATACAAGATCAATGAGAGTAAAGACAAGTAATGATCATAAGAGATTAACAATAGAACAATGATGAAAAGAACGTATAACTTAAATCCATTCTACACAATAGAGCAATACAATAATCATACAGAAGCACTGCTACTGCTTTGGGTGGTCAGCCCTAACTACAAAGCGGGAAAACCCGTTTGAAGGCTGGCGGTCATAAACCGATTCGTAATCGAAATCGTAAGCCGGATAAACTGGTTCGAAATTTGAATATTAGAGTGTCCGTACACATCGGTGATTAACCGTCCATATACAACTACAGTCGTTCGAATATGACCAAATCAATATACATATATATACATATCATAGTAGAATAGACCTAATGATATGTAAAGCTCTGACACAGAAACCTAAGTCAAAGTGAAGGGCTGACTGCACAATAATCCATAATCGAATACCAAACGAATAATTCGAATAAACCTCTACAATGTCTCAATCGATCGTCACGTCACATCACGATCCATATCAAATCAACATAGGGTATACAACTAATAGACGAATATCAAACTCAATAATAAATGCAAACCCGAAGGTTAAGGAATAATCACAAGCCAATCCTAAGGTCAAACATAAGATCTCGTACCCGACAACCACAAGAATCTCTAATAGATAAAAGATCAACGCATCACTTATCAATCAATGGTGCACAGACCAAATTAAGGGTTTTTCAATAAAGATGGGTTGAACCCAAATCCATTAGGATTTCCCCGATGTCATACGAAGTACTAAATCTCATGTTGGTAAGATACCGTTTGCTCGGACGGTATTTACTCGGTCTAATAATCCAATTAATAAAGTACAAAAAAAATATAATTTTAACATATTAAAAACCATATATATGATTTATTATTAATTTACAAATAAAAATAATCTTAATTTATAACCTAAGAATTCCATCTATAATATTTTTTAAATTTAATTATTTATAAAACCCATATGCTATGTTCTGTCACAAGAGAACTACACCCATCTGATACGTCAACGTCATTCTCTCTCATCCTCCCCATATATCATTCTCTCTCCTTAGCCCCATGCCACATCATTCTCTCTTTCTCACCAATTCCCATACACATATCACTCTCTCTCTGCTTATCTCTTCTTCACTGCAAGCAGAACCGAGTTCTGTAATGAAACTCGGTACCGATAGAAACTAGGCCACTCGGATAGTGGTCCCATTGATCAAGAGCACACGATCAGCCCTTATCAACACGGTCACCCAAGCCCCCTCTACAAGATCTATGGTCCAGATTTCCATTGGTGACCCACGTGGGCCCCACGGTCTCCAAAAACGGAATTATCCCCCTTTCTTTCTCCACGCCGTCAGCCCCCTTTCGGTCGTTGGATGGTGGACCAAACAGGGTGCGCTGCTTACGGGTTCAGCATATTTGAGGTCGCCCATGGGTATTCCTTCGGATCCACGGATCGGATCTAACATCAGGGCCCACCCGGGGTCCCATGGTCCAATCACACTCATGGTTCCAAGTATGGGAATTTGGTACAGGTCAGGTCCGGTCTGGTCCTTTGTTTCCAAAGGGTTTGCAATGAATCCAATCCCATCCAACCCCAAGGGGTAGCTTAGTTGGCCTAGGACTACGGTTTGCTTCCGGAGGTTGTTGGTTTGAAACTTCGCTACCACACTAGGGCTACAGGGGATTTACCCGGCTTCCCTCTGGGCCCGGAGGGATTAGTCCAGCCCAAAGGGTTGGGAACCCTCCGTTAGCAAAAAAAAAAACAAAAAAAAAAAATCCAATCCCATCCAACCTATCTACCAATCACATCATTACATGATAACATTATCACGTGAAAAAGGGCATCAATGAGTTTCTACATGAATCCACATTTGAATAAAAAATGAACACAAGCATTAAATTTATAAATTATGATTAGGTACTTGCCTGAAATCTGTGGTTGAGGGAGACTACCAAAACCCAAAGCACTATCCCAGAGAAAAGTTGGAAGAGAGAGAGAGAGTTGTGTGTGAAAATAAAAGAAATAAAAGAGTGGTGGTTTATAAATAGGAATTAAGAATAAGAGTTGTGATCTAACTTGAACTCTAAATAATAGAGTTTGATTTCTAAAATATATAAGAGTTTGGATTAGAGAAGGATTATAGTTTTGGTTTGAGAAAAAGTGTTCCACTAAATTGGGCCCGGGTTAACTATGGGTAAAACACCTATCCAACAAGCCTAACTCACCAACCTAAGTTTAGCGTGGTCCCCACTTAGACTAATCGCGTATTTAATTAAAATACAATCAATTATATAATAATAATAAAAAAATAAATAATATATATAATACCAAAACGTCACATGCACAGAACAAGACCTCATAATTTCTATTGCAAAAGAAGCTCCTCCTGTCAATTTTAACATCTTTTTTAACATTCTTAGATTGAGTGATGATATATATATCTTCACTTGCCCGTGCCTTTCTCCCTCCTATTTTTCCATCTCCCCCACTCCATTTCTCACCTCCACTGCATTTCTCACTCAACCCACTACCTACAAGGCTACAAACCTCCATCATCCTTAATTAACACCTCCATCTCAGTCAACTCATTACTTTTTTTTTACGTTCTCACACTATCCATCTTCATCTTAACCTTCTATAGAACTCATCCAAACCAAAGGGGCTAAAGTTGAAGACAAAGCTGAAAATCCACAAACAAACAAAAAGACCGTCCCTTTATTAGGAACACCCATCATGCTAACCATTAAAGAAAAACGAAAACGAAGGGAAGAACTACATAAAGGAATTTCTATATATTTGTATAGCATCTTCTTTTGTTATAGAAGGGTAGATAATTTACTTGGATGAAGTATGCGATTTTCTTGGAGCGAAGAATGGAGTGAGAGATAGAGAAAGAGGATCGAGAAGAGGAAGAAAGAAGAAGACGACTCAAGTGACGATATTGTTGCTTAATTAAAACGAGCAATGATATCATCTCTAAAAGGTCAAAAATGATGTTAAAATTGGCTGAAGGGTCTTTTTTGTACAATAAAAACTATGAGATCATTTTTCACGGACAGACAATTTAAAGGGTTCTTTTTACACATAAAATCCTTAAAAAATGTCTATATTTACCTAAAATGATAATTTAGGAACAGCAATATTTAAGACTCGGCTTAGGGTACCTACCTCATGTGCCTTTATATTTAAATTGGTCTGTGTAGAATGAATACTTACGCGGACAAAATTTATGAGAGTATGGGCAGACAGTTTGGGTTCTTTCAGGACAGCTTCACAGGTATGAGAAGACAGAAAATGGGATAAGGTTTTGTATGATAATGAACTGACTTTTCTTTCCAATTCGGTTTACAAGTGGTGCATGTCAAATTTAGGCCTTGTGTGTGTATGCCTTGGACATGGAAAAGCAAACCATTTTATGCTCCATGTCATTTGGTACTTGGTAGAGGAATCTTCATGATTTTTAGTGCTTCACTTTTTTACCATCTTTTTTTTTTATTATTATTATTTGAAGAGTAAAGTAGTTCCTCAATTTTTCAAAAATAAATTAAAAAATGGAAATCTATTATCAATATGATTATAGAAGCTTCCCAAGGGGCATACCCCGTCCAATACCAAGCAGAAATAATTAAAATAAATACACGAAATCAACCAAATAATTACAACTGCGCACTAACAGAGTGATGCAAAATATCAATGTTATCAACATTGAGCAATGGAGGACCAGGAAATCTACTAATGATTTTAGTAATAACTTTGTTTGATTAGAGTTATTTCTATAAGAATTGTAGTGTAAGGAAGTTTTTATGCCAGTGCTAGAGTGTGCCTCCAGCATTTGATAGTTAGAAACTGAAAATAAACCTCTTTGGAAAGTCGCTTTTAATCTTTTGAATTCTCAAAATTTTAATTTTATGAAGGTTTTGGGTCTACTTAAGTATTTGATATCGCATTTGAAGGACAATGCTTGGGGAATTCTCTATTTTCTCAAACAATAATTCTCAAATTACCTTTAATCAAACAAGCTCATTGAGTCGCAATGAAGATATCAACCTCTAAGGAAAAAGGTAATGTGACACATTCAAAATAAAAGAAAGTTGAATGAGGCAAATGTATTTTTATTTTTTATTTTTATTTTTGTTAAGTTGGGCTATTGGTTAGAAGTGATACTTTCATCTTGAAGACTCAATGATCGATACTTGGGCATGTGTGTGATACTAATAAGGTGCCAATACCACTCAATCATGAGTGTGTTGGCATCATACTTATCTTTATTACTTAGCTAGACATGGAATAAATGAGTTCTCGTAAATTTAAGTTAGGGATTTTGTCCGTACAATTTCCTTAAGACATGACTTTTGCCTTTCAAGTGTTAGAAATTTAAAAAATGACTTTATGACTCTTTATACAACAAAGGACACTGCAAAAACTATGATGTTGCCCTTAAAATGTGCGATATCCTTAGATCACAGGATATTGCACAGAAATGTCTTTTCCAGTGCATCCTTAACCCTTACTGTTGTAAAAAAAAAGGAGTTTTACTGCAAACCATCTTCTTCATTTCTCCTTTTCTTTTTTCTTCATTTTCACATATTTCTATTATATTTCACAATGTGTATAAGGATCTAATTCTTGTTATGTGATTTTATATTTTTCACCCAGAAAGAAATTAAAAATATATATATACTACAAAAACTCCTTTTTGAATATTCTCAAAGTATGAGATAAGGCTCACATACCTTTTGTTATGAGTAAATGGATAACTTGGATAATATGAGATATTATTCTAATTAAGAGATACACGTTAGGGCTTCTGCAGTAAGCATATGCATGATGCAAAGAAAATAATATTTTAAGATTTGGAGGAAAAGATGAATATGTGTGTTTCCCATTTTGGCAGGGATAACATGTAGGATATCGCACATTGATAAAATATTGTACATTTTAAGAGAAGGGTTGTAAATTTCGCAGCATTATTTGCGGTACGGATACTTCTATAAACATTCTTTATGCTTCAACTGTTGAGAGACAAAAGTCATGTCTTAGAGTGGTTGATCAAAGCTGGGTTCACCTGCGGAATAAAGAGGAATGATCCTATGCTAACATCAAGATGTGAATTTGCACCAAATGACTTCTGGATGACAGCAGACTTTCATATCATACACCACTTAAAGAGCAGTTATCTCCCCAAATTTTGGTTCCAATAAGATGAATGCTACCTTTCTGCTTCCTTCAGGATTCCTGCACAAGTGCATTGGTAGGACTTTTTTCACAGGTGCTTGGTGGATGTTTAATTCCTATTGTCTAAGGACAGGAACCTGCTTGAATGGTGAGGATCAAAGATCTCATCCAAGTGCAATGTGCGAAAAAAAAAAAAAAAAAAAGGACTAAAAAGTCACTATTAAATTGATCAATATGTAAGAATTGCCCAATTGGTTGAGAACCCACGTCTCGCCTTAGTATCCAAGAATTGAACCCTGGATATCCCGTAGGAGCGAGTGCTAATTATTTCTTCCAGGATGGAGTTTATTACTATAACAACAAGTATTATCATTGGGGATAGAGTTTTCTTACTGTGGGAGCAGGTTTCTCTCCCTGAGATATGGCCTCTAATTAGTCCTACCCCCTTTGGGTGTGTAAAAATAAAAGTTTGATTTTATTGTTCAACTTAATCCTAATTTTTTAGCTGTATCACTTCAGCTGAAGTGGAATTAGGTGAGTGTATATTCAAAAAAGCATGTGTGACATGAATAACTTGAATCACGCGAAGGCCGCATCAAACTAATTCTTTCACATCAAAACTCCCTGAATATCTTGAAGAAATATTTCAATCTGGCCATAAATATCACTATGATCTGAATCATAGATGGCTTTGATCGAACGTTCCACATTTACAATAAGTGGGTACTCCCACCACACAGTTCTAGTCATGAACAAACCATAGGACTCCCATGTTTGATGTTTCATGTTTTAGAAGTCAACAAGTCAAGATCGATCGTCCTTCCCCCACAAAATTACAAACATGCATCCTCATTTGCAAGCATTTATTTCTTCCATAAGGTAGTTGTGATGTAAACAGTAAACACTCTACTGTACTTCATAACTAAACACCACCCCCACAACCCCCCCCCCCCCCCCCCCCCCCCCCCCCCCCCACTCTCTCACCCCTTGTGTTTTTCCATTGATTGAATGCTTCTCCTACCATATATTCGTTCTACCAATTTGGGTACAAATTGTACAATCCTTTGCTCTGTTGAAGTCCTTACAACCAAGTAATGGATTGAGAGAAGCCCCAGATGTGTTAGTGGGCCATAAAAGATATTTGAGATAGAGAAATGACTGCTGTATCCTGCAATGTTTGGTATACCTCCATTAAATGCTCTAATTTTTATCAAAAGCAATAATTGGAAACCAATGGTGATGAAAAATCTGGACGAATTTTGACACTTCCCTTGAAAGGAGATATGAAACTTTATGAGCCTTACCTAATCTTAAACTGCATCACAATGTGATATTGTCATGCGATCCTAAGATGATTCATGAGCAAAATCTAGTAGCAAAACAAGGCCTCTCAAATAGGTGAGAGGAATTACATTAAAACAGTGACCCAAGAAAGACAGAAATGATCAAATTCATCATCTTGTGGAGTCCACTGAGCTCCAACTACGAGCTGTGAATGGCCATGAATGGTTAAATAGGGCTGTTAAACCTTTTGGTTCGAATGGCTTTGAAACTGTATAAAATTTTAGAAAATAAAAAAGTGTAAGAGCAACATAGTAAAACTTGTATAGGGTACCTGAGAATCCCAGTCTGGGATATTTGAATTTCCTAAATTCTGTCCCTGGATTCACAAATGCTCAAGAACTTTTAAACATTTTGGATATTGGAATTTTATGGACTTTGATCCACAAGCCGATAAGTCTTTGAAAACTCACAAATTGAATAGAAAATCTCAAATACTAGGAGATAGCCACAGACATGCTGTATATGTAAGAAATTTTCAAGCAGCTAGAATTCTCATCAACAATTCTTCCAAAACAAAAGCCCCCATAATGTGTATTACAAAATAGAAAGATTTTCACCTGCAAGTAGACAACATACCGTGCTTATGTTGTCCAACTCATGGGGCCAATTGGATGCATTTCAATCATTGGGGGTAAGATCAATGAAATGGTCTCCTAGGAATAAGGCTCATGGACAAAATCAGATCAATCAGGTTCTCCTAGTTCATATAATTTACTTGTCTTGTAACTTTTTGCATTAGTGTGAAAGGATCTATACAATTAATTAGCCCCATAAAGTTGGACTTTCCCTGCTCAAATTATGAACAGGAAGAAGAGAAATTAACAGAGGTAAATGAACAGATATTGTTGTGTCAGTTATGAGTTGTGACCATTGCATGGATGTGGCATGAATGTCTTGACCCTGCAATCCAAATGGTGTACGGTACACATCTGGACGTTTTAAGTACAAATGGCTGATCTCATTATCACGTACGTTGGTTGGGTCATGCACATGGGAGGGACACTGAACAGAGGACCACTGCAGTTATTGAAGTGGTTGAGAGAGAGAGACTTGGCAACCTTTGCTATCGTGGAAAAAGATCATAACTTTGTACTGCAAATCATCAGCTGGATCTCAACACCAGGTGGTCTGTTTTTCTTTGGTGGGATTTTCAATCTTTGAGGCCCACCGTTCCTCACCCAACCTTTGGATTGTGGACAAACATTTCATGTCTCCAAAAATTACCTGGATCCAAATCTGTACTGACGTGTGTTCAGAAGAGGAGCCCTAGGATTGATCCAATGGATCTGATTCACCCAAGTACCAGGAAAGAGATTTCTCAGAGATATGTTGCACTTCGTTGATACACTAGATTAGGGTGTCTTTGTGTTGTGTGCAACAGTTTTCATAGTGAGTTTATTTTCTATAGAAAGTAGATATTGAAGACTGTATTTTTCTTGGTTTTAGTTTTCTTAGGGCCTGTTTGTATAATGCGGTGAAAGAGTTTCCTCCTGTGCAAAAATGAAAGTTGGAGGGGAGGAGGTGTGTTGAATCCGCTTTCCTCACTCGTGAGAAGAAATCGTATGAAAATTTAAATTGATTATCGGCATAGAATCATGTTGCACTGTTAGGCAAAAGTGCTTGTTAAAATGAAGGCATTGAAGATTTTCATGTCTTCAATTTCTTTCAAGGACAATTTAATCGTTAAAAGTGATTCTTCTAATGCTATTTGTTACATGTTTTTTGGTCTATCCTGATTAAGTCATTATCTTCTTCGATTTAGATTTCGTTTTTTCATATTCATAATTCAGCACATGCCATAGCAAATGCATTAGGCAAGCAAGAGATGGATAGGGAAGTCCCATTAGTTCATATTGGATAACTTGTTTTAGGTTTTAGTGTGGTATAAGGCTTCATTGTTTGATTTTTTTTTTTATAGATTTTGTGTTGGTGTAGTGGTTGTACTTGTACCTCTTTCTTCAGCTTTAATAAAATTTACTGTTACCATAAAATGCAGAGTCTTTTGTTTTTTTGGGGGTAAATTTTGTCTTTTATCTCTTGCGTAGGACTGCAAGAAGGAACAGTTTTCTTTCTATTAAGTCCCAAGCTGCTTTCACAAAAATTGCAAAAGTACTTTCACTTTGGATGATGAGTATCACAGTAACTTAAGCATGCAACAATATGTAAAATCAGGAACAACTTACAGCATGGATGAGTGGGCCATAAGTTTAAACTGTTCAACTTTGTCTGGTGGACTGCATTTGCCAGTCCATCAATTTTGCTCCAGTTAATCCGCAGATGTTCAGACATTCATAGACCAGATCCTATTTCCTAGAACTAGGACAGCAGATAGCAAACGAAAATATCACTCTAATGTCAAAAGAACATTCCCTTGTCATTAATGTCTGAGTTCTTAACTTTGCTTGTTAGTTAATTGTGGGGGTTCTTTTGTTATTAGTAATCCGATTTCGTAGAACTATGGTTTGTAAATGTTAGTTAATGTCTCGGACCCCAAGGAAAAAAAAAAAAGAAAAAAGAAGGGAGTCTTGGACTTAATCTACAATGTACTAATATGAACTTGGACCCAAATCAGATTCAGGTTAGAGGATCTGTAACCATACCTGAATCTAAGTTAAATGCGAAGGAGATAGATAAAGGAATTGGTCACAAACCCGAGTGTTTAAAAAAGAGGGAGACACTTTCTGAGTGACATTCATGCAAATCCTCCTGTTACAGCACGTGGGACCCTCTACGATCAATCTAACCCGCTTAATACTCTCTTAACCCCAAGAATTGGCAGAAGCTCAAATTCGAGACTCACCCAATTGTTACTCACTACTGGAATGAAAGGGTTCCGTGAGATACATTCTCACCCTCATGTGAGCGTAGCCTTGTGTGTGTTTAAATTACTTAATAATATGGTTAATAAGCATAAAATACAGACGAAGAATTGGGTGTTTGGATCCTCAAGACCTATAGACTCAAATATGATCCAAAATTTAAGCACAGGCCCAAAAATTAGAAGTCGAATCTGAAGTCGAATTAAAAACAGGCCCAAAAATTAGACCCGCACCTGATTTTTGTCTGTTCTTCATGCTCACATTTTAATCGCAATCTAAAAAACTTAATTGAAGGTCATATATTAAGGGTTAGGATGATCTCATAAGATTGGTATTTTGTATAATTCTAGGTCTCTTTGAGATCTTTCCATCTTCCTTCTTTCCTTATTGACATGGCCACTAGGTGGGCCACATTGGCGAGTTCACATGGTCTTACGTGCGGATGATTTGCATCTAGATAAATTGACAAAAAGAATGTATAAATCAAGATTAGGATTAGGCATACATATCACCTTCCCATCATGAGTGTTGTGATCAATTAACTGTTTAATGACACATCCCCTTAGGTACAACTGATGGGAAAAAAAATTAATGGAGGAATAAAGTAGTTGGCTCTTGGCATCAACAAAGCTTTACTCCATTTCTGCTACTATCACTATATCTTATTCTGTTTTATCCGTACCTTGTGGATAGAGACACCAACTGGGCATTTAGCATAAGCAGAAACTGTGTCGATTACTCTAATCAAATTCCATGATTAAAGGTCAAGCAAATTGATAAACAAGTATTGGGATGTCCACAGAAAGGGGCGGGTGCAATTACAATAACAGTGAGGAATGAATGATACAATAATACTATAGCCCAATAATACCTTTTTGTTTCTGTATTAGACAGAGCTAGATGGTTATGATTGATGCATTTCAGCTGCTTGGATTGAACCACCATGGGGTTTTCTATCTAGGAATCTTTGCCATCTGATGATATTATATCATATGATCAAAGTGTTCTTGGGGGTTGGATGCTGTTTCTTGTCTGCCTGCTGGACAGGTAGAGGTTCGGATGGATAGAATTATTGGACTGTAGCTGGTCTTTGTTGGGCCCAGCTGAGACAGCATTTCATCCCTTGAAACCTGCCACTGAGCTCCAGTCTTGTTCACCCAACCTCCAGACAGAGAACAGTACCGATCACTTAGAGGCTCCAGAAGCTCAGATTAGATAATTAGCTTAATGTCAAAGATGGTTTGAAGTTGACAAAGCCATCTGTCCTATTCAAAAACATGGCATGGTTCATAGCTTCTCCATGTCACTCAGCCTGTAGTTACTAGTTCTTCAATTTTCTAATATTGGGTTTCATTTGCATAAAAGCCCCTCTGTTTTGCCTATTCTTAGAGACCCCTCTCCTCTCTGACAGAGAACTACTCTACCCTATCTACTGTAGCAACTACAAACTGCTAAGTGAAGAAAGTACGCTTTTAGTTACTTCTAATATTACAGATATTGTTCTTAACATTGAGTTTTACACACATGTCTAGGATTTTGTGTGGGGTGTTTTTCTAATAGTAGGATTATGTTAGTTTCGGTAGCAGTACCAGCTCAGCCCATCCCGATCTCGGTATCGAAGTTCGGCCAAAGCGCCAAGATTCATCTAGCTCGATAACAGTACCAACTAGACGTCTCATCTCAGCTCAGCAAACAGTCTCAGGCAGTGCCAAACTTCAGCCAGCCTCAGTAAGAGTACCGACTGAGTTCATCTCGTTCTCGGTATAAGGCACATCGGCAATAGTGTCAGGATACATTCGAATCTGGTCTCGGTATCATCTTCAGCTCGGTCCATCCACAAAGATGAGTATTAAACTATGATTGTACTTCTACAAAGTTACGGCTACGTAGACAAGACAGGCGTCGGATAATGATCAGGTGTCGTCTTGATCAATCACATCTACAGTTATACCAAAGGTCATCTCTTGATTCGACCGGACAGTATCTCCACCTATCCCCACTAAGGGTGCGCCAGGTGAAATCTCTACATATAGAGGGATTCCAATCCCTTCTAAAGTACGCAAGAATACGCAATATCATGCTGAATAACACATAATGCATAACGCGTTATAGAACGCCATGCTTGCATACTTGCCTTTCATCTTCATCTTTTGTTCAGTGACAGCACTAAACTCAGGCATCGGAGAGCCATCGGCTGACGGCAGCCAGAGTCTCTAATATCTTTTTCTCTTTCCCTTTCAGATTCCAAGGCGATCTCTCCCAAAGAAGTTTAAACAATAAATCATGAGTTCCACACTCACCTAATCCAAGTCCGTAATTTATAAGTACTCACAGATTTAATATCCGATCTTCGAGTTGAAAGTATCACTGCAGATCAATCACCCCACCTAGCGTAAAAAAATTAAAAAACCACATTAACATATAATTAATCTACCCTATCTACCATAACAACTTGGAACTGCTGAAGTGAAGAAATTATGATTGCACTTTGCAGTTACTTCTATTATTACAAATACTGCTGTAAGTCCATCCACATAGCTATGTCTTAGTTTTTGTGGTCAAGCAAATTCTATCTATTTTACTGTCATCTTTGCCCAACATGCAAGGGTTGAAAACATGAATTAATGTCAAATTGGTTTTCTATTGGAAACATTATAAATGTACATTTGCTTCAATTATTTCTCAAATCTTGTGGCATAGCATTCAAAATTCTGATAATTAGAAATTCTAATTAGGAAAAGCATTTACTTCAAATCTCTAGTTCTTGAAACATCAAATTTTAATCAGGCAGTTCTAAAAGTTTGGTACATAAACAGCTCATATTATTTTCAAAAGTTTCCAACACACAGAATTTTCTTTAAATTGACAGGATATTTGGCTATTCATACATAGAAAAATAAAAGTTGAAATGATTTTATGATTGATGTTTTTCAGGTTTGGTCGATTCATGGGCTACTATGGTATAGGACTATTTTAGGGACCACCTATATGGACGACCTATATTTTGTCCATATACAATCTAACATTAGGACTCCTATTTACTCAAGGAAATTGAATCCTCAATAGCAAGGGTGTCGGCGAGATGAGGAATAATAAATAATGAGAAAAAGATGGAAGTCAGTCATGGCCAGCAGTGCAATCGGGGACTACAAATTAACATGGCCTTCACCGAAATGACGACCGTTAAAGTAGCCGGGAAGATGTAGCAACCCATTTAATCTTATCACCTGTTTAGAATCCCAAGGATTCATATTTGGATAATTTTAATTTTTCCAAAAACCTTTTTTTTAGGTGGAATTCCAAATTCTTTCATTTAGGGAGCATTTAAAAACTCAAATAAAAGTAGAATGATTGAGATTTTAAGAATCTCAAAAGGTCGTATTATACTTTATTAAGTGGTGTTGGAATTTGAAATTCTTATAAAAAAAAAATATAGCATTTCAAATGGCACGAGATAAGCCATTACAATATGTTAAAAAAAAAAAACCTAACATGACAAATTTTTATTAAAAATCCTTATTTAAAATAGGCCCTTAAAGTTGTTTGGTAGCAATTAAGTAAAGCGGAAATGAGTGGAATTATTATAATACTCTACTTTTTAATGTGTTTGGACGACCCTAAAAAGAAAAGAGGGCTCAACATGTTTGCTGATGTAGAATTTTTTTGTTCATCTATAGTACTTCAAACTTTAAAATTACTCCCACAATATAAAATAAAATGTATTCTACTTGCAGGAGATATTTTATTTTCTTCTATATTGTACACAAATATAGCATATGAACATATGTGAAGTAACTCACTGCTAATTTATCCCAACCCACTCCGCATGATGTGATAAAATGAAGAAGTCAAAGAGATAAAATGCAATCTAAATTGTTATTCCATTTAATCTCAGACTAGTTTAGTACTTTAGTAGCATAGTAAAAGTTAAGTAAAGTCTCCATTTTTTAAATAAGATGTCACATAAAAAAATACTTAAATTCAAAGTTCCCTTAATTTTAAAAAAAAAATATAAAAAAGCAACTACAATTATCCACTATAAAAAAAAAAAACCTCCACTTTTTCATAAGAAAAAAGTAAAAAAAGTTCAATTACAATCAACTAAAAATAAAATACCATTATAATCTACTTATATTTTATTATTTTTTTAAAATCAACTCTACTTCACTTAACTCTATTATTTTTTTAAAACCAACATGGTTTTAAAAACCGGCCGATACCAAACCGATCTCTCACTGAGATATCGGTATCGGTTTTTTTCTTCAAAATCTCGGCCCATCTCGGCCGAGATGAAGTCCATATTGGTTTTTTCGATACCTCGGCCGATATTTTCAAAATATCGGCCGAGATATGTATAAAATGGTGAAAAACCCTAATTTTTATTTTTTTTCCCCCATCTTCATCTTTTTCTCCTCTCTTCTCAACTCCTTACTAGCCATAGCAGCAACCACCATCCCTCTTGCATATTTTCAAATCTCACTTTTATTTTTTGAAGAAAATATTATCTAAGGTAAGAGGAAATCAACTTAAAACATATTATTTGTTTTTTTTTATATAGATGAAGCATAGAGGTTTGTCACTTACAAACTTATGTAATTGTGTTGTTTTCTTCATTTAGAAGTTAGATCTACATACTTTCATGCTAGATCTACTAATACACATGATTTTGAACTTTTTTTTTAATTTTTTTTATTTTCGGATTTTTTAATATTTGAATTCTAATATATCATTTTTTGGGGATTTCATCATAAATATGTTATTTAATTGATTCATGATCATTGTATGGTGTGTAAATGATAGATCTACATACTTTTATGTTAGATCTATATATTTAGGATTTTGAAAATGATTTTATTAATTTTTATTTTTCAAAAAATAATTATTGTTACTTGTTATGATATTTGTGATACCAAAGGCCTAATGGCTTATTAATAGTGTGTAGATGATAGATAATGAACAGAGCATCAATAATGTTTGCATTATATGAAATACTGGAAAAGACAGTGAACTGCGAGTCTGCGACACAAACAGGACTCATAACTTAAGGTGACCGAGATTTTGATTTATTGCTGTTATTAATGGAAACAAATATTGTTTTCCAGTATTTTCTAATATTCTGGATTTTTTGGATATTTTTGCAATTTTTTTTTATTAAAAAAAAATTCATACCTCGATGATCGCGACGGACCGATATCCGCGACCGATACCGATATTATATCGGTTTTCGACCCGGCCAATACCGCGACCGAGACCGAGATTTTGAACCATGGTTGCCAAAGTGACCCTAATAAGAGATTCCGTTTATTCAAAGGGGTTGCCCACGTGCGGGAGCAAGCTGGATAAGGGCTCCCGCGGAGTATTTCATTTTCTCCGATTCGAAGCAGCTTTCCGACAAGAGTGCGTGCGGAAATGACACGGCTAATACCAGGCGGATTCTATCGTACCCACTGCTAAATCTGACGGTGTCCTTACTTTTACCGACAAATCTCGTAGACTGTATCGGAACTTCAATCTCAGCCGTTGGATCTGATATCGTTTGACCCAGCTCCAACAAACCCCCGTCGGTGCCCCGAAACGCTACGAGTAGAACCCCACACGCTTTGGTAGCGGGATTTTCCTGGCGTCCGGCGACATACACGTGGCCTATTCGTCGGGAGAAGCTTCTTCGATGGCTTGATTTCGTTGTAGTTGGGATGGTGAATCCTGGCCATCCAACCAATGATTGAGCCGTTACAACCGACGATAGACTTTGAGATCCCACCATCTCCATCAATTAAAAGTCTCTGTTTCTAGCATTGAAAGTGAGGTGGGACATATCACAACGATGACAATTGACAGCCATATCACAACGATTTGTGATTGATCAATCTCTATCTGTTGATTTATTTATGCATGGGTCTTATTTCTCCCCCTATTTATAATAATATATATATCTTCATTTTCTAAAGGAATGTCACTCATCTTGTTGAAAACTATGGTTGGGTTTTTCTCTTTTGTTTTATAACAATGATGATAAAAGAAGGTTTTGACATCTAACCAAATATAGATTAGCAGTTTGCACAAGTAAAATTTAGGGTTTAGGAATTGACCTTTTAGCAAACTTTTTAATTTGACAGCAGGGTTTCATGAACATTAAATTAGTCAACTGACGATATTAATGAAATTTTCTTCTCTACGTATAAGTTCCTCTTACATTTCTTTTCTTTGCAGTTGGCTTATTCCTGAGACTTTTTTTTTTTTTTTTATTTACTCTTATGATACTATGGTAAATTGTAACTATAAACAGACAGTGTTTTCTCTATGTATGGATTCCTCTTATATTTTCAGAATGTATCTACTAAGTAAAAATGTTGATATGAAAGTGAACAGCATTAACCCCAATGTCAAAGAGAGGCCCTATCCAACTTGTGACATGACCTGAGATGTTTGTTGAGAGTCTTTTATCTCCTCACGCTAACACTTTTAAAATGTCACGACTACTGCACGAGGCAATCAAATGGAATTCTATTTTTTAGCAAAAAGAAAAAAAATGAATTCTATTTATAGAATTTACTTATTTAAAATTTAAATCATGTAACAAATTATCGACAGAACAAAGCATTTTCATTTAAATTACTATTTTTTTAATTTCTTCAACCTAAGAGCCGTTCCTAAAATAGTCACTTCTCTTTTATGGTTTCAAATTAAGAAAAACATATAAAATTGACTGCTATATAAAATTTGAACATTATAAAAATACATACAGCTACCCCACTGCATGTCGTATTCATTAACTTTGTCATACCCGCTTGCATTGTTTTGATCATTGGCCGCCGTAAGTACTGTTTTGGTCTTTATAAACCAAAATATTTGACTTAGACTTATGTAAGATATTACGAATTTTTAATTATTTAAGAATTTTAATACATGAACTCACTTAAATCATAAGCAATTCAATTCGAGAGCCCAAAACCTCGGATGATCCATACCTGCTATTGGGTCCTTTCAACCTGTGCAATAAAACTACTAAGGAGAGGAGATGAAGCTCTGGTCACCCCGTGGGGCCCACTGTTGTACGTCTGCATTTTTTTTACAGATTTTGTGATTTGTGTGCCCAAAACACAAAACGACTGACCTCGCGATTTTCCTTCGTGTGCTCCCACACGGGTCCCTGCTAACGTGCGCACCCCCGCAAAATTCCAGCTATAAATGCTGTCGAAGATCCTCTCTTCTCCTCCATTCCCTCCTCACTTCCTTCTTTCATCTTCTCCAAAATCTCAACCGTCGCTCGAAAGTCTCTGCTAAAAAAAGAATGGCTTCATCTGCGCCACTCTCCCATCAGCTCGAGCCGACCATCGACATCGACAAGCTCAGCTACGAGATCTTCTCCATCCTCGAGAGCCGCTTCCTCTTCGGCTACGGCTCCGACAACGACTCCAAGCTCTTCCTCGACCGGCATTCCCCTCCTCAGCCCTCCGCGGCCCTTAAACCCTCCAAAAACCCTCCCGGAAAGGTCAGCATCCTCTCCATCGACTCCGGCGGCGCCACCGACGGCATCCTCTCCGCCAGATCCCTCGCCCTCCTCGAAGACTCCCTCCGCCGCACATCTCACAATCCCGACGCCCGGATCGCCGACTACTTCGACGTCGCCGCCGGATCCGGCGCCGGTGGTGTCCTCGCCGCGCTCCTCTTCACCAGAGGCGATGACGGCCGCCCGCTCCTATCCGCCGCCGAAGCTCTGCGGTTCCTCGTCGAGAACCGCCGGAAGCCGGCCAGGGGAGGAGCATTCCGGCGGATATTCGGCCGGCCGAGGGTGGAGGAGGATCGCGTGTTCAAGAAGCTGTTTTCTGAGAATACTTTGAAAGATACATTGAAGACGGTTTTGGTACCGTGTTACGATCTGGCGTCGAACGCGCCGTTTCTGTTTTCGCGCGCGGACGCGCTGGAGAGGGACGGCTACGATTTCAGGATGAGGGAGGTGTGCTTCGCCACGTCGGCTGATCCGACGGCTGTGGGGGCGATTGAGATGAGGTCGGTGGATGGGCGGACGAGGATCGTGGCCGTTGATGGAGGGGTGGCGATGAGCAATCCGACGGCTGCTGCCATCACGCACGTGCTCAACAACAAGCAGGAGTTCCCCTTCTGTCGCGGAGTGGAGGATCTCCTTGTGGTGTCGCTGGGGAACGGGGAGTCGGGCTCCGTCAGGTTATCTCGCCGGAGCTCGACTCCTTCAGCCGGAGAGTTCGTCAGGATCGCCGGAGATGGTGTTTCCGATATGGTATGTTCTAGAATTTTTTAAAGGGGACGATATATCGGCCGAGTCGGAAACACTGATGTTTCGGTCGATACATCGGTGTTTGAAATGTTTAACGTTTTCGAATTAAGCCGTATGAAAATGAAAACAATAAAAGGAATTGACGAAAATGCCCTCTGGTTCTTATTCTTCAACTAGGACAGCTGTAAATGGGCTGAGATTTGGGTGTTTCAGTGGTGGGCCACATGATTAACTCATGTGCATGAGTATTTTTATTTCCCTCTATGTGAAGTAAAGTTTGGGACACCACGTACATACCGAGAAGATAAAAAAAAAAGGCGTTTAAACCGTGCAAAATTTGGGAGAGGACCCACAGATAGAAAGGTGTTTAATTTGATTAAACTTCCAACATTAAACATAGTTAAATTAGATTACAGCTTCCAAATGTGAAGAGAGAGAGAGAGAGAGAGTTCTTTGTAAACATTATTAGTGGTGGTATACTTACATAACTTTAAATGTTGGTGAACAGGTTGATCAAGCGGTCTCCATGTCATTTGGGCACTGCAGGGCGAGCAATTACGTCCGTATTCAGGTAAGGAACTCTGGATCCAGTTTAGCAGTTGTTTGCCACACTATTTAAGACAGTTAATGTCCTTTAGATTTCAAAGCAAGGGTTTAAGGGTTTTAAATGTATGCATCTTGAATACAAAGGAGGACATGTTGAAGGAATAAGAATTTTGAGGAATCATGAAGGTAGAAAACCACTTGAATTGAGTAATGAGGAAAACATGTTAAACTGTAAACTTACAATAGGGCAGCTGATCTAATATAGAAGACTCCAAATTTATTAAATTATGCTAATTTAAAATGTGTTTAAACTCTACTCGCACGAGTCTAAGAGAGATCACACTTAGACACTAATGTTAGATATGCACATGATCTTGGCTTGTGTCTTTGCTCGAGCAAACACATTTTACTCAAACTTAGACCGATGAAATAAGTTATTGATGATGATGATGATATATATATATTTTTTTTCAATTGTATAGGCGAATGGATTTAGAGGAAAGAAAATTGGGAATGCAAAGTACTCAAATTCTAGCAAAGCGAAAAAGGTGTTGGATTTTGCGGATGAGATGCTAGCGCAAAAGAACATGGAGTCTATACTTTTCCAAGGGAAGAGGATATCAGAGAAAACGAATGCGGAGAAGTTGGAATGGTTTGCAGGGGAGCTGGTGAAGGAGCAAGAAAGGAGAAAATCAAGTGTCTTCCCCACAGTTGTATTGAAGCAGGCTACCCCAAGAACCTCATCTGTAACAGTGACTTCATCATCTGGTTAATCAAAATAAGCGGGTTTTCCTTTTTTCGACTGGAATGCTCGCCGCTCAGAGACCAACTCAATGGAGACTCTTTTGAGTCCGCACAAAGTAGAGCAGAGCGAGTTTGCTGATTCAAGTGTACAATACACATTGATTGAATGTTTGCTGGTGAGAGAAGAAAGCATTTTGTTAGGGTATATATGTAATGTATGTATTGTTACCTAGCAGTAGTCCTTGGGAATTCGGATATAGTATTGTAGGTGTCCATGTGATTAATGGGTCAGGTCCAATCAGTTTCTGTTAATGAAAGCCTACAGGCAATAGAGCTTTTCTATGATTTTATATTATAAATGAAGCTTTGGAACAAAATTATTGTCTAGATCATAGTTCTTCAAGGGTAGACCAAAACATAACTCAAGGAGTGTAGCATCTGTGATGCACAGAAGAATTCTTGATCAAATGGGTTCCAACGAAAGATGATTAAAGAGGTGATGGGTGAAGAATATGAAGTGGTGATGCAAATAGGACTTTGATTTTCTAGGATTCGAATCACTGATGGCTTGGTTTTCATTTACCAACTCTCCTTAATTCATTTTGAGAGATTATTTGATGCCATTTACACATTTTAACTTTTGTTTCTCCAATACCACTCTTAGGAATACATTTTTGAATTCCTATCAATTTAATTTCATGCAGGCGAATCTCAAGAAATTCTTAGATTTTTATTTCTATGATTGGTCAAAAATGAAGAATCAAGGATTAATAACAAAAGATGGCCATCAAATAACCTCTCTTTAAGTACAAATCGAATTTTAGGAAAGATGAGAAATGGATACCAAGCTATCACCCAGAGTAATTCAAATCTTAAGAAAGTCAAGATAACATCTACAGGTATCGTATATCCTTTCCTATTTCTTCCATTCAAACAAACATTTTTTATACACTGCATTCATTTCCCTAATTCTTCATCCGATTGCTACAATTTTTCCTTGTGATTTTTTGGTCTTCTATATAATTTATTTTCTTAGACTTTCTTACCCTTTACTTTCAAATCATAACCTGGATGGATAACCATGCTTTCTAATTATAAATGGGCCTATCATTAATTCAACTGGTGGATCCCGTAATTGATGGAAACAAGGCTTAAATTGTAGTCCTACTTATTCAAGATTGCACATTTTGTATGACCATTGATCAACTCATGTGAACTTTGATACATCTTGCTTGGTAGATCCAACAATCACATGCATTTTTCCCCAAAATTTCATCTGATTTAAAACAAGAGTAAATAAACCCTACATGAAGATAACCCCTAAAAAATCAGTTCTAAAGAATCTAAACTTTAAAATGCTAGCAATAGCACCAGAAGTTGTTCACAATCTGTCCACCCTTTAAAGAGAAATTAGCTCCTCTCCTTCAATCAAGTAGTAGCCAAGGAAACTACCATACCCACACAACTCAAGTTACCTAGTGAATTAGTTGCCATATCCATGTTCTATACTACAAAAATCAAGTGTAAAATCCATGCTGGATTCATCTCTCCCTGAGTATCGTAGCAGATATGTTCAAGTCTTCTTGTTGGGCTCAAAGACATACTTGATGATTGAGTCCTTGATGGAAAGCAGACCTGGGAACTCATTTTTCAGCTTCGATGCATCCAATTCGTTGTTACTTCTGGGCGCCACGATCACCTTTGCCTGTTCTTCCAAATTGAAGTTCTCCCACTTAAAGCTTGGATCAATGTAATGCCTGTACATCTCCAAGATCTCATTGTGGCTCACCACGCCCGGATTGGTGAAGTTCCAGATGCCTCTTAAATTACGTTTTGCCATTTCGATAGAGATTGGTAGGAGCTCGTCTAACACTGTCATGCTGTTCGGTATGTTGACGACTTTGTTGTAGCGGCTAATTTTGGTGATGAAGTTGCGAGGGTTGCTCAGATCAGAGGAGATGGGCATCCTGACTCGAAGGGTGCACACATTATCATAGTCTCTTAGAAGCTCTTCTACCTGAGAGAGTAACATTAAGCAACCAAATTCTTTCATATCTACAAGCATTTATACATAACATTCAACACACATTTGTTTAACATATTTGTCAAGTATCATATGCAACTAAGGAGCTTAGATATTGAAATCATCTACTAAACATCTATAGCCATGTAGAAAAGGATACAGTCTGTATTTATGACAGGAATTCTCTATTTAAAAGGTGAGAATTCATAAAACAAGCCTAGTGAAACATCACTTATGGCATGTAGAATTCTCTTAATTTCAGTTTCCAAAATGCTACATTGTACTCGAGCATTTTGGGAGTTCATAAATCTCACGCGCGTGCACACAAGAATTCTGGGAATTCTTACAAACAAAAGGCCCTCAATGCAGTAGAGCCTTTGAATCCGAACAATGAGTGTTCCAAACCTTATGATCAGTCCACTTTAGTGTAAACCTTTCTGCACCCAATTTTGCTTGTGTTTAGGAGGAAAAAGTGAGTGATCAAACGGTAATAAACACTTGTTGGTATGAGTTGTGAGCAGTGAGGCATAACGGTCCATTAATTTCATGTGCATTGTTGTGAGTTCAATAGAAAGGGTAATCTACTAATCTTCACTAACTCGAAGTCATTATTAGAAAAAAAAAAAAAATGAAACTATTGTTACCATGGCTTTGGTTTTGGAATAGAAGGATCCAATGAAATTTGCCTTGTCTTCTTCCTTGAATCCAATCCCAGATCCTTCAAGGTGCTCACTGTCATACTCAAATATGCATCCGGTAGCAAAGTTTACCAGCAAAAGCTCATTCTCCTTGCAAACATCAGCCAGAGTAAGTGTCCCAACCACGTTCGCTCGAATTGTCTCCACCTTGTGCGACTCGCACCAATCAACATTTGGCCTACCCGTCACACCAGCAGCATTAAAAACATGTGTGGGCTTCACCCTCCTTATATCCTCTGCAATCCCCTTTCGGTCTTCTAACCTCCCTCTTCCATATTCAAATTGTATCCCCTCTTTCCTACAAAGCTCCCCAAGCAACCCCCCTATCCACCCTGTTCTTCCATAGATCAAGAACTTCAGTCCTGGCTTGGCCCCCGTGGTGGGGCTCACAAAATTGAGACACTCGGTGAAGCCCCCATCAATAAAGCCATACCCCATAGACGACATTCGAGGATGCGGGAGGAGTGCACCAGTGACATCTCCCCACCAATCTGGGTTCTTGGTGTACCACTCTAATGTCATCTTTAGCCCTTCTTCCCACTGTGTTTTCTCATGCCAGCCCAAATTCTTGAGCTTCTGATCATCCAAGAAGTAACGCTTGTCATTAAACGGGCGGTTCTCAACGAACTTGATCATTTTGTCCGCATCCAAATTGAAAAGCTTGCACACATCACGGGCCACATCGGCCACACATCGCTCTCTTTTAGTACCAATATTGTACACATGCCCAAGAACTCCGTGATGGAGGATCACTTCAAAGGCCTCTGCCACATCCTCGCAATACAAGTAGCTCCTCACATTTGATCCGTCGCCGTGAATAGGCAGTGGTTGCCCCTTCATAGCTAGTAGGATGAATTTAGGGATTAGTTTTTCTGGGAATTGGTTTGGACCATACACATTGTTTCCACGCGTAGTGATTGTGGGAAGGCCATAAGATTGGCGGTATGCCATGACGAGCATCTCAGCACCAGCCTTAGTTGCAGAGTAGGGGTTGGTGGGGAGTAGCTGAGAGGCCTCTGAATTACCAACATCAGCATACACATCGCTCTCACCATAGACCTCATCGGTGCTCACATGAATGAACCGTTTGATCTGGCGGGTCAGCTTGCATGCCTCAAGAAGGACATGGGTTCCATAGATGTTGTTGGCGGTGAACTCGAACGAGTTTCCAAATGAGTTGTCGACGTGGGTCTGAGCTGCAAAGTGCATTATGGTATCAACGCCCTCTGCTACTAGAAGATGATTTACAAGGTCTGCACTCGCAATGTCACCCTTGACAAACTTGAAATTCTGGGAGGATCTTGCAGGGAGGAGGTTCTTCAGATTTGAGCAGTAGTCTAGCTTGTCAAGTGCGATGATCTTGTAATCAGGGTACTTCCTTATCAAACGGTTGGTCACATGCGATGCGATGAACCCGGCTGCACCGGTTATGAGAATGGTCCTTGGAGTGTAGTTATCTGGTTGGTGAGACATCTCTTCTTAGTCTTTTATTCTCTTTGCCTGACTTACTTCCAAAATCATAGAACCAGACAAATAAAACAGAGAACATTTTATAGGTCTCAAAGAGAGAAATATGATAAACTGTACATTAACAATTGATGAAAAGATATATTAGCATCTAGTTTGAAATGGATGCAACAGGATAGACAATTGAATCAAAATTGACCCCATTGGGATGTACCCAACCTTAATGTCACTCTCCACTTTGAGAGATGAACCATTGATGTCAAGGGTTCTTCGTTCCAAAGATAAAAATACGAGATCAATGTACAGTAAAGAGTATTTCAATCCAACGGTGAGTACCACATCAAAGTCCAATCTCATCGTTAGGTTGGAAGGTTGAACTCACATTGGTGCCAGCAGGGTTCTTTATACAGAGTAACCTTAGCAAATATTGGCCTATTTGTGCCAACCATGCTTTAGATTTGCACACAAAGTATCATAATAATCACTAAAGGGTTTTTTACAGATCTTCAAACGTCAGGACTCCAGAGTATCATCCGCCATAGAGTTTGTACATTCAGGTTGTATGGTTTTGTGAATGGTCAGTCCCAAATGACCATATCATCCCTCAGAAGTAAATTCTCATATGCTGATGTCTTGCTGGTCCTCACATGATCAATCTAACCCCACCATCCTAATCCCTTCCCTCACCAAACATATGTCAAAAATCCCATGGGTTTTACACTGATCCGAATGACAAAGACCATTGACTTGAAATAAAATAAAATAGGGGCAATTTAACACTGTTTAATTTGAGAGATAGAGGAGTTAAGATAATGGGATTGACTTGAAATTTTATATATGGGGTGATCCCTTCTGGAACATATCAACAATGTATATCAAAAAAGCATGGCCCACTTGATACTAGAGTTTTCAGTCCTGTGTAGAGAGCATCAAAAGCATGAAGATGGTTAGACACACAACACAAATCTATGGTCACAATTAAACACATCCAACCCATTAGCCGAAGAGTGCCCCATCAAAGATAGAGCAAATCACATCAACAATATAGATCAAAGAACCATGGTCCCGGCCCAAATCTACACTTGGGTTTTCAATTTTTGTAGAGAATATCAACTCAAAACCATGGAAAATAGAGAAAGAACACTTACATGTTAAAGAAAAGATATTGGGCTGCAATTGTTTATTGATCAACTTATCGAGTGAAGAAGGAAATGACTAGTAGTTCCTCCAAAGCTTTAGAAAAATAAGAGAGAATGGAAGGATGGTGTGGACAGCAGGGAGAGGAACTGGGTCTGCTGAGGGAGAGGAGAGAGACCAAAGAAGAATGTGGGAGGATGGTAAGAAAGCCATAGAGAGAAAGTGGGTTTTTCCAAGAGGAAGGTGCAGAAGATCCGATAAGTTTGGAATTGATAAAAGGTAGTTAGAGAATGGAGGCGTAAGCATGGGAACTCTGTTACAGAAAACACCACAAGTGGGTCCACAACCTATGTGACTGGGCCTATATTATAATACCCAAGAAAAAAAATATACCCGAAAAAGGCTTTACGTTGGCCACCGCACCAAATTTATCTCATCTCATCTCATCACATCACATCACATCACATCCAATTCAAATTCAAAAGAAGCTTTTTTTATCTGTATTCTTTCTTCAACCCTCTCCTCTTTCCATAATACTTTTCTACATTAATAATCATATCCCCCACCCTCTTTTATGTGAGATTTAATTAGGCTAATAGCAGACCACATCCTATCCAACAGTACACATTATTTTGATTTACGTTTTAGTTCGTTAGAGTGTTAAAAACATGACAAATCTTTTAAGACTTTAATAGATAGATCATAAATTGATTAACATTAAGACATGGGCCCATCATATCGGAAGTCCGATCCCACTTGTAAATTAAAAAAAAAAAAAAAACTATTTTAATTATTGAGGGTGTGAGCAACCCAATCTATAAAACATGAAATTATATCAACCACTAGCTTTCCTTGAATAGGTCTCATCACGTGGATTCGTGATTTTCAAAGAGCCATGCATTCCGGGAGATCTAATAGTAGATTGGCAAATTGAAAGAGTTGTCGAAGATGAGATAAACATGGCCAATGCATATCTCTGTCTATTGACATTGTTTTTCTTCTGTGGGTAAGAGCTGATAGCTAAAACAGCCTGCCGATGAATATAATAAATTATACACGCAATGCATGGAACGCCCCTTGATACATTTGATAAAGAAAATTACCGCCTTTTAAAAGACTGGCATAAGGGTTTCGATTTTCTTTGTCCATTTTCTGGCCTTAAGTTAAGTGACATCTTTTGAATTTAGGTCGTTTTTTTTTTTTACTATCGGAGTGTTCACAACACTTTTGGTTGGACTAATCCCTCCGAGCCTTGTGGTAGTGCAGTTTCGAACCTACAATCTTCGGATGCAAACTGTGGTCCTTGGCCAACTGAGCTATCTTCTTGGGGTTCTTTTAATTTTGATCTTTATTCTCCACAAACACTGCACCTGTTCTGTCTCATTGAAAAAAAAATTATATTTTTTTATATATATCATCCTAAGGTTTATAGGATTTGTAAATAAGCCCTTAGTTTCAATAATTGTATATACCTCATGCCTTTTTAATTTAATATCCCAAAATTAGTAGCCTTACCGTCATTATAAGTTTTTAGTGTAAAATGACACTTTTGTCCATCTCATTATCCATATATGCATAATTTTAAAATCTTGGATTTATTTTTCTTTAAAGCTAGTAACATTAACAATTATTATAGTACACTTGGTGGGGAAAAGTAACCCTACATAAATCTATTCTATCAACAGGGTCCATGTCATTAAATCTAAATCAATTATACTTGTACTTATAATTTGTCATAATTAAGTCAATCCATGCACAACCCCCTATTAGATTGATGAGAGTTGCAAATACATGATTAGGATTAGGCTCCACATGCATAGGAGAATTTGAGAGAGACTATTGGGACTTAGAATAAAATAATGCTACTTTTATAAATAATGACATATACATCTTTGTTTAATGAATTTAAGGACAAAGTCATCATTTTTATAAAAAAATCTACACTAATCTTTTGGCGGTCACCTTTTCTCATTATGACTAGTGATTTTGGGGACATGCAATGTATTAAAATGAAAAAGAATGGGGTATATGTAAATACTGAAACCACATGAGCCTATTTACAAACTCCAAAAACCCTACGGGGTATATACAAAAAACCCAAAAAAATCTAAATAACTCTACAAAGGTAACTCTGGAAGAACGGTACTTGAAAAAAAAAAATTTGTGATACAGCCCAATTGTTGCGTACAAGATATACATCAATGTTTAGATTTTCTTATCAAATCTAAGCATTTTCTTAGAACAAGGGCTCGATTTCCAGCCTTAAAGGAAAAGAAAAAAAAAAAATGAACCAAGTTTACTCTGGTATTCATTCATAGAGAGGTAGGGATAGAAGTAGGTATTCATTCATCTAGGCAGTTCTGGCCCATAAAAACAGAAAATGGTTACTTATGGACCTATTTAATTTTAGGTATGGTTTTGGGTTTATTAAAAGGGACCCATACCCAAACCCAACATAGAGTTTGATAATTAAAGCAATATGGAAGTTAAGTAGTTAAGAAGAAAAAATCATTATGTTGTTAAATAGACAAAAAATATAAAATATAGACTTTGAAACATCCACTTAAAAGTGCGCCAAGGCCTATTTCAATTAGCGTAAATTTGAATGTCTGAATTGTTTTAGGTCATGTTTGGCAACCGAATCTTTAGGGAAAAGATTTTCAATTTTCCTAAAGTTGTGGTAAATCCATGTTTGGTAATTGTAAATTATTGAGGATTTTAACAAATAAAAATCTTCATTTGTTAGGATTTTTAGATCCGACCACGCCCCATAAGATTTGAAAATCCTCACTTAAGTGGATTTACACATCGAATCTTATTTTTTTTCAGCTATATGCATAAATACACACCAATATCAATATGAAATCCTCAACTATACAAATCCCCAGCAAATAATCCTTAATCCAGTGATAGTGAGAAATCATTAAATCTATGGATTCCTCGCTTGGTACCAAACATGCTCCCAATACACGTTTGCCTAATTTTTATTAAATTCCTAGGTATTCCTGTTAGAAAGGGGTTTTGTGGAAGGAGGATTAACATGGAAACTAGATTTTTACCAAAAAAATAAACATGGAAACTAGGTGAGGCCATAATTTTCTTAGGATTTTATGTACCAAAATGATAGGTAGCTTATCATTACCCATTAAAGGAGATATCATTTGATCACTCATAGTCGATCTTCACATTCTATTTTCAGTAAGTTGTGGATCTTCACGTTTAATACTTCACCTTTTTAGCACATTTAACAGAAAGTGCTATTGGGAAAGTCTCACATCCTACATCGCCCAAATAATAAGTTTGACAAGGCTTCCTATACTTGTTTGGGCCTTCCACCTATAAGTGGTTGGTACATAGTACCTCATAGGTCATGAGTTTGAATCTCCTAAGAGGTATGTTACCTCCATCTGTTTGTCGTGTTCTATCTATTTGTTGGGCTTCCCTTTTGGGGCAATTGATATATGATACCAAGCAAAGCCCTTAAAAAGCAAACAGCACATAAGAAAATGGGAAAACATAAATAAATAAAAGAAATGCATTCTTCGTATCCATCTAATAAAATAACTGTATTTATTTAAGTTTTATAAATAAATGCATTCTTCATGTCCGTACATTAAAAAACTGTTGATATATAGAGGCAGCCACAGCTAAAAAGGCATGCTAAAAGCCAAGCCTAGCTTTGAATCCTCGTACACGAGTGCAAATAACTCAGTTTAGATGTAAATGAAATTCTTGTATTGTACTAGGGGAGTCACCAACTCACAGCTGGTAACATGTTCAAAGGAACCAAATGGAGACAAACTCTAAACAAGCTTTACTACCCTCTATATACAGTTTCATTTCTGGTCTTCCCATAAAATTTGCATGCATGAGGTTGTCTTTGTACAAGGACTATGCAAGTCCTTGTACATATCTGGATGTGTTTTGATAAATCATCTTTCTTAAGAGAAAGAAATTATTTCAGAGCATATCTGGATGTACCCAAATAGCGAGTGGGATGAATATATAGCAGTACTTAAGAGCTACAATTCCACTCTGCTTGGCATAACATCACCGCTAATGTGTTTTTTATTCTTTTTGCCCTTTTTGGGTTCCTAGGAGCCAATGACAACATAAGTCTACCCTGCAACAAACTATGAGAAGAAAACTGATGCTTGATGTACAAAAAGAAATTACTGCCTGAAGGTAATTACGATAGGCCTCGCAACAGTAGTTCAGAAATGACTACTCATCAACAGTAGCTAAGGAACATGAAAAGCAATGAGTGAAGAAGACTTTCATTGTTCGCAAATCACGACATCATTCCTTGTCCGCCTTGAGATTTACAAATGCCATCCATCAACCATGCTGACTGCTTCAGTGTTAAAATTCCCACAGATTGTGACAATGAAAAAACTACTCCTCTATAAACCATAATGATGACGGTCATAATAATAATAATAGTGACGATGATATTGTTATTAATAATAACTCAAGTTAGTCAACTTCCATTAGTACCATGGTTCTCTCCAAGTGGATTCCAGTTTCTAATTTCTTACCTGTACAGGCAGAGGAATTATAAATCTGGAGCCTCAGCAGACCTACAGTTTGCTGACGCACAGGAATCTGCACAGGGGCCCAATGCTTTTGTTCCAAATTGTTCTCAATCCACTGAGGATAGGTATTGCCTCCAACAGCTCCAAGATGAGAACTTCATATTTGTTCCATGCTTGGCCTTGCATCTGTCTGAGGGCCATTAATGGGAGGATTAGGATTCGAATCTGAGAAGTTTTGGAGCATCCCCTAGTTGAGAAAGTGACCATCAGATAAAGCCAGCATGCACATGTATAAAATCCTGGAAAGAGGAATGAAAACCAATGACTTCCTCATAGATGCACATAAAAGCCATCTGTTTAAGCATACGCACACACCCCAGCAAGCATATGAGAATCAAATCATGAATATATCCTACACACAAACACATTATACAAAAGAACGTAAGCATAGTTCACAGACCCCAATACGATGGCAGACATACTTGTTACAGGCAGCTCAAAATCTCTAGAAGGTTTGCAGCTGCTTGCTTTCCACTGAGTAGAGCACCTTCGATGCTCGGGCTTACACAGAAGTCCCCACAGATGGCCAACCTCTTGTTCCTGTCCCAGAGACATTTCTCTTTTCCAGCAACAGCAACAGCAGGAAAAGCACTACCCCTGCAAAATTTTAGCCAAAAGGAATGATGTTAAATAAGAGACAGAAAAGGTAAGATTTATTAAGTGCATTCCAAGTCAAGCTTTAAAGGTTTGATAGATAGACATACAGGCAGGTAGATCTTCCAACTCAAGAGCTAGAAACATTAGTTAGATAGGCAAGCAGACAAAAAGATATATAAATGGATGGAGAGAGAGAGTTCCAAGACTTCCATCAAAGATAAGTTAAAAAAAGTTACTGCTTATATAATTTGTCAATTGGTTTGAATGTTTAGCAATACAGTTGGCCATCCTTCCGTTGTGTATTTGGGTGGCGGGATGACTGGTAATCACATTGGGTAGGATTCTGATTCAAACCTTTCCCATCACATGCCAATATCAATTATTAGCACAAATAAAAATTTGGAGTGGTAAAAAGAAGACGTATTTTTTTTTTCCTGATATGGTCATTGATTTCTGCACCACCCCAAATGCAAAATCGACTCGATAACTGTCCATTGCATCAAAAGAAGACATGATTAGACATTAAATCACCATGGAAAAAATACCCTTCTTTCTTAATCAATGTAGCACATGTTCCCGCTAACAAAATGATAGATATGAAAAATAGACTTCTCATCCCAAACTTGCAGTTGAAAAGCAGAAATTTAATGCACTAACCATCTATGAGCTTTCATGAAAAATGGCTGAGGAATATGCAGTCCTGTGCTTTGGAATGCTTCAAACAATTCCTGTGCCACCTTTACCAATGTATCACTTGAGGGCTTTTGAAGCCCAGTTTGAGAAATGATACCCTTGGCATACTCGGCAGTTGAATGCAATACCCAACATTCACTGGTTGCCCAAAAGAAAAAAGAGTATTAGATGCTATGCAACACAATCCTACCAAATCCAAATCCATTGCTTCATATCATAATACCAATCCACATTAATGAAGCCATTGACTCTGAGCCACTCTTCATAGACAACGTCAGAAATTAGCATCAAATAGATGACCCATATCAATTATACAAGAAAGCCGGCTAATTATCTATCCGTACTGTTAAATCATAAGGGCTCCCTTCTGTTTAAAAATCTTGCCCTTCTGTTTCAAGGGATAGAATATAGATGGTTATCAGTGGAAGGCCAACAACCGAATGGTTAGAATCATTAAATCATGAAACAGTGGCTGGAGGGGTTGGACATTCCATATCAGGGGTTTAAAAATCTACATACATACAACTCATTTTCACCGCAATCTGGCATAAAGGAGTTGTATAGGAGCAATTCTAATTCTGATACATTCGAAAAGAAGAAAGTTGTTTATGTAACATTCAGAGAAATCTAAACCCATTTGATTGGCCAGAACCATTGGCTATGTCTTGACCTGTGTCTTGACAGTTTATATACTATGCAGGTGTAAAGTTATATTTAATGAGATGTGTTGTTTACAAACCTACTACTAGGTACATGGGAACGCCCTGGCTTGCTACTGTCACAAAAAGCCCAGCTTAAAACCTCAGAGTCCCTAAATGAAAATCCTTTTACAGGTACCTGAACCACAAACAAACAGAAATTACTATAGAAACACAAGATAACAAATAAAAGCACAGGTCTTCAAGTGTCGGATGTCAGCAGAGGTGTCAGCCAATGTTCATCCATTGATGCACATGGATTTGGCTGGGCCAACCCAACTGATTGTCTCGAATACCAAGTCCAATTTTCCATTTTTAGGATAGAAGATGAGCAGATCTCTAATAGAACTAGGGACCTTTTCATTTACTGGGTGAAGTACAATTCAGGAAATGAAAGATAGGCGGAGTTCATAGAGGATTTGTAACAATGGCAACTGCCACAAGCACATAGGTGCACACTGCACACCATACTAAAGCATTAAGAATCATAAAGGGAAATGAACATAAGAACTTGAACAATGACCTGGAAAATGAGAAACTCAGCTTGATCAGGATCTAACAAGAAGTTGGAGGGAGAATGCAAGAAGTATGGATATCAAACATTTCAATTGCACTCTATTTTGAAAGCCACAAAGGTACATCTTATTTATTTATTTTTGTTGGCAACATGACTTGAACCCACAACCTTATCATTGCACCTTCCAACTATACTACAAGCTCAATTCAACTATATACATCAATGTAACATGGAGGCAGTGAGTAACTCAGCTTGATCAAGATCTAACAAGAAGTTGGAGGGAGAATGCAAGAAGTATGGATATCAGACATTTCAACTGCACTCTATTTTGAAAGCAACAAAAGTACATCTTATTTATTTATTTTTGTTGGCAACATGACTTGAACCCACAACCTTATCATTCCACCTTCCAACTATGCTACAAGCTCAATTCAACTATATACATCAATGTAGCATGGAGGCAGTGATGGTTGGACTGCACCTCAGAAATGCCAATTAGCAGGAGAACAGTGGGGAAGATGACGGATTGAGGAATCCAGGGCTGGCAAAGTTCATTGACACCTTACTCGGAGATTCACTCAATCCTATTTGTTGGAATTCCTCACTCCCAAAGAGGGACTTCTTTCAAAATAGAGGCAAAACTAAAGCAACTACCTTAATTTAACTTCTAAAAGGAGCTTATATGCACGCCATTTAGGGCAACTCTTGCAAACTTACTAAAGATGACACCAAACAAGGAAAATACAAAGATCCAAACATATTAAATATAAGGGAAATGATGGAAGTTTCTCAAAATTCATGCTTTGTGACAAAAGTTCTATGCCAGCTGTCAACCTACCTAATGCAAACCCTCCTTTATCTGGGCTTGGGACCACCAGAAAAAACTGCTGACCCCAACATAGTTGAGAGAAGGCTTTGAGGATGATGATGATGGTGTAAGTTTGGATATCTTCGGTTATGGGGCCTATGGGCCAAGCTGCATCAGTCCTATGTATGAACCAACAACTTCTAGGCATGGGTGCCTTCACCATATCATCTCGTTCTTTTTTCATGCAACATAATGTATGACATGGAATGTGATGAGCCTGTGTCTATTCGCTAGTCACAATAATATAAGACTTTCATACACATAATATGAACAAGTTTCCACATTTTATGGTATTATTTAACATAGAGAAATGTTGGAAATCAATGCACGCCTTTGCTAAGACAACGGGCTTAAATTCTGCAAAAAGAGATAACATTATACTGGATATCGAAGAGATGTAAGTGTCAATTTAGGACCATGGTCTATGCACACTACGACCAGTAGATTGATTATCCCAAATTCCTATCATCGTGTAGGGTGGGGGTTCTCTACAATACAGGGTCAATGTATCACTTTTTCCAGAACATGCCTTTTTCTTTTTCTCACAAAAGGATGTATATTTGGAATATAAATAAATAAATAATAAAAAAATTAAGGTGTTAGAAATCAAGTAATTGCATTTCTTACCGCTGACAAAGGTTCTGAAAATGCCAACATAAGAGCAAAACATGGACGAACAGGGACCTCTTGCAACTTTACAGCAACATCTGGAGACACATTCGGATCTGAAAATGAAAGGGTAACCTTGGTGTTAACCTCACATCTTGTCTTTCAATCACATATTTTCTTTCAACAGAAAATATGGAACTATAATATAGACCACTGTGTAAAGATGCATTTCGATGCACCCCAACTTGCAATTAGCTGACACTTCTGGCAGGATGGATGGTTATATGTTTCATTGCATTCTAGGTGGTACCAATCTTAGATGGTTGTAAGTTTCATTGTTTATTTTTTGGATTTTAATCACTGGAATATTACCCATGATTGGTTCTTACAATGAATTGCTGTGGAAAAAAAAAAACAGAGTCACTGCAACATCTTATACTTCTATCCAAATCCCACAGGGGCCTAGCCACCGAACAGAAGAAGTCCAAGTGCTTTAGGGATAAACTAAAATGAACTGTTAACACACTTTGCCTTGTTTAACAAATATATTGAAAAGCGTTCAAATTACTAGATCCAACAATGTGAGCCCTCCCAAGCTTCCTGAAAGACTCAAGTCTGACAACAGATCACCCATCAATGAGAAGGAGTTGATTCATCTAGATCTCATCTTCATTTGGGATTCCATATGGATGAGTATAGCCAGGTTCTCATTTGTTCTTTTCCTTATGAACATGTTACATACAATATATGCCATAATGATAACATCATGATGTGTGTGTCTTGGCAAACCTGAATTTTTCTAGGTCATTTTCCTTCTATTTGATCCCTTATAAGTATATCAGGTAGGGCTGTATGGCTCTAGAAAGCTTACCGATCATCGTTTATTTTTTGGATTTTCTTGATTGTCTCTCAGGCTCTCAGCTTCATCTGACACGGGAGGAATGTAACTTCAAATCCATACATGGCTCAGATCTATTAGCAGCTGGCTATTTAGATATGAGATGATTGACACTCAATATGATGATGATATCATGATACACATGAAAATAATGTGCGAAATCTTTATTTGACTCTTATGGTTTAATTAAAAAGAACGCTCACGAGTAATCAAATCAGACATGATCCTAAATCTGACCAAATGTTTCTCCAATCAATCAAGATTTCAGCAGAAACACTTCAGAGCTTCAGATTATGCCATAGCTCCGGGAGGAATGTAACTTCAAATCCATACATGGCTCAGATCTATTAGCAGCTGGCTATTTAGATATGAGATGATTGACGCTCAATATGATGATGGTACACATGAAAATAATGTGCGAAATCTTTATTTGACTCGTATGGTTTAATTAAAAAGAACGCTCACGAGTTATCAAATCAGACATGATCCTAAATCTGACCAAATGTTTCTCCAATAAATCAAGATTTCAGCAGAAACACTTCAGAGCTCCAGATTATGCCATAGCTCTGAAGAGATGGCTAGAAGTACAAGATAAATCAGACATGCAAACAATGATGCGTAAGCTTTCTAGAGGTACTAATAAGGACCACAGCACTGATTTCAAAAATATAAGAACAATAGACAATATAGTTGAGGAATCTGCAAAGAGCCAACTAACCTAAAGGCGGGGATTGCCCAGTTAGCCCTGTGAATCTTGGAGAGGCTATGTTTTTATCCGTTGCCACAACAGCATCAAAATGGCCTAGATTCTGCCCGTCCAAACCACTTAACAACCACAAACTTCTGCTTTCCAACCACTCTAATTTTCCAATGGTGACCCCAAACTTGGCTTCCACTCCTAAAATAACAAACATTGATAAACTCATCAAATATAGGCTACAATCTAAACTCCAAGTATATTAAAATTGAAAAAAGTCGCATCCATAATAGCAATGGATACCTGGCTCAAGGCACAGTGCCTTGCATATAGAATTCATTCCGGGAACACCAACAAACTTCTTACTTGTTCCTTCCTAATGATCAAACATTAACTTTATTAATCACTTCCCTTGCAACATAAAGTAGAAATGGTAGCACATAAATGCATAGAATGCCCTCGTAGTATATATACATGCATGCATTATCCACTAGCAGAATAATATACAATTGGCATCATACACATCCGGCACTTCAATTATATGTAAAATATATCCAATGTCATTATTGGGCAATAGAACCATATAGAGGAGGAGAAGGTTTGACAGTATATCCTCAACCAAGGATACATATAGTAACCTCAGAATCTTGAGTTTGTACCAAGGCCCATTGATCAGTGAGCAAGACTATTGACACAATAGGCCCCACCTTGGATAGACCATAATCGAAATGCATCTCACATAGGAATGTCATAGTTTTCCGATAGTTGGCCCTTTTCACATGTGGATAACTGTTGAACACCAGATGCAGTAGCCCATCGGGTAGATGCCATTGCTCTCTAATGCTTCTGCTCTCTATCTCAAGCAGGTTCTAGTATTAGAAGGGGATCTTCTCAGGGTCAACATAATTAATAGCAGAGTTGTTTTACTAGGTTGTGCATAGTACAAAAAAAAGGGGCCTGGATGGATGCACAAAAGCAATTGAGGTCATGGGAGGGTTTTTGAAGGGAAGCCCACATGAACACATGAACAGTGTAATAGGATGGCTCAATGGGGATGTCTACAAAACTTTTACTAAAAGTAGCTTATGAGTGAACTATATAAATCTCTTGCATACATTTTTTTGGAGGATTTTGGGCAAACAATTATTGGGTTATTATCTCTCTCTCTCTCAGATTCTTCATTTAGGGGTAAAGCATCAATAGACAATAAATTAAGAGATACTCATTTAAGATGATTTGGACATATTCAATGCAACCCAACAACGGCATTAACAGGGAAAAGTTTCTCCATGCATGTTGATTGCCGCTCAATGAAAAGAGGTAGGTTGAAGAGGACATGGATGGAAGTAGTATGGATAGATCTAAAAAAGTGCAAACCTACCCAAGGATTTGGCCTAGGGTAGACTGGAATGGCGAAAAAGAATTCATATAGCTCACTCCAACATCATTGGGACAAGGCTTTTAATGATGTTGATGATGATGATCTCTCTTGGATTCTCCTTCGTCCTGATCTCCGTTCTCTGTCCCTCTTCTAGGGGTGTCTTTATTTCTCCTCTAGTTTTCAGGGGCCTACAAACTCAAGCTCAAGGATATACAATGCACATTTTTTAAGCCAGAAGTTACATAGTTCCTCAGGCGGAGGACCCTTTTAAAAATGAAACTCTTATTCAAGAAACCAAGACATGCATTTAGGATTTAAAAATAAATAAATGTGCATTTAACATTTGAAGACTCTTTTGCCCATTTAAAATGGTTCCAACCAGTAACCCCGAAGGAGGCTTGACTCTTTATTATAAAATGCAAACATGCATTTAAGAAATCGATTGTAAAAGAAAAATTGACCTGGGGAAAGTAAAAGCAAATTTACACAATTAGTAAGAACTTGAAATGACTTCCAAATTTTTTATAAAAAAAAACCGAATTATTAGCCTTTTTCCACAAAGAACATCAAGACAAAATGCCTGAAAACTAAAGAAAACAAATTTAGCTACAAACCTTTTCAAGATCGACAAATTTGGCACTGGTTTGATCAAAACACCCAAAATTCACCTTCCACTCAGCAATGAGGCCTCTTGTTTCCCATGTGCTAACAATATTCATCACCTCGCCATCCTCCACCGTAAAAAATGGAGCACCATGGTCAAAGAACAGCTCCTTTCCATCTCCAGTAATTTCCCTATAATGAATTACATGTTTAGTTATATAGAAACTGATATATGTGTAACTGAAGCATTGGAGCATCACTATTGAAAGTTGAAAAGCTTAGCATTAAAGATGGGCATGGTCTATTGCAAATATTATTTGAAACTGAGTAATCTATCAGCGTTGGATATGAAACTGCCAAATTACACTTGTACTAATTTGGGAATTGTTTGGAAATGGATGAGAAACTATTATGCTATGTTATTCTTCTGAATTTATCTAGACTGTTAAACTAATGGTTACTTGATTGCCAATAATAAGAAGTTTATTGCTTAATTGCTTTGAGCGAGATTTGTAAATCATTTGTCGTGGCCATTATGTTGGCATATCAATTAATTTAGAAAGACATAATTATTGAAATTATCTAAAATATTAGTTTATTGTATTTGTTGGGAATTTTCCAAATGTACCTTGTACTAGTGTAGGATCTCAACAGGAATCTGTACAAATGCAACTTAGTGCATGTACTTAATTTAATCAAATTGGCTACATTACACACTGAATTTTTCAAAAGAGGGATGGCTATAATTTGCACTCTGCAATCTTATTTTCTTCAACAAGAGCTTTGCTTCGCTTAAGTAAATAACACAAAATTAGCTTCATTATGACATTCATTTTAAGGTTATGTTTGTTTGAGGAATGAGTGGAATGGAATTGCCCAGTCTGGCTAGAAATTGGGAATTTCTTGAGGAATATATTCCATGATGATATCATATGGTCATCAATCAAACTGAATTCGAGAAATGAGGCAAAAAGTAAGTAATAAAGACACCTCTTGAAATCTACAAAATTCTGAGAATTCGATTCTGTCAGCCAAACAGAATGGTGATATGGAAAAATGCATGCATTTCGCGAGGAATAAATTCCATGATGATATCATATGGTCATCAATCAAACTGATTCGAGGAATGAGACAAGAAGCAAGTAATAAAGTCACCTCTTGAAATCTACAAAATTCTGAGAATTCGATTCTGTCAGCCAAACAGAATTGTGATATGGAAAAAAACCACACAAACATGGAGTCCTAATTTGTTACCACGTAGGACAATTCCATTGCAATTACAGGACAACAATTTGGATTTAGTAGTTCCAGACTTCCAGTTAGTTTCTATATTTGTAGTCACTTGCATTCTTATATCCCAATCAGAAATAAATTCTAATACTACATAGCAAAATGAAAAAAGGGTGGTGCAGAATCAAGTAGAATCATCATGTGTTTTCTTTCTTTTTGCATCCTAAACATCATCAAAGCCAACAACCAACATTGTTGACAGGATGAAACCCTTAAGAAAAAGTACCCAACCCCCACCAAATACAATCCCCAAATTCCATTCATAGACTCATCCACTGCATGTTGACCCACATCAAAACACTAACAATTTCCATTCTGTTTGAAGATTTGAGATGAGAGCTCCAAATCAGTAATAAAAGAAAAAAAAACCCATTTTGTAGTTCACATTTGGAGACAATCACACCCACCCCATATGTTAAAATCATGAATATTTCAAGAATTCCCAAGGTTTGTAGAAACCAAAAAAAAAAAAAAAGCTCTTTAAATCATAAAAACAAACAAAACAGAATAAAGGTTAAATCTTTATAAAGTTGAAATCTTTTCAGCCAAAGAACAAAAGAAAAAAAATTGAAAAAAAGAAGGAAAGCTACCTTCTTCTTGAGGTTCTCCCTCCAGGTCCTCTTCCAGACTCGAACACCGTCACCGACACCCCTTTCTCCGCCAGAGACGCCGCACAGACGGCGCCGGAAACTGACCCACATCAAGAAAATCATCAAATAATAATTAAAAAAAAAAATCATTACTTTACTTCACTTCACTTTACATTACTTTACTTTATCAAATGAAAAAAAAAAAAAAAAACAAAAAACAAAAAACAAAAAATCGAAAAGGACAAAGACAAAATGTGGGAGCTAAATTAAATTGGGCATGTTACTATACTTCCAGAGCCAATGACAGCCACCTTCATGGCGGATGCATTGATTGATGACGACAATGCCCCCCTCATCATCATCTCCCTTTTCGAGGAAAGATAAAAGACGACATGGGAGGGTACTGTTGTAATTAGAGAAAAGTAACGGGGCATTTTCGTCAGATGTGCTTCTTTTTTTTTCCCTTCTCGTCTTTGGGTGGACGAGAAGGCGCAGTGGGGGTGGAATTATTTGACGATGAGGCAGGCTTTCAGAAGGGCAGCCGGATGTGTACGTTTTGATGGTTGGACGTAGGAGGATCTGCACCGTCCATCCACACATCTGCAGATCATAAATTGGACGGTGGATGGTGTGACTCTCCTGAGGACAAAGTAAAGTGGGGCCCACCGGATTGGAGATGTCCAATTGGAGAATCCAGATCCCCTGAATGGTCTCTTACTCGCTTCTCATGAGTGCGGCCCACCTGCAAATGATCTCAAATTGTAAATTTGAAAGTCAACCCATCTGGTAGCACATCCTCAAATCTTACACTAATAAGAATTTTGGATCACAACTACTAATGATCCCAACTGTTAATATTGAATGTAATACCATCCATTGTGCATCCTCAAGATTCAACATCATCATCCTCTATCACAAATATTACATGGGAAGTGTGTTGTAACACATGCCTAAAAGCTCATCGTCGGGCTCATATAGAGATAATCCGAATTGCTTAACATAAATCACACCCCTGCTAATGATATATACTCAAATTGAAGCTAAAAAAATGTTAGGTCCCGTCGTACAATTTAACTACATGACGAAAACACGATTTACACCATGTAAGCAATGATGACACATAAGCACTAGTCACGTTTCAATCATGTGTTCAATTAAACTGTGTGACCCACTCCTATGGAACAAAAACTTAAAAATATGTCACTAGCTGGGATGACTTTAATCTTAAATGGCCCCGATCATCTCTATGTGGGCTCCAATATGGTGTTTCGAGAAAATATTGCACGATTCCCTTCTAATAGCTACAACAGAGGATCCCAAATCACACCTTCAAACTTTACTTTAATAATCCCAAATCACACCTTCAAACTTTACTTTAATAATATTCTGGATCCCAAACCCTTTGTTTTACTCCTGCTAGTGGGCCCATTGTTAATTCACATAGTTTTTACATCAATTTCCATTCATTTTCAATTTCAACTACTTAAATTTGAATTTTAAACCGACTCCTCTCTCAACTAGCATAATATAACTCAAATCTAATCTAATCAAGATCTATGAGGAACCTATCCTTCTCCAACATATTTCAAAATGTTTTCTAAGAAGTCGAGCTATTTTGTGGATGAAGTTCAGCACCAAATCAACTCAGTGTTGGGATACCCTAGATTATGGTTCTCAAAAATGGTTTTGGTCATGGAATCCTCTAAAGCAGAAGCTCTTATTTCTTGGTGGATTTATTAGATATGCATTGCAGTATAATTAATTGGTTTGAATTTTTTCTCTGATTAAAATAAAAATTGTAAAAATATAAAATATTAAAGAACAAAATGTCACAAAACTCCATTTTTCAATTACTTTTAGGGCTCTTTTCTTTTCATGGTATCGATTTCCCTTGGAATACTAAGAAATGCATTCCTAAAAGTGGTTGAAATTGAAAAAAGAAAAGGTAAAGACCCATTGCGATCAAATGGTCACCCCTTTAATGGAAAGTAAATCAGGAGATAGAAAATGAATACCCAACCATCACTATTGTAAATCACATTCTAGAAAAGTAATGTCTAACCTACATCTCCACCTAATATCCCTTACTCTTCACCTCTTCAATAATCCATTTTCAGGAATCATTTTACCATGAATTCCTAAGAATACATTACCATGCAAACAAACAGGCATTTACTATTAATGAAATAATATATTAGTTTGATTTTTCTTTTCTCACTAAATTAAGATATTACAAGGATAATTAAAAGAAATATTACAAAACTTCATTTATCAATTACATCTAGAGTGTTTTAGATGTAATAAAATAGTGAAAATAATATTTAACTAGCAAAATACGCCCGTGCTTAGCACGGGCAATATAATCCACAATATAAAAAATTTTGTAAAAAGTAAACAGTTTAAAATTTTAAATGAAATTTAAAATATGATATAATATCTCTTATATTGATAAGGAAATTTTTATAGTAAATTTAAAATATTATATTGTTCGGTTGGGGGCGAGTTTGGTAGTAATAACGAGGGGAAAACGTTTGAGAGGATGTGAGGATGGTAAATATATATATAGAGAGAGAGAAAAAATATTTGATAACCGTTTTGAAGAGTTATGAAACTAACATCAATCCATTTTGCCTCTATTAACTTACCATTAATATTAATTAACTTAATTTTAATTAGGTTATAATTATTGTGTGTGTGGGGGGGGGGGGGGGGGGGGGGGTGTTGCTTGAAGAGACATGCCACGAGTCAAAATTTTAGATTCTAATTAATGTGGGGATGTTGATGATGTGATGAGACATTTTGGGAGTCAATTATTTAGAGAGCGTCAAAATCAATTGATGTCAATTGGAATTGAATTGATGTTAATTTCTCAATTAAGATTAGTCCCTTGAGGGGTGGGAAGGACTTGAAGAGACATGTCACGAGTCAAAATTTTAAATTGTAATTAATGTGGGGAGTTGAGGATGTGAGGAAACATTTTGGGAGTCAATTATTTAAGGAGCGTCAAAATCAATTGATGTTAATTAGAATTGAATTGATGTTGATTTCTCAATTAGGAACAACACAAATGTCTAGATAACCATGAGTCCATGACCCTAGTAAAAGATAAGAAACATAAAGTATCAATTGATAAAATATGAAATAAATAAAAGAAAGAGGCAGAGAGAACCTCTATAAAATAATAAAAATACTTTACTACTTGAAGAATGGGGGCATAACTACTAGAGAGAGATTGTTTCAGTTGAGGGGGCGAAACTCGATCGGTCTTTTAACACTTGGAGGATATGTTTGTCTTTTAACACTTGTAGGTTCCAGTGGATTTTGCATCAATGTGAGAGATTAAATGAGCGTTTCATGTTTCTCATCAATGCTGAGAGGCGTTGAGTGAGATATTCACGGGTTTTATTTTATTGCCTTAAAGAAGATTAAAGAAATTATTGCTGAAGAGAGCCATTAAGTGGAGGAGACGAAAAAAAAATGGTGGGTCAAAATCAATTGAATAAATTGAGGCTGATTTCTCAATTGGAAACAGCCTCTTTCATATATATAAATTGTTCTTCCTTTTCATTCATTTAAAAAGGCAAACAAACCTAATAACAATAACTGCACTTGAAATATATATATATATATATAGACACACACACACACATACAATCTACTACCAACCATCACAATTCACAACCATTTTATTTAATTTAGTGGGCCCCATTACAAGCAGGGGGGCGGCCATCCATTCTAGAAACATCCCCACGATCAATCGTTGCCACGTGGTGCAAGTATATAATAATGAAGGAATTCAATGTGGACCAGATAATTGGTTTTTAAATAAAGACCTAATAAAAGTTTATTTATAATAATAGCATGCCATGTAACCTCAAGGGGTTGACCGAGTGGTCAAAACCACAGTTCCTCTCTATTTCGGAGTTAGAGGTCTTGATTTCGATCCCCAGTTCCTTCCTCTTTAGGAGTCAAATGTTGAATCCACTAGTGCTACCACCTTGGGGCTACAGGGTTCTTTATCCAACTTCCTTATAAGCCCGAAGAGACTATCCAGCCCAAAGGATTGAAACCTCTACGAAAGCGGGGAAAAAGAAAGAAAGAAAAAAAAAAAAAAGAGTATGGCATGTAATTTAGACACATATATATAGTAGTGCAAAACAAATAAAACGATGTTGAATGGACTTTGCATTAAAAAAGTCTAAATATATTCCTTTCTCTTCAATGTAAGGAGCACAAAATTAGAGCAATCATGTTTGATTGTCAATGAAATTTGTGATAAGAAGGGGACTTCTGACCAACCTGCGTCTTGGTTAGGGTCCATCAAGCACCATCAAAGGTCGTGTCACATGGCAACCCCTGTTTGTGGGGTTGCTTTAATGGTTGACAACTTGGGTTTTCCCAATTGGTTAGTAATTATGGTTGTGATTGGCTATCTAGTTATTGATATCCGAATTTACCCCTCTTTTAATTTTGCGGTAAGCTTTTCCTTCCACATGTGTGGACTCCCTCGAGTCCTAGGCCCTTTGTTGAGTCGCAGCAGCAGCAGCAGCAGCATCATCATCATCAATGGTGTAGGCATTTGAGAGTTGTCCCACGCATGGACAAGTACAGCTCAAGATGCCTGTAAGCTACTTAGCTATGTGTGGAGTGGTGATCGGATGTCTCTAACATGCTTCTTGCAAATGTGATTTGTGGAGTTCTCTATTGGGTTCACCAACAAATTATTTGAACCGTCAGAATTGAATGTCATCCCATCTTATAATATAATATATTATCAAATCTTATTTCAACAGGATTTGGTCTTACTAATATGATTGAATACATGATGGATAATATAATAGTACATAAAGGCAAAGTAATCATTTTCAATATACAAGAAAAAAGATGCTCAACAAACAAATCTGATCAATAATTGTACTTGAATTACAATTAACAATACACAATGTACTACTATCACAACCATTTATTCGTTGGGCCCCTTTGCCAACGACCATCCAATCTAAAGATACCCCAACAAATTAATCATTCCCATGTGGTGCAGACTACAAGAATGATAGGAAGCCAACAATTGCATGGCTGGGGTGGGTTTTTTTAATAGGACGTTGAAAGGACCTCGAATTTGGAGGGAACATCTAACCAACGTTTGTCCTGGATTGGGTCCCACGAAGGCAAGCAACCCATCAACGGCAGTGTCGCGTTTAAGGGTGGGCCCCACACATGGAGAACTACAAGTATATAACTTGGGACGCTTGTAACCAAAGGAGGTTGGTTAATATATAGGTCTGCATCTGATTGGAGGAGAAGGTGATATCCGGGGTCGTTTTGGGTCCGAGCTGTGGGCTATTGGTGGTGGGTCCACCATCTGCTTTGATAATTCAGCCATGCATCGTCTCAAGTGCAAGGCCGGTAGTCTCTTGGTAGGGTTAGAGTGTGGCCCCACACTTCCTAGGCAGTAGTGACCTTTTCACTTTTTTTAACACGTTCTAACAAAAGGGTTTTTACCTTTTATTTATTTATTTATTTATTTATTTTTATGATACGGTATCTCTTAAGTCTTTGATCCGATACATTGATCCCTCAGGCGGTGCCCGTTAAACCACACAAATGCATACTAGGCAATTTTTGACTTATACGTGCAATATGAATAATTTGTGGGTCCTAATTCTTGTTTTTGTTGGAGAGAGGATATTATATTCTTAGGGCATGAATGTGCAGAGCATGCACCGTGAAAAATTGAATCTGCAGTGATCCTTTTATATATAAAAAAGAAAAACACACATAAAAATCAACTTTTTGTGGAGTGGGGAAAAAATCAACTCGTTTTCCGCTTTCCCTCATGAAATTGAACATGGTTGCACCAAATATAAATCTTATTGTAGCATGGAAAAGAATTTTCGATTCCCATGTTATTTTCGTGGAAAACCATTTGCAAAAACGTGCTCCTAGGAAGCTCGAATCATCTCTACTACAGTGAAAAATTATTTCATTTCTTCTTTTTTACTTCTTTATAAAAAGAATTTATCACACCAAACAAAGGAACAATGAATTGTACAGAAAATCAAAACAAGTTTTTCTCAACAAGAATTCTTTCATCAAAAGGGTTTTGACCATTTTCAAGTAGTCAAAAGTTTTTGGTAGAAATCCTAAAGCATTTCTAAATGCCTCAAAATAGAGATTTTCAAATCTAATTGAGATTTTTAGAATTTTAGTGGCTTTTCTGTGGAATTTTAGAGACCTTGATTTCAAAAGTGGGCCCCACATATCACAAATTTTAAATGTTAGCACATGTTGTAATTCTTAAAGGTTGGCCTAAGTTGTAATTGCTAAAAGGTTGCCCTCACATTCCATAATTCTAAATGGGTCGTGAGTACTTACAATTAAAAAGGTGGGCTCTGCATTGTAATTTCTAAAGATGAGTCCTCACATGCCATAATTTCCCAAGGTGGGTCCCACATGTCATAATTCTAAAAGTGGGCCCCCTGTTGTAAAATTTTAAAGATGCGTCTCACATAACAGAAATTTTAAAGGTGGATCCCCACATCCCATAATTCAAAAGGTGGGCCTCATATTGTAATTTTTAAAAGGTGCTCCCCACATACCATAATTTCTAAATATGGATCTCTACATATCATAATTCTAAATGCGGACCTCATGTTGTAATTTCAGCTTTTACACGTGAATTTTACTTAATCATATACTTGGGGCTTCTATTAGTTTCTTAGATTTTATTTAATTTCACAAACAACACTGCAATATTGGATTATTCTTTTTTGTATTAGTTTAAAGTAAATGTGTTGTCCTAAATCATTTTAGGGGTCGAGTCATTTTCGTTTTCTTTAATCTGTTCATGTTTGAAATGAAATGCGTGTTTTTCTAATGACATTTTTATGGAGTTTACTGCCCATACTGGCAATTTCAGCAACTTATATTAGATTGATGGAAATGTGAATATTATAGTTCACTCTTAATCTACATTCCTATATCAACTAGGGTCATTGGACCTACCAAATATGATAATAATTCCTAGTCAAGTTGTCCAAGGCTTTGACTTAGGGCACGTTTGGTAGCAAAATGTGTGGGAAAAAGATTTTCTTTTTCTATTATTATATGCTATATCCAAGTTTGGCAACCTCAAATCATCGTTGATTTTTTGCGCCTAAAATCTGCGATTGATATGGATCAGATCTCTCCCCATCGGATATGCAAATCTTGTCTGTAAAAGGGGTGTGTATAAAAGCCAAAATCCCATCCTCACTTCCTACCGTCTCGACCTCTCCCATAAACTCATATATTGTTATGGTAGATTGGATGTTTGGAGAGATAAGGGGATCAAAGTAAAAATGAAAAGATAAATTCTCAAGATTTATTAAAATTTAATATCAAGATTCTAGTTTGAAATGATTTTAAGCTATATAAGTAATAAACAACACATTTTATAGAACTTAAAAACTCACAAGTTGAAAAAAAATCCAAAAAGGAGAATACTTATAAGTATAGACACTCTGAAAAAAGACATATTGCCATTACTATCAAAATAACTTTAGAAAAGATTAATTATAAGGTTAAAATGAATAGGTGAGTTGCTTATTATCTACGAATTTTGGTGTTCAACACTAAATATGGATTGATGAAATCTTCGATGTCTCCACACTCTTACAACAAAAAACGAAATACAATGAATCATTAGCTATGCAAATCTTTGGCAAGAATTTTACTTATCCCTTGGAAGAGATGAATCATAAATCATGCAGATTCCTCTCCGGTTGCCAAACATGCCCTTAGAGAAATCATGAGTTCTTGAGTTAAAAGGAATGAAACTCTACAGTAAGGCTCACTTATAGAAAATTCAAGCCTCAGGTGTCCCAAAAATTTACTCGTATAGAAGTTTATTCATTGTTGACCATATGATAAAAGAAATGTGTTGATTCAATCTTATCACATTTACTAATTATGTTTTTATCCAACAATCAATTTTATGAAAAGGCCAATTTTTACTTGAGTAAAACTTGAAGATAATTTATATGGACAATGGCATTTATTGCCATGGTCAGTTTTCTACGAGTGAGTTTCACCATGGGATTCACTCTTTACTCGTTGCATTTGTCTATGATGATTGAGCATTTTGTAAGCCTAAGGGGAGCCGAACTCCATATGTCCTAATTAGTCAAGTCATTTCTACTATAATATTGCACTATAGCGCATCCCACAGATGATGCACATCATTATGTGAGACAATTTACATGATATTGACAGCTCAGGAAAGCCTTCTACAGATTTCACCGAAGAATCCACCCTATGAAAGGAATCACTTCCTCTGGTTCCACATTTCCACTTTATGTAACTTTTCCTTTACTTCCCTCGGCTTCTGGTGTCTTTCTTCAATTAAAAGGGCCGAGCCAATCAAAGGAATCACCCAATGAAAGGGCCATTGGTGTATTATTATTATTATTTTATTATTATTTTTATTTTTGCTATCGGAGGTTACCAGCCCAAAACTAATCCCTTCAAGCCCAGATGGAAGCTGAGTAAACTCTCCTATAGTCCTGGTGTGGGAGAGTAAAAAGAGAAGAAAGAGCGCGCGCGCTTTTTTTTTTTTTTTGGGGGGGGGGGGGTGGGGGGGGGGGGGGGGGGGGGCGCTTTTCCATTGTCCTCTACGTTGCTCAAATAAGCTGGGGGGCTTTTCCATTGTCCTCTACGCTGCTCAAATAAGCTTCACCTTGTCATCCACCCGCCCACACACCCTATAGTACTTTGACACTATTGGTGAGGATTGGAGAAGCGATGCTTATTGCCACTGAGCCATCTCACACTTCTCAATTTGAGCCAATTAGAGAAACCTATTTATAATGTTTGAATCTTCTTCACTGCTTTAAAGTAAGAAGGTTGTCATAAATAATTTTTTTTGTAACTCAGCCAAGGGGCTGAAACCCAAGAAAGAGCCTGCATACACTTGGAAAGAAACACATTCAAATGAGAAGAAAGCCCACACAAGTAGAAAAGGAGCCCGCACAAACAGAAAAATGTGACATACTCGGGGTTCAAACCCTTGACAGCTAGATAAGGTAAGGAACCTTTGTTAAATTGTCCTAAATAGTTTGGATTTGTTTTTGAACTTGTTTGCTTTTATCTTTTGTGGAGTAGGGGTAAGTTTGTGATTTTCAAACCCAAAAGGGCTTTATAGGGATCTAAGGAGCACATGGAGTTTAGATTAAAATTTCATGGTTCGAGGCGTTTATCTTTTTACTTCATCGATTCAAGTTTGAGATGAAAATGCCTATTTTTCTAATCACATTTGTATGGAGTTTAGTGTCATACAGACTGTTTCATCATCTTATGTGAATATCAATGGAAAATGGAAATGTCGGTAAGTTCACTCTTAATCAGCATTCGTACATCAATAGGCCAATTCGACCCACCAAATTCGATGATAAGTCCTCACTAATCAAATAATTTTCAACATACTACTGCAGCATGGTGGGTCCCACTGGACGATGCCAATCATTTCATTAGACAAATTACATGAAATCCACAGCCATCCACAACTCATAGAAGCCACGTAATGGCAAAGGCGTCATTTCATTTGGAAAGAAAAATAAAAAATCACTTTCCTATGGTTTTCCCATCTGCCTTCCTATGCATATAAATTACAATAATCAGCTTTACATCACTCTTCCCATCAACTAGGGTGGTAAACGGGTTGGTTCGGGTTCGGGTACATAGGGACCCGAAACCGAAACCGTTAAGGAGAAGGTGGAATCGGATCCGGATCCGGACCCGGAACCGGAATTGGTTTATTGGCTCCGGAATTGGAACCAGAATCATATATGGGACGAGTCTGGATCCGGGTCCGAGTTTAAATAAAGAATGATATTAAAAAAATATGATTTTTAAGAGATATTTTTAAAATTGAAGTAATTTATTGAGTCTCGGGCCCACAGGTCCGAAGCAAGGTGGAACCGGACTCGGACCAATTTACTTATCGAAGTCTAAATAAAGATTCAAATTTAATTTTTAACGGATCGAAACCTCCGAATAATAAAGAAATCGGGTACCCATCAACCTTTCCGTCCATATAATATAATCGACTTTACGTCACTCATAGTCATGTCTCATCCTCTTCGGTCTTCCCTAAAATGGCCACACTGTAAGATTTTGGCGTATACAGATTGCAGCATGGGATACATCTATAAAATTTACATTTATCCCACCTTTTTAAACTTATAGTACTTGGAGCCTGGTTTAGAAGTTATAATGTATGGCTCACCGTTAAAAAAATTATGCTATGTCGGTCAACTTATAAAAATTATATGAAACCCAAGTTTTAAAAATTAGGATATTCAATGTGCGACTATCTTATGTGGGCCTACTTATAAAAATTACATGTAACTCACCTTTTACAAATTAACGTACATGGAGTCCACCTTTTAGATGCTATAACGTGTCACACACATTTAAAAATTATGGTACGTAGACTCACTCTAGAAATTGAGCATGCCCAAGCTCTGCAGGAAAGTCATTGGGATTCTTGAATTCCTAAAGGTTTTATTAGAAATTCTTAATAAAAAAAGGGACTCATGTTAAGATTACAAGGAGTAGGACATGAGGTGGTAGATAGCTTAGGTAGCGTTTGGTTCGCTTGAATAGTTGTAGGAATGAATGGAATGGAGACCGGAATGAGTCTGGAATGAAATGAGACAGAAATAGTCATTTCCATTCCAGCGTTTGGTACGCTGAGGAATCAATCCAGTAATAGAATACTGATTCCTATTCCTGCGTTTGGTATGCTGGAATGATGCCCGGAATGGAATCAAATTTACATAAAATTGACCAAAATACCATTGTTAGATTCTCCTATCACATTACATTGTTTATGAAAAAGTTGGGGGTGGGCCCCACAATGTAATGAAAAAGTTTACAAATTCTCAAAATAATATATTATTATATTTTATTATAATATTTGGGGGTGGGCCCCACAATGGTGTAGTGAAAATATTTGCAATTTCTCATAATAATATATTATTATATTATATTATATTATAATATTTGGGGGTGGGCCCCACAATGGTGTAGTGAAAAAATTTACAATTTCTTATAATAATATATTATTATATTATATTATATTATACTATTTGAGGGTGAGCCTCACAATGGTGTAGTGAAAAGGTTTGCAACTTTCCCTCTTTTATAATAGTAGTAGATTGTAAATAGTAGAAATAGATAGTAGATATTTGGGAGTGGGCCCCACAATGGTATAGTGAACAAGTTTGCAGTATAATATTTTGGCGTGGGCCCCACAAAGGTATAGTGAAAAATCTTGTAATTTCTCAAAATAATATATTATTATATTATATTATAATATTTGGAGGTGGGCCCTACAATTGTGTAGTGAAAAAGTTTGTATGAGATAAATAGATCATAAGTGTATAGATATTATATTATTATTATTATAATATAATAATATATGATTATATTTTATTATAATATTTTGGGTGGGCCCCACAGTGGTGTGAAAAAATCATACAACATTGTTTCTTTTATAATAGAGATAGATGTCAAGCAAGGGTATTTTGGTCTCAACAAAAAGTTAGAAAGGAATGGAATGGTCATTCCTTTCCATCCTCAATGGAATGATGATTCCCTCACATAAAGGAATGAGATTCCGAAGGTAATGGTCATTCCGCCACTTTTTGCCGAACCAAACGCTACCTTAGTTGTTAGAGCACTAATCTTTTATAAAAGAGTAAACAATTATGGTGCGGAAGGTGTTAAGGCTGACAATAGCCCTAGGACATCCGGAAAATACATATTTACCGCATAATTGACAATCAAAAGCGAGAATACTTGAATAGTCCCTTTTTTTTTTCCTTGACTGTGAGACCACCAAACAACCATCTGAATCGTTGGATAGCTGTATGATTATAAGAATTATATCACACCAAATTTGAACTGTTGATTTATCACAGTCATTGATCTATCACAATTATCGAGAAATTTGCAAAAAAATCTCGTTTTGCAAATTATAAGAAAAAATCATAAGCCACATTTTTTTGGGAAATCTCTTGATAACTGTGATACAACAACGATTCAAATTTTATGCGATATTAGTATTTACACTCATACAACTATTCAATGGTTTGGATGGTGGTTTGGTGGTCCTACATTTAAGGGGAAAAAAAATCGGACTATTCAAGTATTCCCGCTTCTGATTGTGGGATATCCTACATTCTTTCCTCCATAGGGAACGACTCTACAGTAAATATACCTTTTTCGGCTATCCTGAGGCTATTGTCAACTTTACACATTCGTACGGTAATTATCCCTTTATAAAAATAATGAAATCAATCGCTAAGAGACTTGAGTGAGTGGGGATGGATTAGGTGTGTCGCTTATCCCAAAAAAGGAAAAAAATTAAAAGAGATTACAAGGAGTCAAAACATAAATTTAACTAACATGAAATAAGGGAAAGTAGTTTTCACTTGGATAGAAATATCTAATGTAATGTAAGCATGCAAACTATTGCACCATTGCATCTAAAGTGGCTCCCACACTATGACGACAATGATTACGCGATGCCATTCACCTAGAAAATGACTTCTCTCAGGAAAGTCACCTCGAATTCCTCCAGGTTAAAACCCAATTGCAAACGCGTCATTTCTGCTCACGAACCAACTTTCCAATATACCGTCCTTCCTTTTCCATATAAAACCCATCTTCACTTCACTCCACTCTACTCATCTTCTTCTCTGTCGTTTCTTCTTCTTCTTCTTCTTCTTCTCTTCTGCGACAACAAAAAGGCACTCAATGTAGTTCTCTCCTCCTCTCCAATCGTCCGTCATGGCTCGCATTCGACCATTCAGCTGCAGCAAACGACCTCCATTACGCGCCTGGCTTCTCTCCCAAACATCCCTTCGTCTCCTCGTGGGTGGAAATCACACCTCCTCCCGTTTTTGCACTCGTTAAAACCCTAATCCCCATCAACCCCGTCTGCATTTCATTCCTCTCTCTTTCTCCCCCAAAAGTGGGAACTTTCTCGTCCTAAATCAGGTTCCAAACAAAACCCATTTCTCAGATTCAAGCTTTTTTTTTTTTTTTTTCCTGCGATCATGGATCTCAAGCTTCAACTGATGCTCCACCATTCCTCCAAAACGATTATCTTCAAGCTTTTACTGCTAGCCACTGCGGTGGCCACGATCCCCTGCTTCCATTTCATCAGCGAGATCGACCCAATCAATGGCTGCGATCCGCCCTGGGCGAGATTCCGATTCCACCCACTCAAACTCTTTGAAACTCCCCCAAACTCGACCGCTCCGGAAAAACCCCCAAACCCAACGAAAACCCTAACCCTAGATCTCGATTCCCTGTTCAAGGACATGATCGCGTCCGATTGGGTGGCGCGCGGAGACCGGATCCTCTGCGTCGGCCGCGGCGCCGCACGGGCGGTGATGGTCCTGCGCAAATTAGGGTTCCGGGGAGCCATCGGCGTCGATTCGAGGGCTTGTTCCTCTCTGGTGGTGAAGGGGGACCCGTACCGGCTGCCATTCGGCGGAAACTCGTTCGATTTCGTTTATTCTGGTGCGCTGGATGCGGTTCCGGTGCCGGCGCGGCTGGTGATTGAGATGGAGAGGGTTCTCCGGCCGGGAAAGGCCGGGGCGGTTGGGCGGTGCGTGGCGGGGCCGCTGCAGACGATGGAGGTGATGAAGGCCGCCGCCCCCGTGTCGTCGTTCCTCCGCTTCTCCGATGTCGCGGGCGTACGGACGGTGAATTGCTCGGTAATGGTGGTTTTCAGGAAGAGGGATGGGGATGCGGGAGCACATAAGCAATTGCTGCTCCAGCAGCTGCCCCAGTCTCAGACTGAGTGAATTCAGCTGGTAACGACATCTACCGAAACGCCCTTCATCCCTGTGCTACACCGGTTTATCCACAGCGTTGTTGTTTTTGGAGGTGCACGTAGTTTCGGTGGTCTCGAGTAGTATTATATTATAATAATAAAAGGGTGTAGCCGTGTTGGGCTCCCTCCACACGTGGATGATTCACTTCACACGTGTCTAGGTATGGGCTATGGGACCCACTTGCATTGTGGGAGTGTCAGACAAAGGCGACCGTCTGTTGTAGTGACAACTCCCTCACTAGGTATTATTATTATTATTATGTTGTCTATGTTGTTATGTCCGTCCATTATCTAAATGTTACTTGTGGTGGGGCCCATTTGTAGATCGAACGGATGAGAGTTGCCGCAGCCTCATGAGTGAGATGCTGTTTGTGGGGATAGAATGGGGCCATCCAATAACATTATTAGGATGTGGTTGGTTGCTACTTGTGTGAGAATAAAAAAGGGAAGGCTTGGTCGATTCATCTGTTTCGGCTTAGTGTCCTTTTCTTCTGTTTTAGTAATTGATTAGTGTTTTTGTGGATGTGTTATGGTGTATGGGGGCTTGAGTTTGGATCCCAATATTGGGTTCTGAAGACGTATCTTTTTTTAATCTTTATTGAAAATGATGTGTAAGGTGAGTAACATTATGATATGGGAAAGTCCGCTTGAACCGATTGGGGGACAACGGATCCCACTCATGGGGGACCGGATTGGGTCCATGTAGCACGACTCGGGAGAGACCACCAAGGATTGGCAAAAACTATATCTTCTTAAGAAATGCAATGGTGACAAGCAAGATTATCTGTAATGAACTTTGCCTTATTCATTTTAGGAGAAATTCATGGGAAATTGCCCCATCTGGTGTCCCTCTTTATTTTTAGGCCAACACCGAGTTCAGCTCAGCTTTTTTACCAACACTATTTTCATGAATTGTCACAAGCCCAAACTTGAATTTTTGTTCACCATTGAATTGAAATCACAAGAAAATGATGTTCTTAAACCATTAAACCTCAAGGTATAGATAGATCAATGGGGTTATTGGGATAGAATGATCGAATTGAGTTAAAGTTTTGCACAAAGACAAGTATCATCTAGATTTGTTCATTTAATGGCATTTTATGGCAGTTGCACATCAACTGGCCCCAACTGGAGGGGCTTAAAAGAAGAAGAAGAAGGAAAGAAAAAAAACACTTTGGTGTCAGAGAGACCGTGCAGGGATCAAGGGATCAGACAGATTTAGAATTCAAAAGCCTCATTTTCTGCCAATTCAATAATCTGGATTTGAATTTGAAGAACAGTTGGATTCAATCGGAAACTCTCCAATCAATAAGAAAATCGGAAACTCTCCGACGGATTAACTGAGAAAAATTAATTTTAGTTTATGCTAATGCTTGGTCACGTTATTTCTAAGAGTTCGTTATAGGAGAGCGGGTACGAGAGAATCCTCTTGCATGGCTCTAATACCGATATAAAAGGTTTGCTGTGAAAAGTTGTAAAGTTAAGCAACAGAAGCTCATAAATACGCATGATTAATTTCATAAATCACATAATTCTTTGTATGAGTGGCGCTTTATTAAGGATAAAGACAGTTCTATGTAAATAATTTTGTCAAAGAAGACTTAATCTTTTCTTCTTCGATAGTCTTGTGTTTTATTCTCATTCATATAAATAGTGCTAAATGATACACAGACTGTTATAAAGGATAAGGCACAGCAGAAGCTGTTTACATGAGATTAAGATAAGAGCCATCAGTTGAGATATTATCTCAAGTTCTGTTGCAACAACCAGATTTTGCTGGTTTATTGTGATCTTCCATATGCCCCCTCAAACTGGGCGCAGGTGCATGACAAAGCCCCAGTTTGGATCGCAGCAGCTCAAAGGAAGGACGACATAATGGTTTTGTAAAGATGTCGGCGACCTGATCTGCAGACGAAACAAAGCGAGTCACTAATGAACCAAGTGCAACCTTTTCCCGAACAAAGTGGTAGTCAAGTTCTATGTGCTTCGTACGGGCATGAAATACAGGATTAACAGTCATATGAAGAGCGGAGATATTGTCACAAAACAGAACTGGAGGCTGATAAAGATACAACCCAATGTCACGCAGTAAATATGTTAACCAGGTGACCTCTGCAGCAGTGGAGGCAAGAGCTCGATACTCGGCTTCAGTGCTTGATCGAGCCACAGTTGGTTGCTTTTTGGAACTCCAGGAAATGCAGTTGCTACCTAGATAGGTGCAATAACCTGTAGTAGAACGTCTAGTCAGTGGGCACCCGGCCCAATCCGCATCAGAGAAGGCATAGAGCTCAAGAGAGCCTTTGGAAAGCAAGCGAATACCATAGTGCATAGTGCCACGAACATAGCGTAATATTCGCTTCACTAACTGAAAGTGCAAATCTAAAGGGTTGTGCATAAACTGACAAACATAATTAACACAATATGAGAGGTCAGGCCGAGTGAAAGTAAGGTACTGAAGAGCTCCTACGATACTCCGATAAGACTTGGGATCTTTGAAAGAATCAGTAGTGTGAGCCAAAGATTGTAACTTGGGCTTGGGCATCATAGGCGTTGAAATGGGTTTGCACTTATCCATGAGGGCCTTTTCAAGTAACTCTGTGGCATATTTGGCTTGATTTAAAAAGAGGCCATCAGGAAACTTTTGCACTTGGATGCCTAGAAAATAGTGCAGATAGCCAAGGTCCTTCATAGCAAACTCTTCTTGTAACTGATGAAGAACCCATGAAAGAAAAGCAGGATTACTACCTGTTAATATGATATCATCGACATAAAGTAGGAGAAAGAGAGTGCCCTGTCTTCCATGACAAATAAAAAGGGAGGAATCAGCTGTACTGCAAAAGAAGCCAATTGACAATAGGAACAGACTAAATCGCTCAAACCATGCGCGTGGAGCCTGACGAAGCCCGTATAAAGCTCTCTGTAGGTGACATACATGCTGGGGATGAAGTGGGTCGCTGAACCCAGGAGGTTGTTCCATAAAAACCTCTTCACTAAGCTGCCCATTAAGAAATGCATTTTTTACATCTAATTGCCGAATATCCCAATTGTGAGCTAGTGCAATGGTTAAGATGATGCGGATAGATGCAGGTTTGACAACTGGTGAAAAAGTCTCGGAGAAATCAACTCCTTCAACTTGGTTGAACCCTTTGGCAACTAGACGCGCCTTTAACCTCTCCAAAGATCCATCAGCACAAAGTTTTGTTTTGTACACCCATTTGCAACCAACAACATTCATTTTGGGTGTGCGAGGAACGAGAGTCCAGGTAGCATTTTTTTGTAGGGCTGAAATTTCATCCTGCATAGCAGAGACCCAACCAGGGTGTTTTAATGCAGATTTAAGTGACTTTGGTTCTTTAGGTATTAGTTCTGCAGAAAGAATGTATTCAGAAGATGAATACTTGGAGTTGGGTTTGACAATGCCTGACTTGGTTCTAGTGAGCATAGAGTGACTAGATGCAGTGGCAGTACCCAAGGAATCTGAAGTGGGCACAGGCATAGGCACATGAGGTGCTACATCGGGTGCTATAGCATGTGAGGCAGTAGCTTGCAAGGTGGAACTTGGTGAACAATGACGATGCTCTGTCAGAACTACTTGAACAGGTGGAGTAGCATTGGGTGAACCATGAGGAGGCTCTAGCAGAGTATGAGTGGGCTCTGTCACAACCACTGGAGCAGGTGGTACAGAGCTTGAGTCATCATAGGTAGAAGCAGGGCTGTCTTGTTGAAGAAGGCAGAATAGCATGCAATGGAGAGGTCCCAGATGGATCAGCTGAAGTGGAACAGGGTGCAGACAATTGTTGCTCAACTGGTGTAGGTTCTGGTTGCGCTGGATTGAAGAACTCGGGAGAAGAATTTGAAGAAGGAGAGCGGTCCTCACAAACATGAGGTGGGCAGTCATCAACGCAAACCAAGGAATTAGTAGCTTTAGGCAACAGTAGAGAGGGAGAGATAGTCTGTTTTGTAGCACCTGAAACCCACTCAGAAAAAGATGTGATTTCACCACTATCATGAGAAACAGAATATAAGGAGCTTGGGTCCTTAAAAGGAAATGAAGTTTCGTCAAAGACAACATGGCGAGAAGAATAAACGCGTCCAGTGGGAGGGTGAAAACACCTATAGCCTTTGTAGGTGTGACTGTAGCCAAGAAATACGCAAGGCAAAGAACGAGGATCAAACTTGCTTGTTGCATAGTCACGAAGATAAGGGAAGCATTTACACCCAAAAACGCGTAATGATCCATAATCTGGTAGTTTACCCATGAGCTTTTCATAAGGACAAGCCCAATTAATCACACGTGATGGTTGTCGATTAATCAACCAAACTGCTGTAAAAAATGCTTCAACCCAAAATCTGCGAGGAACACCGCCATGAAACAATAATGTGAGACCCAATTCCGTAATATTTCGATGTTTTCGCTCCGCCAACCCATTTTGCTCAGGTGTGTGTGGACAAGATTTGTGATGGAGAATGCCTTTATGAGCTAAAAAGGAACTGAACTCTGTACTACTGAACTCACCCCCTCCATCAGACTGAAAAACTTCTATTTTTCTGGCAAATTGCGTTTTGGCATATTTGTAGAACGCAATAAAACATTGCAAAAAATCCGATTTCTTCTTTAAGGGAAAGTACCAAGTATAACGAGTGCATTCATCCACAAAGATAACATAGTAATGAAAATTTTGACAAGAACGAACAGGAGCAGGTCCCCACAAATCGCAATGTATTATTGATAATGGAACTTCTGACAAACTAACAGATCTTAGGAAAGGTAAACGGCACGCCTTAGCCATTTGACAACTATTGCAAATAGCAGCACTGGTACTAGACTTGTTCCTACTGACAATGGATTTATTTTTCTTAAGCAAATTAACCACATAGAGTTGAGGATGCCCAAGCCTGTGATGCCAAATCTCATCACTTGCAACGCGAAACCGTGTGGAAAAGAAGGCATTGTGGAGTCTTGGTTCCAAGGAGTACAAACCTCCAGTTCTAGTGCCCGCAGCAATCAATTTTCCTGTGTGCCTGTGCTTAACCACAAATCCGCTAGATGAGAACTCAAAAAGATAAGGATATTCAGATGTAAGTTGGCTGACAGAGAGAAGATTTTTCTTAATTTCTAGGACAACCAGCACATTATTTAACTTGATGTCATTGTCACCATGTGTTACACAGGTGGAGCCAACATGTGTAATATCCAAAACATTACCATTTCCAACGAAAATCTTATCCAAACCTTGATATGGAGTTAGAGATTGTAACTTACCAAGGTCAGAAGTCATGTGTGCTGTCGCACCAGTGTCAGGAAACCAAGAGCCATCTTGAGTATCAGCAAGATTAAGTGCAGCCAGAGCTTGGGTTGCATCAGCTGGTTGGTAGGTCTGATTGAAGCGATGCCAACAACGCATGGCCGAGTCATTTGGCTTATTGCAAATTTGACACAATGTGCCCTTGTTTGGTTTGACAATAGTAGGATTGGAAGGGTGCTTGTCCGCCATCTGATTTTGCGGTTTTTCACCCAAGATACCTTGGCCACGATTTTGAGAATAGGATGGGTGCCCCGCTGGTGGGAAGCCACGGCCAGTGGAGGTGAAATCCACATGTTGTTTGCCTTTTTGTGAATTGGATCGCTTGCCGCCAGGTTGTTTTTGACTAAGAAAAGCCATGGTTGGATTTAGTGAACCAAATCCATCTGTATGATGCATATTGCGCATAGTCTCATGGCCTTGAAGGAGGGGTATGATTTCCTTGTAGGAAGGGGTAGGGGGTTTGAGCATAGAAGTAATAAAAGAGTCATAACCCGGTCCCAACCCTTGTAACAAAGAAAAGACCTTTTGGCGATCGCCAACAGGTTTACCAATAGCAGAAAGATCATCACAATAACCTTTAAAAATTCTGATGTAATCAGCAACAGAAGATGTACCTTTACGATGCATCTGTAATTGTTGGAGTAAATAAAATTCCCGTTCTTGAGACTCTTGTGCAAAGGAATCTTCAAGAGTTTGCCACACCTCTGCAGAGGAGTCCAATCCAACCACAAGGCCCAACACTTCTTCAGACAGTGTCCCAGTAATCCAGCCACGAAGCAATCTATCAGAACGCCTCCAGGCAGTGAAGTCTTGGTAGTCAGCAGAGTCCTTGCTAACCGCAACATCAGGCGGTGGGGATTGTGGAATAGGATAAGCACCATTAATAAAGCCAACCATATCTTGACTTTCAATGAGGCCCATGATTTGAGTTTTCCATAGCAAGAAGTTTGTGTGAGATAACTTAATGGAGACAAAGTTGCCAACATTAAGAGTAGAGGGGTAAGGGTATTTAGGAGAAGCAGAAGCAGAGGTAGAGGGAGCCATTAGAAGATTGTGTAAGAAGTGGAAGGGGGGATGCAAGAAGGATAAGATGACTGACAGATAAAATCACAGAACTGTTGTAGGAAATTATATGTTGCAGCGGAAGAGATGCTCTGATACCATAAAGACAGTTCTATGTAAATAATTTTGTCAAAGAAGACTTAATCTTTTCTTCTTCGATAGTCTTGTGTTTTATTCTCATTCATATAAATAGTGCTAAATGATACACAGACTGTTATAAAGGATAAGGCACAGCAGAAGCTGTTTACATGAGATTAAGATAAGAGCCATCAGTTGAGATATTATCTCAAGTTCTGTTGCAACAACCAGATTTTGCTGGTTTATTGTGATCTTCCATAAAGGATAGTAGGGGTGAGGGGAAAAAAAAACACCACTAGACAGGCAAACCGATAATCCGTTTTGTAGCATATTGGTTTGGTTATGGTTCAAATTTCTTTCAGATCGTTCCGTTCGGCTTGGTTTTCAATTTGAATGTGCAATTAAATCGCTCGAACAACACCAAATCAAACTAATTATATAAATATATATTTTTTATAAAACATATAAAAGAGTATGAAAAATCATTTGAAGAAGACTTGAACCCTCACTCGGTTACTTAAAGTCCAACGTTTCTCACAAATTGAACTACCATTTTTCTATGAAAAATAAAAGATAAAAAATAAAAAAACCGTAACCGAACCAAACCACACTGGTTCCTTTCGGTTCGATTCGGTTCGGTTTGAGCACATGGGCGGTTCTGTTTGATTTAGAAAAATAAAAAATCGATGGATTCGGTTTGATTGATGGTTTTTCTTCTAAACCAATCCAAACCGCCCATGTGCACCCCTATATGCTAGATTTCTAAAGAGTAATGTGCACTTAAGTAGAGATTCTAAACAGTAATGTCAAATACACTTAGGCATAGAGATTCCCTTCATTGATAGTCGGTGTGCACTTAAGTAGGCCCCATAGGAGTGTTACTTGCAATAAGAATGAGCTACATTGCTTGGTAGCTATAAAAGCCCATCTTCTATAAATCATAATATTACAAATTATATAATAACTATCCTAAACTCTAGTTGTAATCAGTCCTGCTCCTTTACACTTACCTTTGATTGATTGTTTAAAAGAACTGGAGTTGCGACTTTGAATATGAGGTTAGAAAAATCATATAATTCCTATTTTGTGATCATATAGACTTTTCCATATTAAGATGCATCCAGGTGACTTTTTTTATTTCCTCCATCTGCAGCAGCCAGAGTATATATGGTGCACTATTCTGTATACCGAGTATATACAGATTACATAATGAAGATTTTCATATCGGGCCCCAACATCTAGATTCAACCTCAAATGCACTTAGATTGGGAACTTACAATTCAGGTAGAACTTAATTAGGTCAGATCAGTGCACCCCACACAATGCATGGGGATAAACAGTGCAATTCAATGATGACGGTGATTACACCAGAATTTTTTTTATTTATTTTGAAATGCTCTGATTTTCAATAGTTGAGCTCCGCTTTTAAGCTTCACTCTTTTGGCTGAGGGATTCTGATGAAATGCTCGGAGGATCTGAACTGTTTAATATCCCCTGGTCCTGTGATTGGACCACATATGTGGTACTGCCCACATGTTGAAATGTGAAGTCCTTTGGTCCAACATTTTGTTGAACCCGTTGACCACTTGACCAACCAACCATCTGGTTGGTCAGCTTCTCTCTTTAGCTTTTGTTAGGATTAGGACTCTTCGCCCAATGACCCGGACCTTTCAACCGGATCTTTGGGTTTCTTTCCACCTGCATTTTGGGTTATATAGCCTTGAACCTCCAATTATTTGGTTGGATCAAGTCTGCTCACTAGCCAGTTGAATCTTTGGGGTTGGGCTTGAACATGTGCTCCGGATCAACATGTGCCCCACAGGTCCCAAGCCATCAAATGGTGCAATCTATTCCATCTGTCTAACTAAAAGAAAGAAATAGACAAAATACAATTCTACTATATGGAGTCTGATGGACAGTCCCATTTTTTTTTTCGAACAATATTGGCCATTTACATGGTTTGGCTGTATTCTTTAGATGTACGTAGGGCTGTAAACGGATCGGTTTCGGTCTGGGTCTATGGTGGACCCAGAACCGTTAAAGAAAAGGTGGAACTGGATTCGGAACCGCTTCAAAACCAGTTTCTTGGCTCTGGAACCGGAGCCAGAACCATATATGGGACGAGACTGGATCCGGGTCCGGTTTAGGTAGAGAATGATATTAAAAAAAAAGCATGATTTTTAGGAGATATTTTCTAAAATTGAGGTAATATGTCGGGTCTCGGGTCCACGGGTCTGAACTAAGGTGGAACCGGACCCGGCCTCATTTACTTATCGGGGCCTAAATAAGGACCTAAACCAGGTTTTTAACGGGTCGGACCTCCGAGTAATCAGAGAATTGGGTACCCATTTACATCCCTAGATGTACGGCTAAACGTGTAAAAATCCAAACCAATGGATGGGGTGATGCAATGGTACTAGACAGTGACATATGAAACTATAATGAAAATAGATAGAGAGATAGAGAGAGCACGCGCGCGATGTAAACGGGCCCATGTAACAGGCCAACAATAGTGTGATAGCCCCAATGCTTAGGCTCAAGGTCGGCCAATTTACTAAAATGGGCCTTGCTATGATCCTGGGTCCAACTCGTTGGTTACATATGTAAGCCCAAGTCCCTTATATTTAGCCTCATTTAGAGCTGGACTGAAGTTAGATCTGGGTCCATTACCACCATTGTAAAGTGGGTTGATACGGAACGAGCTTCAACCTGGAGACCCCTTACAACCAGATATGTTCATACCAGACTTTTGCCACTCCTAAAGGTGAAACTTATGTGGGTCAGAACAAATTCTGGATCAATTTGAATCCGGCTCGGTCTAACCTGCACCCTACTTTACAATTATACACTTCCCAACTCAACTCTAACCCAATATGGACAGAGCCAACTTCAAATGGGTTTATTTTTATTTTTATTTTAACTCTCAGGCCAGCGCCCCAATTTCATTTTTGAAAATGCACAATCTGGGTTTGGGCTTTGGCCGCATCAGATAAGTCAGTTCATGGCCCAAGTATAAAGCGTATCCAACTATTTCGATATCTATTTTAAGGTAAATGCTTAATCCAACCATGTAACTTATCAAATAGAGATCATTTTAACTAACCATGTTTTGTCTACTTAAGCACTAGCTGATGCAAGTCCAAAGGGCCAATGGAATCAGACCCATGGCCCACATGTGGGACCCAAAGAAGTCTACTATTTACTTTTATTTTTATTTTTTAACGAGTTGTAAATAGAATTAGCATTCTAACTTTAGTAAGGGTCTTTGTTTAGTTTCAAAGACTCTTTGTGGCGAATTAGCTTTCTAACTTGTTCTTTTTAATATATTTGGATGTAATGTAGTAGGGAGATTTAGAGTTGAAGATTAATAGAAGTTACTCTTCATGGGCTTATTTTCCATTTGATGTTCATTCCCCAATTCCTCAGTCTCTTTCAGACATTGTTTCACCCTTCCCTAGAGTTTGCATCAGTAGCAATTCCATTGGAGTTGATAAGCAGCGGATCAGTAATCCACAACCTTCAATTCCCTGAATTTTGTGGGGACTCTCTCCCCCACCACCATGTTTTCTGCTGATCAAATGCAATGAAATACGCCACCACCACAATCGTTATGTTATGTCACCCTTATCCCATCAATCTTGCAAAAATTCGTCAAAAGGCTGTGCTTAATTTCTACTGCTGCATCTCATTCAATGTTTATACATGTGCACCAGTTCAGACATACTTGATCTGTTTTAAAAATGGGTGATTGATTTTCAACCGTTAGATATGCCTTGCCAGTTGCCACCCCTGAGCTGCAGGCCCTGCTATGGATGTATCATAATTTTGTAACCATAAATAGGAACTACTGGAGCACAGTTGCCATACTTTTGGGGCCCTTATTATGGATATTAGAAAAATGAAAATGATAAATGGTTCCCTTCATATGTTACTCTTATCTTACTGGTTCCTTGCTTCCAGGGCGGACCTAAGTGTTGTGACATGGGAGCAACCACATGGTGAGATTCGAGAAACTCCTTAAATAAGGTCTTAAAAAAATATATTTTATTATTTGACCTTTTAATTTGGCCATTCCCCGCAACACCCGCCCGACCCCCCAAATGAAAATCCTGATTCTGCCATTGTTTGCTTACGTGTCTTTGGTTTTGAGAATCCTCATAATGATCAGCTGGTATATAACTAGAGATATTTTCTCTGAATCTACTTTTCACCTGTCCAGTTTACTTTCAGTTCAGGGCAACAGGAGCATTCAATTTAGTAAGAAGACACGGTCTAAAATCAGAGACGGATGGAGTATGAAACAGGCCCCCAGTGGATTTCTAAGTTTCAATTATAATATTGGTGGGGCCCACAAATTTTTTTCATAAGGCCCCCAGTGAATTTTTTGGGCCCCCAATGGATTTTTGTAAATATTAACTTTAGGTATTCCATATTCTTGTCCTCCCTAATTTTGATTGTTTTAATCACTTTCTTGTAGCATCACCGCGTTCTCAGTTTCCTACAAGAGCTAATACCAAGGAAAATTAACAGCAGTCATCGTTGAAAACAGTTAAGATAAATTAGTATGTAGAGGCGGAGGTAGTTCCCAGCCCCTCAGTGACTTTTTGGGAAAAAAAAAATTATGTATACTAAATTGGGCCCAAATCAATTAGGCCCCCAGTGACATTGAACCAGGCCTCCCAATGAAAACTCGTAGAGAACAATTGTGATAAATAAATATGTCTTGTTTTATTGCTTGAAATTATTATATTATATTTGTTTCATATAAAAGGTTTGGGGTAAATCTGCACACTATTTGTCCTTGCTAGGCATGATTTGCAATGCAGTGGAAATCTACAAACTATTTGTCTTTGAATGCACCTTTCTGTGTATTAGTTAATGATAGTGTATGTAAAAGGTCCATTACTTTTTTTGTGTATTGTTTTTTCTCAAGCATGAAGAAAAAAAGAAGAAAAAATCATTTGCAATCATATAAATAACCCAAAAAAAAATTTCGGGGGCAACGCCCCCTACTACTTAATCGTGCCCCCAGTGATTTTAAATCCTGGATCCGCCACTGTCTAAAATCTGCATTGAAGGTCATCTGCTATGCAATAGATGTTAAAAGCTCCAACTCGCCATGTGAACTGTCTTCAAGAAACTAGGGGTGACATACATGAAAAGGGAAATGAGAAGTTCATGCAGCCTGGCTTCATTACCAGTTTCATGGACTTGAAAGTCAGAACCCCTGCAGAGGGAGCTGACTTGAAGAACACATAAAATACATACAATGTCTCCACCTGATAATTGTTCGTTTTTGTCCAGAACTCTTGAGACATTCTTCTATGTCTAGATTGAGCAGGATCTGCATTCATGCCAGACCAGTTTGCTAGTCTCAGATGGGGTCGACTCCACCTCTACTCCAAATATTCTCCACAACATACCCGATTTTTCTAACACATACATATCAAAAGGCTTTTTTTTTTTTTTTTTTTTTTTTTTTTGTTTTGGTACGTAGAAGTGATGAACAAGAAGGTAATGGAGTTTATGGAAGATACCAATACAGGAGAAAACCAAATGATAGAAATTGGTGCATTGTTTATGATTCTTACTCTGAAGGTGGTGATAGAAGTGAAGATCTTTAAAGATTTCAAGCCCATCAATTGTGTCTGGGAAAGGTCCTCGCTGAAAGAATTTGGCAACCTCTTTGATTATTTTGAAACCTCAATGTGAATTTTGTAAGATCTAGGGGTGCAAAGCTGGAGAGAGTCGCCCCGGGGCTAGTGATCATGGACGATGGTTTCTTTCCAGATCTCTCTTCTCTGTAGTTTATTTTCATGGATCTCAGATTCTCAGTATCCAATTTATGAAAACTAGAGAGATCGGATTTATCCACCAAAACTGGGGAAATGGCTCTCCAATTACAGCAAATGTGTGTGAGATTAAGGGTTTAATTTGTGCTCATCTCTAAGAGCCTTAGGGCAACCGTATGGTCAAGGATGACAAATAAAAGGAAATTCGTCAGTGGGCCCAAATTATATTGGAGTGAAATTTCTCAGACCCACTAACAATTTCAAGGTTAAATATATAGTAGACGCGTCGGAAAAATAAAAGAAAAGAAGAGAAAGAGACAACACAAAATCTCATAAAAGCTCTACCATAATTTTGGGTGATGACTCAGTAGCCCCACTCATGAAAAATTTATATCAGTGAGAGAATAGGAACCCCACTTAGGGGTCGTTTGTCTACAGTTATTTACGCATCTTGCGTGTAAATCAGATGTGTAAATGGTGAAATTTGAACACCTATAGAGGTTGGAAATAGAGAATATCAAAACACATGCGCTTCCGAATACCCGTAGGAGGCGGATGGTTTGTTGTTGGGGGTTTCTGTGAAAAAGGTTCTAGTTTCGAAACCCCCCAAACGCATTAGTAAAATAATAAGGTCTCAGAGTTGGGACATTTCCATGAAAGAAGTTCAAGGTTCGAAACCCCCTACAATGCATTAGAAAAATAATAATAAAAGAGACCCCCAAATGGATGATTTTAAGGGACAAAATTTGTAAGACAAAAAAACATATTAGAAAATTAAAGTGGCTTCAATAATTTTAAGGGACAAAATGTATAGGACAAAAAACATATTGATAGTAAGAATTTTAAGGGACAATTTATAAGATAAATACCTATTATTTTATATCAACTTTTAACTAGTTAATTACCTATTATTTCAGTTTTCTTCTAATATCTCAATGATTTTTTTAAATTTATTTATTATTGCAATACTTTAAAAATCTTTAAACATGTATATATGAAAGTAAGAGAGAAGGAAGAATGTATTTTATATAGCATTATTGCATCATTTAAATAAATGTGATTTTATCTAACCATAACAAATTTGTGACACTTTTAATATGATTGAACTTAGTCACAAAATATTCATTTTAAGAACTTTCTACAATTGATTAATATTAGCATAAAGCATGTGAGATGCATGGGTTAAGTTTCATGCAAATTGAATAATGAATTAAGATCAATATTGAATTAAATATTAATTAATAAAAATATTAATAATAATGCTATTTGCTTAACCATCAAAATATAAATTCATATTTTCTTAAATAAATATGTTGGAATTCATTTTTGTAAAGAAACTGATCATTGATAGAAATGTATTTTTTTAAAGTATATTTCATGTTGAAAGACATTTTCCTTTTGAAGTCTCTAAAATGCAAAAAAAAAAAAAAAAAAAAAAAAAAAAACTTTGAAATCAAAATGGACCTTTTTGTCACCTTTTCAAATCATTATATAGTAGAATTTAATTTAATGAATAATAAGTATCATTTACAAAATCATCTAATACATTTAGGGCACGTTTGTGTACATGTAATTTCCGTGGAAAGTGGAAATTGCCACATCAGCAAAATCCATGGGTTTCAAATACTTCGGAAAAGTATTTCCACGGAAGTCAAAAATCTATGTTTGGTGCAAAAAGTTTTTCCATGATGAATTGGTGCTGATAGTGTTTGGTGCAGCTATGGAAAATTAGAATTTATTTGTTGGTGCCCATCACCAGGTTCATGGGTCGAGACCAGGTTCAATCCAGTTGAATAGGCAAGTCCATGAAAATGCATACAAACACAACAGGGGAGCGTGGAGAAGGCAGGCCACAGGAAAAATGTGTGGTTCCTCTCTTGACACCCGCCAAAAACCCAAGCTGATAGATTCTAATAAGTTTTCTTTTGTACCCAGTCCCAGCCACACTTTGCTGTTGCTGATTTTGCTTGTCAAACAAACCCCATTATTCACCATCCTTTGCTTTCTTATGAGCTGCTAGGGCAGCAAAAGAGAGAGGGTGGGGCTGTCCCATGTACAGGGTGGAAAAGAGAGATGGTAGGTGGCCAGGTGGGGGTGTGAGCGCTGCTACAGGTGGCTGGCCGCAGGGGGTTGGGGCAAACGAAGAGAAGAGAGAGGGAGATAGAGGGGGGTTGGGGCGTGGTTGCTATGGCAGCGTGGAGAAGGGGAGAGAGAGAGAGAGAGAGAGAGAGAGAGAGAGAGGGTGTGGCATGTCCCATGTACAGTGGGAGGGGGCGGCTACAGGTGGCTGGCAGCAGGAGATTGGGCCGATCTCTGCTAGCTCTAGTCCATAGAAGGAGATGAGGAACAGGGGCACTAGGGTTTAGAAGTGGGTAGGAAAATAAGTATATAAAGGGGGGGGGGTAGTTTTCTGAGGAAATAGACTTCCCATACCCCCCATGGGAAGTCTACTTCCATGGTAAGCAAGGAAAAGGATGACATGGCAAAAAAGGGATTCCGCGGAAAGCTACCGCACCAAACACATGAAAAGTAGGTTTTCCGCGGAAAACCGTCCACTTTTCCGCGGAAATTGGCTACACAAACATGCCGTTACACATATCATTGAAACAAACATGGTAAAATAAATTACATATGTAAATGATGCAAAAATGGTGTTATTAGACAAACGTTGTAAGAAAGAAAAAAAAAACGCATGTGTAAATGTTACATACTTAAAATTTGAATATTCATCATTTACATGTGTAAATTGTATTTATCCCATGCGTAAAAGACAAATGACCGCTTAGGACCTTCACAAATTTTTTTCCTGGGAGCCCAAGCGGATCCCTTCTGTAGGGAATCCCCTAATTTTGTTCCTACCTTAAAATTAAGCATTTGACTAATAGAATGATAATTAACACAATTTATATTATTAATTTTATGCATCAATCATGTCAATAGTTATATGCTTACTATATTAAGGTGGGACTAGCTCCGAATAAAATTTGGAAAGTCCCACTGAGATAATTCTCATTTAGGGCAATTTGGATTTTCAACTGAATTTTATACATGAGGGGCGCCACAGTGGAGTTCCTCTCTCTTGATTCACATTTTATGAGGTACAAATCCAGGGAACTTAGGGAGAGAATTTAGTTATAGATATATTGAGTTCATTATATTATATCTTTTTATGATTTGGGCTTGAACATGTGCTCCGGATCAACATGTGCCCCGCAGGTCCCAAACCATCAAATGGTGCAATCTATTCCATCTGTCTAACTGAAAGAAAGAATTAGAGAAATACAATTCTAGTACATGGAGTCTGAGGACAGTCCTTTGTTTTTTCGAACAGATTTGGCCATTTACTTGGTTTGGTTGTATTTTTTTAGATGTACGGCTAAACAACTGGAAAAATCCAAACCAATGGATGGGGTGATTCAATGGTTCTAGATATTTAATTACATATGAAACTAATATGAAAATAGATAGATAGATGGAGAGAGTGAGAGAGCTAGGTAAATCGGGATACGTGAAAAGGTCTTTTTATAGATAATGGTTTAACCTTTGATATGAACCCTTGTCTTTTTTTGTTTGGTTTCATTTTACTTTAACTTAAGAAGTTAATTGCCAAACACGCCTATGACTATGTAGTTAGAGGCCAAGCATGTGGGGCTCGCTTAGACACACTTTATAGTTCCGAGTCACTCCCACAGGATCCAAGTGAATGGCTACCACTCTCAAGTCTCACCTCACATTTTTAATATAACTTGTTTTATGAATGTGTTGAATCTATTCAGAAGACATGCATGAAGTCATGCCGTAAGGCCCACCAAACTCAGTAGGCTTTAGGTATGTATATATTGTTAGTCCAAAGAACTCTGTTATGGCCCCACTTTCATCTAACTTATGTCTAGACAGATTCTTCAGATCTTCTCCAACATCGCTTTCACACGAGCTTTTGATTCTTGTCTTTCTTTTCATTTGTTTATTTGCTCTCATCAGTGTTAGAAGTGGCATCTGCATGCCCCTCAGGTTAAGGTAAGGATGATTTAAAGGCAATAAATACTAGTAAAGTCACTTTACCTGAAACCATTCCTATCTGCTGACTACCCTAAGATGGAAGAACTGCGTCTTCCATCAAATCAGATTATATTAGTAATATAATAGCATACTGATACCACCAACAACAGTAGCAGAGCAGAGGCCAAGTACAAATGCAATACAACAACATGCATCTCACTTTCACAAAGATCTGGGTTTTCCTACCTACGAAAATGCGCATGGTCTTGTTTGGCGTTTCTAGTTTCTAGTCTCTACGGTCTACTCTACTCCACTTTTACTAGTGGGAATTTGGTGGCCATGTATATCATATGCGTGATCCTGATGTCATTGATATGTCTGTACGTGTATGGGCTTGAGTTGAACGGCTAAGATTCCCAAGGTTATGCACACACTCCAACATGGCAGGTGGGCGTGGGATATGGACACTTCATTCACCTGATTTTCTTTTTCAATGGTTTGGATATACTTGAGGTGTTTGATGCAACAGAACCCACACAAATATTCACCAAGTAAATGTAAAGTGGTTTTGAACAGAAGACAATAAAATAAAACAAATGAAATGATAACGTTGAGATACTAATATTTTAACAAGCACAACATTGTTCAAAGTAGAAGACCAAAATAGATAATAGCTGAAACAGGTAATGTGACATCTGTTTGTTAGCATTAAAATATAAGATAATCTAATACATAGGATTTCTGTCATAAGTAGTTAAAAGGAAAGATGGGAATAGATCGTCACCCTTAATTATTCATTCTTGATCTTTCTTTTATTATATTTGCATAAAGATTTGATATTTGAAGCTAGTTTTTGAAAATTCGTCTTTGGTTTTCATTTTTAACCGCTTACAATATAAATCCCATATAATTAAATCCTATATATTCTAACAAACAGTCCCAAAGAATAATTTTTCTTTTTTCTTTTGATACAAGTCCAGAGCACGGACTTTCAAACCAAACCACCTCAAGATACAATCATCTCCTTCTAGCATGGATTAGACTAGTTGCACATAGATTCCAAGTAAAAAAAATTATTACATATATATATATATATATTTTGCTATTGGAGGGTTCTCACCCTTTTGGGCTGGACTAATCCCTCTCAGCCCAAAAGGAAGCCTGTTAAATACCCTTGTGACCCCAAGGTGGGGGGCATTAGCGGACTCAACCTTCGATTCCTGAAGAAGGGGGAACGGGATCGACACCAAGACCTCTAACTCAAGAAGAGGGAGAAACCGTGGTCTTTACCACTCGACGAACCCCTTGGAGATTTTTTCATTTGTATAAGATACTAGAAGAGAATGACTGACGTGGTTTCTTTCATTTGTATGGGAAGAAGAAAGAAACTTTCCATTGTTAACTAGATAAAGTACAGAGCAATTCTTTTATTCAAGGGTTTTACTTAATTAGTAAGCCACGTATCTTATTAAAGTCAAAGCATGTTGTAACACCTGAGCACAAGTGCGTCATAAAGGGTTAGAAAATTCAACGACATAAAAATGCATGTGTTGAGAAAATCATATGTACTAGAAAATTCAACGACATTAAAATGCACGTGTTGAGAAAATTATACTAAGAGCAAATCTATTCCTTTAAGAATATAATCATTTAGCAATCATATGTTAGTATATATATACCAGGGAAGACTACAGGCCAAGATGCTCCCAATTAAACATTTTTGAGTTCAACTCCTCGTGCTTAGCTCAATTCTTGTTTTTTTTTCTCCCACCAGCGGAGGGGCAGGGATCCAAGAAAGAGCTCTACATGCAGGATGGCAACCCACCCAAGTGTGAAGAAAGCCTACACAGACAGTAAGAGGGGACATACCCAGGGTTTGAACCTGGGTAACGAGGCGAGAACTGCCACTACTTACCACTTGGGTAAGGAGTCTGCGAGCATATATAGCTCTGGATGTTCTTTTCTTATCAAAGCTTTTTTAAGGGTTTCTCCAAAATATGATATAGAATTATAATTCTAAATGAGATAAATAAAACAATTTGTAAAACCTAGTTTTGTTATTTTAAAATACACAAACCAAAAAAAAGAAAAAACAATAAAATGGATGCAATTATGGACCCATTCGTCTACTTCATAACAATAGGGTGGAGGGTTAGATGTATTTTAAGTGACGTTTGAATAGCTTTAATGAGAAATTAATATAAAGTAAATGTCAAATAAGTTAAAAAAAGGCAATAGTTGTGTGAAGGAGAAGTATGTTTTTCGATAAACTATATTTGTATTTGTTTACTTGAGGTAGAGTAATTAAAAGTAAAATAGGTGAAGTAACCAATTTACTTGTATCATATGAAGTAAGACTTTTTGGCAGAGGAGAAAGTTCCTTTAACAATTGGGACTTTACTTTTCCACTTGTCGTCACCAAATAAACATGGGTAAATAGTGAAAGAATCACTTGATAAACAAATATTGCCTTAGGTTGTTCGAAGTGATAATTAATATATGCAAAATGATTCACATACTTAATGGTCACAAATCATCACAAAAACTGAAGCAGAGTACAAGAGAGGCAGTCTGCCGGCATAGAAGAAGAAAGAAGCAAAGTATAGCCGACAACAAAGAAAGTAAAACCAAAATTCATTTATGTAAAGGTTACACATCATCATGTTTGTTTCTTCTCATTTACATATATGTGAAAATGATATATAAATAAGGTCATTTTCACATTGGAATAGTTGTTTAACTCTTTCACCACTCCCACTTAACAAAAGGAGCAAGTGCATGCTTGATATGGTACTGCAATTGCATTTTGCTTATGCAATTGGTCTAGGGATTAAAAAGAATCAACCACAATTTTTTCTCATTCTTGTGGGCCCATACTTATAATCGAGATTGTTCAATTTCTTTCATGAACTAATAAACCTCAAAACTCCTGAGCTGATTATCTTAAATCTTCATACAATTTGAGTCAATTGTGAAAATATAAAAAATACCCCTACCTATGGATCTGATATTAAGCACTTACATGGGCCCCAATTCATGATCCAAGCATTCCATATTCTCATATCAATGATAAACATCAAGATATTTATCTACACATCTTAAATCTCCATGGATTTAACACATCTAAAACTCTTTTTTTTTTTTGTGTATTGTATTGCAGCCAAGTGGGTTGGGACCCATGATAGCACCCGTACAAATGGGGAGAAAGCCCACTCACACAAGTGAAATAAGGCAGCGAATCTAAGACATTTGTATATATAACATTTACATACGTAAAATTCAATTTTCAATCCAATGGGTAAAAGGTAAACAGGCATTATTATGTAGAGCTAAAAACATAAATGACCAGCCAAGCCAACCCAAGAAAAATAGAGGCAAGGATAAAGGGGAAACAAAGTAGAAATGGTTGGTAGTGAACAGGGAGGGTAGGACATGAAATGGGGCCAGAGCGTACATAAGTCAGAAACCATCCTGCGGACATCACGGTCCGACAATCTCGCATGAAGGAACCGAAAATAAGTGGGAGTTGTGGAAGAAGATGAAACATCATCTCCATCGCCATCACCATTTTGGCATCGTTTTATACTCGATCGCAACAGTATCAGTTTTATTTTTTTGGTAGAAACATCTGGTTGATGTTTCAGTATCAGTTTTATAAAGAAAACATTCGGCTAACAAGTAAGAATCATAGGCGAACCTTCCGTCTTAGGCGGGCCCTACTTGTTTGTATGCATCCACATCACTAGGGTCTGTCTTACACATGGGCTTCATGTGCCTATTAATCAAATGGTTACTACCATCCACTTAAGTTGACATGAAGTTATTTCAGGTAGGTGTAGGGAGTTATGAAAAGCATTCTTCCACTCTCCTCACTGATAGAAAACAGAGTTGACAAGATCTTTCGTCAGAAGTTGTGTTCTTGTCAAGAGACACCTCTAGCCATAGCGAGGGTACATCTCACCATAGCGACCTAGTTGGTTCCGGACTTTATTTTAAGAGTTTGAAAAGAGATTTATTTTCTATTGGATTATGACCGGTTGTGTATGGATTTGAGGCTATATATTGAGTGTTTTTTAAAATTTAAAGAGATACGAATCGTTTTTCAAGTTCTGAATTAGTGATCTAATTGAAAGAATTATTGTCTAGAGATTTATTGAAGAGTTGTGCTGCTAAGTACTCTAGAAAGTCATGTTCTTCTGCATCCCTTGTAGAAGATCATCTTCTTACGTAGAAGATTTGAGGAGTCAAGCGCTGGACTGAATATGTTGCAATCAACGGTGTGAAGTCGTTAAAGGGTGAAACGACACAAGGTAACTTCAGTCCTTAGGTAAGGGATATCTGGAGAGGAAATTTGAGTTTCTTGTAATTGCGAGATTCACAGCGTTTGATTATTGATCCAGTTTGAATCCGTGATTTTTCACCCGGTTAGGGTTTTTCACATTAAATCTAGTGTCTTTGTTGTGTGTGCTTGTGATCTTATTTCCATTGCGTAGATTATTAGTTTTTTACATACTATTGGGCTAATTTATTGAGTGGGTCAATCTAGAGATCTCGTATCGTAAACCTTCACTCACTCTGAAAAATTGTGTCTGATTATTATTAAAGGTGTATTTTAGATAGCTTTAGCATTGTCTGAGTCTTCAATATTAGATAAAATTAGATGAATTCCTTGCATAGGGACTGTTTTGATACTTTGGCTATATCAGAATAGTAATGGGTCGGTTTAGATGGGTGGCCTCATCAATCCACTCCAAATAGAGACAGGTTTGTCAGTAGTTTCTTCCAATTTCCGGTTCGGGATGAGTACGTCTAGATCTTGACCTCAGGCAAATTTGTGTTGAGTGTAAATTAGGTTTTGATTTTCCCACCCTAGGCAACAACATTTATGTCTAATCATAGAATATAAGACACCACACGTACTTAGCTGGTATTAGACATTTAAAGCGGAAAGTGTTGAGTTTTCAGGTTTCTCAGGAGAATATGATCCCCATGCTCACTTTGAGTGGATCACTCACGATGAGCCACGCCAACACAAACCATGTGAAGCTGCATGTGATTTTTTAATGGAGCAATTGCACGTGTTTCATGGTGACAGGGCTCCCCATGAGTGGTCCACTTATGGTGAGTGCATGCCAATTGTAATAGAGCATCCAAACTCTTCTCCATACGTAGGGCAAAAGGGTTATTGGTGTCGAACACAACACGACTTATAACCATGTAAGTCCCATGGCATATTTTCTTTTCTATGGTGCCTAACATAAGGAGTTGGGAAACTGAATCAAGCCCACACATGTGAACAGAAGAAGCCTACACCATGAGATGGAAGAAGAAGCCCACAAAGTGGAAAGGATAGCTCACGTAGTTGGAAAGACTGCCATACCCCAGGATGGAACCCTCGGGTGACATACAATTGCCTAACAACTGATTAACCTTTATTTTCCACACAACAAATTTTATATCACATATCATAAACTCTTCATGCCCTAACAAGCTCTCAGCCCAAATTGCACTTTCACACTTCCTTGGACACTGCCGTGATATTAATACCAAATTAAATCAAAGCCTCAGCTGTGCCTGTCCATCAAAATACACCGACCAAACCATCTTAGCCTTCAATCAGACCCATTCGTGTATATTACTTTCTATGGATCACTTCCACTGCTACGCCACCTCGCGTTACTATATATCCAAGAATGTCAACATACATTTCATAGCATACAGTATCAATTAGGGTTACCTAGGTTGACCCCAAATGAAACCTTGGCATGCTTTACCTGATTATAAATTTTCCCCAAACTGACAACAATGGGGGGCTTAGTTGGTAATCCTGCCCTGTATGTGGATTGATACATATGTATGCCACTCTTCTCACTTGTGCAGCCTATCCTTCCCACGGTGAGGGCTTTTTCTCCCCATTTGTGCGGGCTCTCTTGGATCTTAGCCCCCTAAGCTAGGGTACCAAAACAAAAATATTTCTCCAATTGCACCTTGGGTTGAGTTGATCACTTGACTCAGTTTAAGGGAAATACTCAGATTTCTTGGCATGATCATATGCTTTTCAAATGATGTAAAATTTAAATAATGTATATACTATGTACTTGGCATATAATATGATGTGAATATATGTTTTATAGATAAGTCGGAACACTTGGATTGAATCCGAGAGCCCACACCCAAACCTCACCCGGATTGCGAGCGGATTCCAAAATTTAGGCTGAGCCCGACCCTAAACTTAACAAGCTCAACTCAAAGCTCACTTTTGGTTGGGTTGCCGTTTTTCTATTTTTATCTGGTAAATACTTACACCACATACAGACTATAAGTCCCTCACAATTGGCACCGCATGCAATCAGGATCGATCCCTGTTTATTTCTGTGGAAGGAAGGTGCCTTACCTCCAGGCTACTAGTGGATTTACATTTAAGCTCATTCAAGTCACTATAAATGTATTGAATTCCTCTAAAAAATTAGAAGAAGAAAAAAAAGAGAAGTGAAGGAGCTATGGTGGTGATCATTAGAGAAGTAAACGGTGCTTAGGATAATAGTGTGTGATAGAAGGATGGTCTTGCTGCGATCCCTGTAAAGAAGGTGGGGCGTACAATATGGGTATCTGATGACAAGGGAAGTTAATTTACACTGACCCTATCTGTAGAATCGCTGGGGGCTGTCGTTTGATGAGGTTTGGCACCTCTGCAAATTCCTTTCAAGGAAAAGACAGCCAGTCGTCTGATAGAAAGAAAGCTGCAACATCTAACATCTCTCTTTATTCCTTTAGACAAAAAAGGACATAAAATATAAAATACACCAAAAGCTGTTTATGTGAGTGTCTCTCTATGTGTGTGTGTGAGAGAGAGAGAGCAAAAGCTCCCACAAACCAAGATGATGTTAATTTGCACCACCTATATTTTATACTTGGTGCCAAGAGAATGTAAACACTTTTCCAAGTGAAGTGAGAAAGGACAGAATCATATAGAGGGTTTTTTAGCGTAGTCTCTTTTAAATTTTACTTTAAATATGATTGAGGAGTGTCTGTGTGAGAGGGAGACATATAGTTTTACAACCAAAATGTGGCCTAGACTTTTTTTTGTTGGTACCCTGGACACATTACAATGAGTTCAAATATCATCCATGTTGTGTTTATTTGATATTTAGCTGTGTATGAATATGGTTATGCAAAAACCATTATAAATTCTAATCTTAGCAAACCCGACAGACTAAAGTACAGACCCCCTTTGTTTAGTTAATGCTTCTTCCCTTTCTTTAGCTCACTTTCAAAAATCCAATCCGCGCATACACACTTTCTCCAATGTATTCCAACTTTATGAAAAGTTTACTCTAGTAACATTCACCAGCATTGAATTGATCACACATAAAACATATATTTACATGCGGTCAAAAAAATACGTGACATGCAAAGTATAGTAAATTTTGGGTCAATGCCAATACATGAAAATGTTTCATAAGCGGTTTAGATTAATACTATAAGATCAGAGATGTGGATGTGAGACATTGCAATGACAAGCATGTACCTGATATAAAGTAATAAAGAGAAACAAGGGTGAAGGCACAGAAAATGTTAAGTGTTATGCCAGCTATCCTAATTTCTAAAAAAAATGTTGTAAATGCCCGTTCAATAAGCATGTATGAGAGAGAGAGAGAGAGAGAGGGAGGGAGAGAGAGTAAAGGCAAAAAAGAACATAGGAAAGTTGGAAGTTTACCAGAAGCATAAAATCAATCTCTCAAATAGAGGAAAAAGTATATGAAAATACTATATCTTCTGATAATCCTTTGGATCCTTTATATATGAAAGTGATTATGATAAAAATTAAAGAACATGATTAATTCAGCAATAGAATTGGTGTATGTAATGTATAGATTACCTCCTATAATGAATGAGAGAGAGAGAGAGAGAGAGAGAGAGAGAGAGAGAGAGAGTATGCTTGGCTCCTCGTACGCCACCCACAGTAGCCGATCACTAAAACGATTGGTCTATACGTGTGGCATACAGGGAGCCAGGCACAACCCATTTCACCTTTTCATCACCTTCTTCATTTTCTTTCATTCTCCTTCCTTTCTCCTGCAAATCGATCAAATTCTTCCACAAGATCACCAGGGAAACATCTTGCCACTTTTCTTCTCTTGTATCTCTCAGATGAGAAAGAGAAAGAGAAAGAGGGGGGACCATGAAAGAGGTGATTGTAGAACATTTATAGGCCCAAGAAAAGTAGGATCTCTCATTCACTAGACTAAAAAAGAATTCCCAACACCTGCAAAAAAAAGTTATTAAAATTCCCCCATACACTTAAAAAACGTGAAACCCTTTCCAACCTACACCACTAACCTTTGTGGCCCCACCGTGATGTGCAATTTGCTTCTTTTTGTAGACAATGGCACTTCATTCATAGAATGATACATACGACATAATCCTCACCACTACCTTTTCCTGGCTGACTATCCTGCTCGTTTGCAACTGTTGTGCAGGGAATGACACTCAGCTCATAGAATACGTTATATCCAGACCAGGATACACTGTGGATGGCACAAACAGAAAATTAAATTAATCTACCAATCCTAATTGTCCGACCCAACCTGATGTATCAAATATTATTTTCAACCACTGTCCTATCATATTGAATTTCTGATTCTTCTTCTACAATGGGGACCATGAATCCATTGCTTTTTTTGTTCAAACAATATACGGACACCAAAGTTGTGGAAAAAGATTGGATTCCTAGATTAGACATGCATCTATTAAGAGAAATTAATCTAGTCATATATTACTCACAATCAAATCTAAGGTGTTATTTTTTAAGCTATCATCAAGATTTAGATTATCCAATATAGTTCAGACAAGGCCTTGATTATGATGGCAAACTTAATTTAAATTATGGGTTCCGCTCGAAAGACAATTAATTTAAGCCTAACTCATAATCCAAATTTTACCACCATCATGCCACATGTTGGATTATGATTCATGAGCTCGCGAGTTGCTACTGGTAAACTATGGCAAACATACACAATAGTGTAGAAACACCTTTTTGACCCCCTCTAAACATGGCAAAACCCTATATAAGAAAGTTTGACTGGATTTGTTTTCTTACAATGGATGAATGGGGTGTTAACTTTCTCTAAAATAAGGGAGAAGTAGTGATGGGGATGGTTTTGAGGAAAGTAAATGATGGCCGCTAGTTATTCTACGGATGCAGGTTTGGAATAGGGAAGAGATTGCTTTTCTTTTCTTCAGCAGCCTATTTGTCTGATGTGTTTGGAAGAACTTGGATTCTTTTGGCCAACCGAAGCCACCAATACACCACCAGTAAGCCACCAAATTAGATTTAAGGCCGCATTAAATGGGTTTGGTTGGACCCAACACCACAATTCGAACTGAACTGGGTCCATGTTGACTCTAGACAATGGTTTTAATTACTTGAAAAATCAGCTCGAGTCACTGAGTCCAGTAACTCGGGCTTGTCTTGCAGAGTACTTGGTCAGATTTTGGCAGACTTAGCTGACTCAATGGTGAGTTTAGGTTGGTCAGGATGAGTTTTAAACTGGTTGAGGTTGTGGTGGATACAACTTGGGCCTCCATTTTGTACTAATGTAATAAGGGTCCTGATTTTTACACATCCCATTCTATATAGACAATCTCTGAGACTTTTTTTTTTATAAGGGCCCACGGAGCTTAATTTCTCAGGCTCATTGGCGTTAGTAGATAAAAGAGGACTTTGAGATCTAAATATTAATAAAAAGAAAAAGAAAAATTAGATGGTTGGAAGATAAAGAGTTCCTATTTTGATTGTCTATTTAGTAGAGTTATATCATACAAATATCAACATTTACTGGACATGAGATTTATGTAATTAGCTAATCCAGAAAGTCTCTTGTAATAAGCAGCAGTGCCTCAAAACTTGCCACGTCTCTTTTTTATGAAATGAAGGACGAACCCTCATTTTCTTGTGTGCTATCTTCCTTTGAATCTGAGAGTTTTTATTTTATTTCCTTTGAATCTCGAACAGATTGACTGACTGAAGATTGGAGTTGAAGACATTTTAATATTTTCTCACAGAAAACATTTGCTTGGTTTTGGTAAGTGAGGTGAAATTTCATCCAAATCCTAGTTTCTAGTTCCCTGCATAAACTAGTAGAATCTATGATTTAAAGCTTGCATTGTATTCTTCTAGAAGAGAGAGAGAGAGAGAAGAAATATACAGAATGGTTTTAAGTTTTTCAGTTTGTACAAGTTCAGGGCATATTACTGAGATTCTCAACATTGGCTAGGGGGTGACCGTGACCCATCTCCCCTGGTCTATGCACATAAACCCCCTTGGATGTGAGAATTCTGATCCTTCAACTAGTAGTCCAAATCCAAAAAGTAAACTGATGGTCAGGATCTTACAATCTGAGGAGATTTTTGTACATAGCCTATGTGCCCGTGGGATCTGTCATATCAAACAACAGTTTGGAATTTGGATGCTTCCAGCCATGTGATGCCTCTTTCCACCGATCTCTAAAAAGTGAATGCATATTCCTACCCCATCTCTCTCTCTCTCTCTCTCTCTCTCTCTCTCTCTCTCTCTCTCTCTCTCTCTATCAGGAGGAAGGTCTGAATGCTCAAATACGCACTTGGTTTGAGAAACACAAGATAGCCCAATAATGGTAGAGGGCATCTCACTCTCACCCAAGTGCAAGGGATCAACTCTAGCACTAGAAAATCACATATGCAATGGTGTCCTTGGCTCAAATATGGACGTGGATGTATATCATGCCAGAGCATTGATAATAGAGCGCCACCTTAGGGATGATCCCTTGGATAATACAGTAAGCTAGATTAAGATTAGGATAGTTTATCATTCCTCCTATGTAATGAATGGAAAAAAAAAACTCTCAAAATCCATTATGTTATGAGCCAAAAGGCAAAGCCCCTTTGAAAATGTGTGACTTGACAAAAGAGGATATGGCTTAACAATTACCAGCTCAAATTGACTCAAATGGTGGATATACCTGAAGATGCCTAAGCCTTTAATTATATTTTGCAATCTTTATTGACTACTAAAATAGCCCCATAGAAAGGAGACTACCAAAAGCATTTGAGAATAAACTTTTCAATACATGAGAATTTAGCTTCATTGTGTGGTAGGCATGCAACCAATGGGATGTTAATTGTCCATTTAATATTGAATTAGACAAAAATAAGTGGTGTGTGTGCATGAGAGAGAGAGAGAGAGAGAGAGAGAGAGAGAGAGAGAGAGAGAGAGAGAGAGACTCATGCGGGCCAGCACAATCAAAGACTAGGAAAGCAATCTTTGACTTGAATACTAAAATTATTCAAAAGTATAAAAAGTATAAATATGGTGAGATGTCTGTTTGATGTGTTCCCCTTTGAAGTAAAAAAGCGAAAACCTTTCATATTCTGTGCATTCAAACAATGAAGAATGTCCCCTCATACTTTGTCATTAAAAAAAGTACAAGGCGGTTTTAATAATGCTCACATCCAATTTGCCTAAAGCTAGGGATCCATTATATAATTAATGTTTAAGATTAAGCTACAACCTCCACCAACTATTATAAGGGTACACTCTTAACTTTCTTAAAAAAAAGCTAGCCGGCTGATTCATGATCGCACTGGTATCATTAAAGAAAAAAAACAAGAGGGCTCCATGGATTAACTAGATTCAATGCTTTACATACAACATCAGTAGTTGCATGTCTATTTCATGAACTTAAATTAAATATATTTTTAGAAAGATTAAAGGGCTAAAAACAACTAATTTTCCTGTATACCAAGATTAGTAGTTACTCACAAGACCCTAAGCCAATCCTCCATCCTCCCTAAAATCTTCTTCATCCTCTGGGGTATACGAGGTAAAGTTTGAGGAATTGATGTGTTCTCCAAAAACATAGGTTTATGAACCATAATCAATAGCCTGAAGCCAAAAAGAAACCTATTTCATTGAGTTATTCACACAAGAAGTAGATACTTTTCGTGATAGAGAATATTCTACATAATGTTGGATATGTTAAGAGAATAATAAGTTTACTTTAAATTAGTATTAGATTAAGTTTGTATTATATTATGCTAGTGTCATGTTATATTAGGTTTCATAATATTATGTGTTTTGATTTTCTACTAGGAATGTGATTATGTTTTTTAGTTTGAGTAATAGTACGTTTCTTATTTTGACTTTTGAGACATTGTATTTTTATAAATACTCATTGTCTATTTTTAATAAAACCATCACAAAGAATTTGACTAAATGTAGTCCCTAGAATCTTTACACTTCACTATTACTTTTTTGAAAAGAATGAGAACGTACCAACCAAATCATTAGTTTAATCACACACGGTGGGGTTTGAAGTAGTGCATATGTCCAAATGTCGAGTTTGAATAATAATGAAGAACCGCACGCTAAGCAAAGCATCAATGAGAAGAAGGCAACAATATGAAATATCCTTTTAAATTAGTACTAACTAAATCAACCAAAAACAAAGGGTACTGAAGTAGGAATTTTTTGCTTAATTGGTCATTATTTAAGGATGAAAGTTTGGAGGGGTCATTTATATTGAAATCGTAAAGTTCCTAATTTCGCCCATGCTAATCATGACATTCTTCTAAGGAATGACTACCTTGAAATTCTATTGAATAAATAAGACTTTGCAAACCATTTTTGTTTAAGTATTTTTACATAGCTAATCTATAAAAGTCCTTTTATATCTGGTGAAGTTAGGCGCAGCCGCAAACCTGCCATATGATCTATTCTTTTATTAGAAGGAAAAAATAATGAAAAGCCAAACGGTGAAGTTTCTGACAATTAAATATCCCAAGTGCACTTTTTGATTTACCTAGGCTTGTCAATTGAGGCCATTAAAATGGATATCTGGCCTTGCCCAAGCACGAAAATATAGAGTTTTTAAAAAAAGCTTAAGCTTGGCAAGATGGGCTTGGACAATGATTCTAAAGTCCAACCAAAATGGGACTGAGAATGCGCATAACAAGCCAATCATGACCCGGCTGCAAGCAGATATCACTGATGTTTAATAAATTTACCATTTGTTTGAAGAAATGTCTGTGCAACTATGCTCATACATGATTTCTCTAACAAGATCATTGGATACCATTGTATGCCCCAAAGTGGCAAGATAGTTAGTTTATTTAATATTGAAGCATCTTTTTCTTCAACAATCTGAAGTACTAACTCTTCCCCTTGCTGCAAATGATGATAGATCCATTCTGGAGAGTATATTTGGCTAGTTGTGATGGAAAAAGAAGTGAGTTGGGTTCTGAATTTTTTTTTTTTTTACTTACGGTGGGTGCAAATTGGGTTGTGGTTGTTTAGCGATGGGTGTTGTGTGAGTGGGTTTGGTCCGTTATGGAGAAATGGGTTTTGCCTCGGTTTGAATGGGTTGGTTTTTAATGGCATTGGAGATGGGTGCTTGATGTAGGTAATGTGTTGAGTGTCGAATGATGAATATGATGGTGGTATCAGATTTGTTTGGATGGTAGAACAACGAGGAAGGACGTGTAGAGCTGTTCTCCCAATCATGTTGACATAGGGCCTTAGGCTTACCTGTAAATGATGCAGGCTGGGGTCCACTATTGTTTATGTTTGATCTCAATATGACAAAATTCTCATACATTGCATTTTATATTTCCTCTTTTTGTTTGAGATTTGTTGAGTATATAATGTGTATATTTATAGTGCACGTGAGGTGATGATGATGAGGAGGGTTTAAAATTCGGTTCAAATTCAGTGTCCAGTGGCAGTATATGAATAATTAGAGCATGTTTAGTTTATATTCAAGATCGTACTAAACATTGGCCCGAGCAGACACGCACGGGGTGATATTTGACATATGCCCATTCAATTTAGGGCAGGGACAGAACGATCCCCGATAGGCTCGCCCTAATATCAGAGACGAGATTGGACAACCTAAGCGAAGCCTGGTCCGGTCCATTGACAGGCCTAGATAGATTCACCTAAAGTCTATTTGTCTACATAAAATATATTGTGATTCGTGGTAGGATGAGCTCCAGAAAGGTTTTATTAAAGATGTGAGGGGTAAAGGACATAAGGTGGGGGTGAAGGATATACGGCGGAGATTCATATGGGACCTTGCATAATGTCAATTAACTTACCTAAGTAGGGTGATGGTTGGGCATTCGTTTTCCATCTTCCCTCGATTCGATTTTCACTAAGGAAAAGGTTATTTGCTGGTCATTTTTTAATATTCATCTTCAGTTCATCAATTTTAACCACTTATAGAAATACAATCCTAAATATTCAATTACATAAAACCGATAGGCTAGCCTTCCTTCCCTTTCATGTAGTGGCTCCTAAATTAACAATGTACTAATTGTTATTCATTGTTGAAATGGAATTTGAATCATAATAAACATTGCACTCATTAAAATCAAACATAAGTTTGGAGCCTTAAGTCTTGGGTCAGAATTACTTAAAATTGAGTGACAATTCGCCCAAACCCTAATTTTGACATATTTTTTTTGTACAATGGACCACCCCAGGGTTTGTAGGCCCGTCTTTCATCATTACAACCCTTTTGATAGTTTTTTCATCACATAATTTGACGTTAGTCTCAATTTTTACACTCGTTGATGGACCTCTATTGACCCTTTGGATTGAATCTCATGAGAATCTACGGATAAGAAGTCATTAAATTTTAAAATTATCAAATCAAGTGCTATGCTAATCTAATGGGACTAATTTTCTGAATCTCCCCTTCTCCACAAGGAGACTTTTCAATCTCTCACTCTCCTGTTAATATTTTGAGATCTCATGGATAAGGGGTGGATGAGACCTGCTCATTAGTCATTGAAAGGCTTGATAATCAAATACAGTACAATTTTAGCTACTCCTGCGATCTACCAAACCAACTTTTCTTCCTTTAAACTTTAAAGTTAGCTTTGAAAGTGATGACTGGACTATGGAGGGAGTACAAGAGCAATGAGGTCAAAGGAGTTTGAATTGTCAGGATGATGAGGATTGTAATGATGAGATTCGGTGGGCCACACCAACTGCAACAGGCGACAGCTGTTGGCTTGGAATGCGGGCCCAACTTTCGAAAAGATTCGGTCGGTTGATCCAATTGTCAATGGCCCCTTCCCGGCATGGGAATAATACGACTCCACACTCGAGATTCGAGAAAGCACAAAAGCAAAATCATAGTTTCTACTCTCCATGCTCCTGAGGGACACACAAAAAGCAAGTCTCACGCTTCTTATTCAAAACCTTGATGCCCCTTTTTTTTGGGCCCACCTTTCGTTTATAAGATCTTTGACTGAATTCAAAAAGAAAAAAAATGGGGTTGCTCTCTTGGTTTAGCAATTCTATCTCTAAGTAGGGCAGTCTTATTATATTTACGCCTCTCTCTTTCTATGTGTGTGTGGGCTTTTCTTTTTTTTTAGTCAAATTTCTTTAATTGAAAAATTCAATTAAACTCATTGCATCCAATGGTCTGCCCGTGATGGAGCATGAGAGCAAAGGTATTGCCAAGTTAGTTGGATACCCCATTTATCATTTAACTATCTAGGGTTAATCGTTGGATTTCATTTTCTGTGATAGTAGGCTTCTATTTTAGGTTGGATTTTCTTGTAAGAGCGGGCTTCTTTCTTTATGACTAGGTTTTCATGGCTCCAATTTCTTTAGGAAGGTACCAAAATAAATGAAAAGTTGAATGACGCGTGAGTGTTTTTGGACCAATAGTGTTGATTTTGATGTGGATATCAAAGAATGAAATCGATGATCAAAAGAGAAAGTGATGTGGTGGGTTCTTATCAAAGACATTGTTTGATTTGAGACTTGATGATGATGATGATGATATACCTTTTAAAATAAAACTATGAACTAGAAGGAAGACCAATAACGAAAGACTTAGAGGGCAATTGCCTTTCAAAAATCAACCTTTTTTTTTCTAAGTAATTGTTAGTTATTAAAGGAGGAGAATGAGCCGAATTAGGGTGAGTGTTAATTATTGTCCATCAAATCTTCTTCTTTTTTCTTTATGAAGTACAATTTAATAGTAAATATAATTCGAATTAGTATCAAATAAGAGTGAGTGTTAGTGTTGGATTTCGTCTCGTATTCCGGGTTAGCTGGATTAGTCAATTGGGGTTAGGCTAGATGTAACTGGGTTTAAGAGTGTTTTGGTAATTTTATTGAAGTTTTCTGGGAGGTTAAGAAAGACTCTCTTGGATGCTAAGAAAGTAGGTATTATTTATTGATGTAATCTATAGCGAAGTTGTATGGAGCACAGTAGGGGTGGGAAAAAGAATTGACTTGAGTTTTCTTCATGGACATAGGTGGTTTTACCGAACCACATAAATCATTGTTGTGTCTTCATCTTCTTTATGGACTGATTGCTTATTATTGTGAGACTTGTGTGTGCATACTCGACCATCCATTGTGGGTTGTTCATCCCACTATACCACTTTCCCAAACAGTTAGTGGGTGTGAGGGGGTTGAATAAAGATTACATAGGGTCCCATGTGATTGTGAAAAAAGATATGAGAGACAACTGTCACGGGAAGTTTTTTCTACATTGGCAAACATGAAAGCTGGTTATATATTGCATTCAACAAATGGATAGAAAATTAACTTGGGTTAAAATCTATATAAAGCCATACCAAAACTAAACCCGACAAAACCACTACCATATCCACTCTAGACACAGCCGAGTGGAGGAAGGTAACCCAATCAATTAACCGGGCCCATTGCTTCCCTAATTATAAACTGCTCGCCATGAGTAATTATTTGGAACTAGGTTTACGACGGGGCCCATCCCAAACTTTACAAATGGGCAAACCCTTTGTGACCTCTTTCTTTACACAAAGCTTGCTTCGGTATTTAACTAATCGTTTGGGCCTAAGAACTCAGCCAAACCCAGCCCAGACTAGGGGTGAAGCCTCAATTGAGGCCTTAATCACATAAATTGTTGCAGTAACTTTCATCATTTCGATGGTCAAGTTGATCCCTCGGCACTCATGCCAAGGGAAGTAGAATTGGAAGTCCCATTTCCAGATTGATGAACCCCCCACATCTGCACTTAGATGCAACTAGGACTCATATCATGAAAATCCAATGGAAGGTCTCACTTTGTTGGGTCAAACTTTACCCTACCCACTCCTCATTGGCAACTTCCTCACACGTCCTATCATGCATCTTAGAGTTTCGTTCCAATACCCTCTAGAAATAGAAAGGGAAATGCAGTGTTTCTGTTTTTCCTTTTTCATTGAACTATGAAACATTCAAAACCTAGGACTAAGATTCTTTCATCCCACCTTTAATGCCCATTTAGATCTACCTATCCCCTGCCTCATAAGATTCTTGGGAAGATAGCCATGATATATCAAAGTTGGACACCATTAAAGAGTTTGCATTAGACAAGGATGAGAACCAAAACTCTTTGGAATTTGTTGCTATAAATCTATCATCAAGTATTTAGTTTTGAAATTCAAACAGTTCAAAATCACAGATGTATTATGTTTAATCATTCATGAGAATTTCGGATGTCAACTTCATATGAATGAGAGAAATATTTTCTCTTATTAACAACATGATAAGATTCGAAACAAAAGATGCGGAGAATAAGTAAACAATGAATAAAATAACATAAAATTCGTTTTCTTTGAGGGATGGGGAAAATGCATTGGGGACACAAAAGTCTAAAAATAAGCTCTTTCCAGCCTTTGTTTGGGTTAGGGCTGAACCGGACCGGATTTGTGGTCTTTACAGCACAAACCGGTTATATCCGGTCCGGTCCGGTCTGGACCTTTTAAAAACCGGTCTGGACCGGACCGGACCGGAATAATAATAAATATATATTTTTTTTAATTTTTTTATTATAAAACTTTAAGTATATAAAATTTCTAAGTCAAATACCCAATTTCTTACATCAAAATCACTTTATTTTCCGTTAACTTTACAATTCAATAACCATATTGGAAGTAATGTTAATGAAGAAAACTAGACATATTTATGTGTAATTTAGATGTGAGCTGAAAATGAAAAAATAAAATAAAAGCTTAGAAAAAAAAATGAAACCGGTCTGGACCACTTAAGTGGTCCAAACCAGACCGTTTTAGACCGGACCTGACCAATTATAAGTGGTCCGGTCCGGTCCTCTCATTTAAGTCAAATCGGAAATCCGGTCCGACCGGATTCCGGTCCAAAAACCGGACCGGAAATCCGGTTGTGCTGCCCTTTGGGTATAGTGCAAAGCAACAGGCAACTAGTGAACTGCGTCCACGCTCAAATTCCATTGTACATGGCCAGGCCAGGCGTGTGCACACACAAAATTCCATGTATTACTTTGACCGTACAAGATATCTATCATTTTCTTTGTTTTGATTCCATGGCTTCAATGAAAGAGACTAATTCTCAATGGACTCATGTTTCATAATCAAGGAAAGAAAGATTCCAAGCATCGTTTGCTTGCACTGAGGGACATGAAAATGGATTTTGTCCCACAATTGTAGCTAAGCTCGTTTGAGTTACTAAAAAGGAGAAGGGTTTTACAAATATTACTTTTTCACATGAAATTGTGAGAGGGGCATTTCTAGATATCATGTTTCAAGTCAATCTGATGCCTTTGACATCTTGATTCCTAGTCCATAAGTTTAATGGCTTCATATATAAAATTTTTTTATCATTGATCCAACAGTCCAATCCATTTGATTCGGTGCAAATAGATCATAGATAAGGGAGGGGGTTTGGATGGGCCATTTGGATCAATGCACAAGTGGGCCCCACAACTGCCTCAGCTTATGAGGTGGATGCACAAGAATATTTTCTAATGTTATATATGTGAAACACATTATTATTCTTATTTAGAAGCACCATTTTCACATGAGTAGCTGAGTACATCTAATAATTTTAGATAGTTCTGAGTGTTTAGGAACTTCACAAATTTCTCAAAATCATTGAAGTTTTGAGATACGAAAGTAAACATCTTTGTTAATATAAGGATAATGGAATGGCTCAAAATATTAAGTGGCTCACAAAAGTGCAAAAAAAGCAAATCTATGAAATGCAAAAAGTGCAAAATATTAAGTCAGAATTTTTTGGACATTTAATTTCTTTTTTCAAAATCTATAAAATTTAAGATATGTACTAAGCTTCCAAGGGTTTAGACCACTAGAGAAGATAAATGGATTGGAGTACCAATTTGGAGCCCACAAAAGTGTGAAAAAAGAAAAGAAAAGAGGCTGAAGGGATTTGATTCAACAACTTGTATTAGGCAGACGTCCAATTGCTTCTGTACTTGGCCCTTTTCCTTACTTAGATATGTAACCATTTATGACTTTTTTTGGTACGTAAATCATTCATTGAAAAGGGCTTCATTTATGCACTATTTTTATACCTTATTTATGTATGTGATACGTTAACGAGCGCAAACAATTATAATATTGTGTAAATATCACATGTGCATCATTAATATATATGAATGAGTGCAAACAAATAACCCCTAACATATAAACTTATTCACAATTAAATATTCCATATAAGATTTATTTATGCACAACTAAGAAAAATTTATTCTTAGTGTGAGCTTTTTCATGAGAAATCTGAACAGTTTTTTTCTTTTAGTGTGTGTGGAAAGCACTGTCCTATAGAGATGAGAGAGTCTGCGTTTTCACGTTCCTTGACTATGTGTGAATCTATGATATTAAGGTACGGCATTGAACCAGCTGACGTTAGGGATGTCAAAGGGGCGGGCGGGCCCGGCTCGGCACGGCCCGCCAGGCTCGCCTGGCACGTGGGCTGGTTCCTGCGGCCTGCTAGGATAGGCCCGTCAGGCATGATAGGCTTGACCCGTCCAAAAATGACTATTTTTTAAAAAATTCTTCATTTTAACCACCCCCACCCCCCCCCATAAAATGATCATATAAAGGGTATTTAGTATTCTTTTTCAATTTTACAAAGTCTATAAATACTCTAACTTTCCCATTCTTTTTCTCTTAATCAAAGTTTTATTTATAAAAATAAAAAATAAAAATACAAAGGATGTCAATCATTATATAACAGGTGGGCCCATTGTGACAAAATCACTGTGGAATTGGGCCCAAATAGAACATAAACTTCTTATGTGCATTTTTTTATTTTGGCACCTACCAAACATCACTAGATGGCTTAGTTTGACTAGATAAGCTTGAAAAATAGATTGGGAACTTGGGTCTAATTGAAACCAAATCTAAATTTATTGACTCAAATTACATCCCTTTCTAATATTCTTCTCTGGCCCGGTTAATAGTTATAAACTTATAATAGTAATCCAAATATATATAATGTTACTTTTACTTTTATTATGAATATATTATCACATTAAAACATAATCAGTTCGAAGTATAGTTTAGTCTCTTCACTTGTGCCTTAGAGCATGGATCTCGTCTTGGACTCACAGGTATCTCTTTGGAATGTGTCCAACTAGATATTAGGTCTCAACCAACCCATATATATATATATATATATATATATATATGGGTAATATTCAAGTGAGAACTGTTCTCACATATTATGTGAGAACTTTTTTGTGGTGCCCAATTGTGGGCCCCATTTGGGGATGGGACAAGGGGGGATGGAAAGATCTATGTGAGACCACCCCAAGTATCAAGTTTGACCCCAAACCCATGCCCCTAACCCCTTCATCCGTGGCCCACAAATTTAATGGCTTCATATTCAAAAAATTATTCAACCCTCGATCCAACGGTTCAATCCATTCGGATGTGTGTCAATCCTTGGGATTAGTAACTATAAAGGGGTTCCCTATTGGTTGCTAGGTTTGGATGAGTTGCTAGTTGGGCCAAAAAAAAAAGTTCTCATATAATAGGTGGGAACTAGTTCTCACTTGAATATTTCCCTATATATATATGTATATATAGCCCTAGCCATAATAAATATAAATTTAGGTGGGAGAATAAGGTTTTTTAAAAGGCTATATAGATTATCCACCCTTACATGTAAGGAAAATCAGTCCGATTGAGTTCATGGTTTTTAGATGCAATCAATTAATATGAATGTCCACAGATAATGATGGAGAAAATGTTCCAATCCTATGTGTTGGATATCTTGTTTGTTTCAAACAATTTACATCCTCTGCACCTTTTACTGTCGGTATCTGAGCTGTGTCCTTCTTAAGGGCAGAGAACAATTTGTTTTTAGTTCCACTGGATCCTTCATAATGTTTGCGGTAACCATGAACATGCTTTAGCAGTCTTCTCTTTCATTTCAGACTAGAATCATAGTGCAGTTTTCACTTTTCCGAAAACAAGGCAAATGTTTCTTCTTTCACTTTTCTTGAATCCATGCAAAAACCAAACATCACTGACGGCATGGGACCATTTAGTCAAATCCCAGTCTGCACTGTGTTTTAATTTTTATTTTTAATATTGATAAAAAAGGAAAAATTATGAGCCCGGCACTCTACAGCCCGGCGGCCCATGGCGGGCCGTGCCAGGGTTTTTCCTTAGTGGGCTGAGGCTGGAGCCGGCCGTGTCGGCCCGGTTCGGTCTGTTTGACATGCCTAGCTGACGACATGCAATATGAATATAACAGGGATAAATTTTACACATAAAAAGTAGAATATCAGGTATGAAATGAAAAGATACTGTGCCAATTTTGAAACATTTGAAGATCATACAAGTGAGTTGAAGGTTGGTCTATGTTGGTCTATCCCGGGCCTATTTGGTTTGCATGAGGGGAGAAATTAAAAAAAATTAAGGGTTAAATTAAAAGAAAATGAGAGAAGGGAGTTCAACGTAAATGCACTAAAAGACAAAAATTCTATCATCTCATTTTTTGTTATTTTGTGATTTTTATCGATAGTTTTTTTTATTATCATTTAATACCTTTTTATAAGAGTAGACTTTTGTCATTTTGTGCCTTACTTTCAACCCCTTCCTCCTTCCTCTTTTTTTTTATTTAACTATATAATTTTATTTTATTTCACCCCTCATGCAAACAAACATGCCAGACTCACTTCAATTTAAGATGGGCCGAGATGGGCTAATATGTAAAAGCCATAACCTAGCTTGATTAGCTAATAGGCATGAGAACAAAATTGGGCCCATCTTGTAGGTCAAATATTGTTAGATATTCTAGCAAACAAACATGCCCTCATACCATCTAGCATTTGCAAGGAATTGAATTGAATATAGCATAAGATTGCTTCTACAGGGAAGATGCCTCCCTTCCCACTTGGTTGGGATCTCGGTCCCACCTGTGTGGGTTTTTGTTCCCACTTATGAGCTTCCTCTTCCTACTTGTGTAACTAAAATACAAGATCCATTTATTCATTCGAGGCACCTTTTTCTGTAGACTAGTTTCTATAAAATTGCCCTATAATCACTACCTCTACCATTCTTAAACTAATAATTTTGTAGTTTCTAACTTTTGCAGATTTGGCAACCAAAGAGGAATCCGAAGATATTAGAAGAGAGGAATCCAAAGATATGAGAACTCCTTACTGCCCTTAGAACAGTGATTCCTCAATAAGGATTTCACATGAATATCAAAGTGTATCTCAATGCATATAGTTGAAACATGAATATCAAAGTGTATCTCAATGCATATAGTTGAAAATTGTTTTGTTGTATAAATCTGCATAAATGAGGAAATCTGCAAAAGTGACGATTTCTGAATCTTATGGGTGGAGTTTGGACCAGAAAAAAAATCCCTTAAAAAATATGAGGATTTTTATTGGCCAAACCCTTGGAGATTTATGATTGCCAAATGCGGATTTTTTCACTATTCGTTGGAAAGAAAAAATCTTTTCTTTGAAGATTTGGTTGCCAAATATGACTTCAGAGATATCAGGAATTGATGACCCCTTGTTGGGTCCTTCTCAATTTAAAGATTACCACATGGAAGAATCCAAGATATATATTACCTTTTGTTCATATCCCAATTTTGACTTTCACGAGATCCAAAGCATCTCACTAAGCCTCTCCGTACCTTAAAACATTCTTTTGCATGTTTTTTCCCCAAAAGTTCTGGTTAGAATTTATGGCGTTGGTTATTCATAGCATTTGCAAATTCCATATTTTTTTAAAAGAATCTCAAAATCTTAGCCACCTAAGACGTCTAAAATGCCGTGTCAAGATTTTGAAATTCTCACCCATATTCTTTTTTGTGGAATTTTATGGATATTCAAGTACAAAGAAGCATCTAGAAATTCTTCTTTATCTCGGAATTTAAAAGATTTCTAAACAGAAATTCTCTAAATCTTAGAAAAGAAACAGATCCTTAATGTCTCACCCCTCTATATCGCAATGCTTTAAAAGATATTTCAAAAATGATCTAACCTAATCTTTTAAAAAGTTACTTTCCTCAGCCAAAAAATAGCTCTCCCATATTCATATATATATATATATATATATATAAATAAATAAAACAAGAAAAAAAAAAGTCGGGTAGGGCCTAGTATTTTCCCAAGACTGACCCCTCTCAAGAAAATCTTTTGATCTTACCATTGCCTATGATGATGTTGGACACATACAAAACATATGACTTCACTCTATTTGTTTTGCATATTTTATTTATAATATAATAAATAAGCCATTACTATTGATCACGTACCTGCTGCAATTTTTATATTTTCCTCTTTTTTTTTCCTCCTCTAATTAAATTTTCAGGACCTTGCTTGCTTTCTTTATTATAGATTCATTTCACAACTATATCTACAAAAGTTTACATGTGAGAGACAAATGTCGCGCAATCCCCCCCAACAATGGGATACCCTTTGAACAACAAAATTAGGGGGGGTTCATGGACCGGGTAGGGGTTGGTCTGAGGTAAATCCAAGCCCAGCACGGCTTTCAAAACATATGCATGTATACGGCCCAAACCCGACATGGGCTGTAAATGTCATGCCTAGTCAATGGGCCAGTCTGGATTGGACTTTTATGAGTTGTACGGGCTTTCTAGCTATTGTTTGGAAAAATATCATTAAATCATATGTACTCCTTATTTGGGCCCCGCCAGGTCAGCATTTGGGCTTTCAATTCTTTAATCGAAGCCCGGTCCAAATATTATAATGGACTCAATTAACATATCAAGGCCCGGCCTCGGCCCATGAACACCCTTGAACAAAAATATCGAAACTCACAAATATTGTTATTTGCTTGCCCTCAAGGAGAGCAACAAATCCCACAATGGTTGGTATGGAATTAATTCTTTTTTTACTTTTTCCGTTAATCTAAGATTTTATAAAGTTAAAATCTAAACCGCATGTACGTTAACATGTATGAGCTCAACCTGAGCCCTACCCATTACTGTTTTCCAATCAAAAAGTCTACTTGGACAAACTTTTTGGCCAGAATTTTGGCCAACCCATATGGTTTCCATTGAATATCACTATGATATTCAATGGAAACCATATGGGTTGGCCAAAATTCTGGCCAAAAAGTTTGTCCATGTAGCATTACTGTTTTCCAATTGGGTTGGAAACGTAAACCTGAACCCAACCTGAAAGTTTAAAAGGCTGACCTCAGAATTACCAATTGATCGAGTTTGTGCTGCTTTAATTTAGCAGGTCAATTAAAGTACAGTACTCAAACTAAAAATTGGTTGATCAGTGTCAAAATCTTAACCTTCCTGAAAGTGAAATAGGACCAAACTAGAGCCTGAATTGCCGGGCCGTTTGAGTTGGGTTTGATGGGGCCATCAGGTCAGGATCCCCGATTCTGTAAAGACCTTGACTTGTTAACAAGAGAATGGTTTAAAATCTACTCATAGGGTGGAATCAGACCCCACTAATTTTATTCAGTCAGCATCTACCTTTACTAGGACCATCCTGCAACTTGCTTTGAACTTTCTAGATCCCAATTGCTGCTGTGATGCTTTTTTTTTTCTCTCTCTCTGTAGGAAAGAAATTCAATTCGGAGGATATGAAAATTCTCCACATGCTGTCAAGTACAACCCATATTTCAGGCAGCTGAAATTTGAGTTTTAGAGGCTAAAGTAACATTTTATAAAGCTGAACTTCTTAAATTTCATTTATTGAACAAAAGATTTCAAATGTTGTCTTCCTTCGATTATCAAATGCTCAAGTATAAGATAACTCATAATTTAGGCAGCTGCAATTTGAATTTTAGAGGCTAAAGTGACCATTTCTAAAGCTGTTACGGTGTTAAATGGTTATAAGACTTAATTTGACGCATTCCATCAGTCCTGAGGCCATCTAAAAAAATAGAGAAAATAGCTACCTACCGTGGAAGCGTGATGATATGTTACAATGCTAAATGGTTATAAGACTTAATTTGACACGTTCCATGTTTCTGAAATTTCACTTTCCAAACAATCGAATCCAAATATTTTGTAAACAACCTCTGACAATAATGACAGAAATTTCTAAAAACAAAATTTAATTAGAAATGCATCCAAACAAATAGGCTAGTGTGTGCAAGTTATGCTTTGTGAAGAATTAATTTCTTTTATAAAATAAAATGAGGTTGAGTCCGATTGGCACCTTAGTTTTAGATAAATACCTAGAGATAGATCCATGGGTCTTCAATTTTAAAATATCACTTGGTAAATGGCCAAACCTGGCAAAAAAAAAAAATTTAAAAAGTAAAAGAAAAAAAGAAAAAAGAAGAGAGGACATGGCTGTCATTATCTAAGATGGGATCATGGGAAGAAAAGACTTGAACAAAATATAGCATGGACGTGACATCGTGCCGACCCTTTGGACTGTGATATTTTTTGTCTTATGAGCTGTGGGCTTTGATCCCTTGTAGCTATTGAGACTGGTCACGAGGCTTAAAGCAGGCCTTCCCCTCTAGTAAAAATCATTACAAATATTGATTCATCATACATTGGATTTAGGGGATTTAAAAATAAAAATAAAAACACTTTAAATGCACCCTGGGCCAAAAATGTCATTTTAGTTCCCTCTTATTAAAGTGGTCTTTCCACCTAGAAAAAAATTTTGACCTAATTTTTCGAGGATCGACCCTAAAATAGATAAGGGGGAATAAGATGAAGGAAAACAATTTTTTTTCCAGCTGAGATTGATATTGACCTTCACTTGTTTAGGGGATGATAGATATTGATCTCCAAAAAAGAATTAGGGAAAAAAAGGATTTCTTTGCGGGAAGACCGATTTGGTAGGAGGAAAACTAAAATCACATTTTTCTTGAATTTATATAGATAATGATTTATAACACGTGATACCAAACCAAACATATCTTAAAATATAAATTGGACAACTCACTTAAGATATGATATGCTCCATCATCCTCTTAATATAGGACTAGTTTGACTATGCGTACTTAAAACATGAGCATACACACACATGTCCATAAGGAAAAAAAATGAGGATTTTAACAAAAAAAAACACTTTAGATGGACAATAGACCAAAAAGGTCCCTTTATTTTCCCTCACACCAAACCGCTATTCCCACTCAAAAGACCTTCTTTTTTTTTTTACCTATATTTTTTAGGGTCAATCCTCTAAACAGGAGATGGTCAATATGCGCAAGAAAGATAAAATTTTCACGTTGTTTTCATTCTCCTCTCTTATCCAGATTCAAACCCAATCTAATGGGGAAGACTCAAATGAAGAGAAAACGTCATTACAAAGGAAGAAGAGGAAGAATCATACACTCACATTAATGAATTGAACTAACAAGTATGTATTCAACCAAAATCTTCTGGGGCATTCATCTCGCCGGTATCAAACCGCGCATGAGATGAAAATAGCAGTAAAACCATCACTTTACATTTCTCAAATATTCATGAATCAAACCCCTAATACCAGCCGCTGGTTTATTCTAAGCACTAGCAGTGAAATTGAGTTTGCAATGCACAATGGGGGAGGCTTCCAAGGAAGCGACGGTTCACCTTAATCTAGCTTCTATCCAGTCTACAAGTACAACTTTGAACACATTTGAATACAAGGCCCATTAGATACTCATTTCTTGACAAGGATGACTAGGCTCTCGACACCCTTCTGCTTTTTTATCGAGTTATATGTTGTCCTCGTCCTTCCATAGGGAACAGATTGTTGCAATGAAGGATCACGTCTATAGGAGTTTACTTCATCAAAATTAATGTCAAAATCACCATGCCATAAAATGAGATCCGATGGTTATGAAAGGCACCAATGAAACCTTATGCAAAGAAAGAATCTCGAGACTATTTTTTGTCTCCTATGCAGGGTCGATATCGACACTCTCTAAATTAGAGATGTGCGTCCCTAAAGATTTTGGTTGAATACATATTTAGTTGGTTCATTGATATGAGTGACTGTTTTTTCTTCCGCAATGTCCTTATCTCTTCATTTGGGTCTTCCCCATTGGATTGGATTTAGAAGGAGAGGACGAGAAAGAAAACTAACTTTTTTCCCTATGTGACTCTCGAAAAATTAGTTTAAAAAAAAGAACTTTTGGGTGAAAATACCAGTTTGTTATGACCGTGTGAGGAAAAATTAAGTGACTTTATTTTTGTCTAGTGCCAATCTAAAGTGCTTTTTATTGGTAAAATCCTAAAAAATAGTATAGGGTGTGCAACATTTTAAATATATAATTAGTTATTTTTTGACTTAATCATAATTAAACTCTCATTGACATTAATATTTAAAATTAGAAAATAAAGGTAATCGTTTTATTTTAAAAAGAAACTATACATTACCAAGAGAGAAAAGACGCAAAAAGAGAAATTCGTTATAGAGGCGAGTCCTCGAGAGTCCCTTTAAATCTAAATTGATTAGGGTACATATTATGCAATCAATTTTGAAATTGAGTCAAAATTAAAATAAAACTTAAACTCCAATTTTATAATTAATTACAAAATCAGAACCCAATCTCACAAACTAAACTTGTGTCTTTCAAAACCCAAACTATGCTTGATATCTTCACCCTGTTTTGTCCAAGACCAATCAAAGCCACAATCAAACATTACACTATGCTGACAGGAGTAGGACCAAGCCGACCATCATTATTCACATTTTCCATCCTGCCCCTACAATTATAACCCTAAAATTAAGGAACCGGATTCCAAACAGGAAACTCTGTTTGGTCCAAATAGAAAAGGACACATAAGGGAGTGGATGTGGGGGCGGAGGTTTCTCTTTCCTTCGCCTTTTTCTCCTTCCTCTGCCCCCCATACGTGTCACCACCTATTTGGTCCAAACAGGGAATCTGTTTTCTAAAATTAAACGGCATCTCAACGTGTAGGAAGAAAGGATAATACAATAGCTCACAAGTTAACTAGACACGCCCACGTCGACCTCCATGTCCAATTGATCGATGACAAGAAGATTTGGTGGTTTTTTTTTTTTTTCCTTACGTCTAATCTGATTATGCAGAATGGAATTGTGGACTCTATAAATTTTCTGCAATAATATTATCACAAAGTCTTTAAAATAAAATTAAACATCAATACCATTGGCTTGTGAAACTCCTTTCTCTATTTTCTTACCTGAGATTTCTTTTATTGTTTTTCCTACTTTCCCACATCGACGGCCACGATGGCATCAGGCGTTAACTTTCAAGAATCATAGACTCAATATTATATGGCAACAATGAATTGAAATGAAGACAAGATAAACTCTACAATAAAATAAAAGTAAAGTAAAAATGGAATAGAGAGAGAGAGAGATTTTCTTCTGCCATTACGAGGAAGCATTCAAAATCCCCTCCTTTTCCGTTGAATCTCTAAAATTTCCTCGATTTCAATCGAGAAACTCGGACATCGGCTCAGCGATTCTTTTTAGGTTTCCGCATTTTCGTGGTCATCGATTCTCTCCATCTTTCAAAGGTATTTCATGAAATCCCCCTTTTTTTGAGAATCTGCATCTTTAGATTCTTGTTTGTTTGGTTGGAAAAGATCTCAAGAGAGAGGGAAAACCACTCGATTATCCGGATTCTTTTTTTTCAACACGTTTTGTGATTCCTGTGTTATTGTTGTTGTAAGAATCGATGGGAGAAATTGACTATGCGGATTTTGGGGGAGGGGAGAAAACTTCATCTTTGATAGAGATCTTATTAAATCAGATCTGATAGCTTATCCTATTCACATGAAGTCTATACTCTGATGCAATCCTCTAATGAAATTAAACTCAAATCTCATTCTTTTAGCCTATCATAATCTTTGTTTGTCAATCTTATCTTCATACTATCTGTTTTGGGTGTTTGCCATTTGCTTAGAGACAGAGCATTTGAAAGTTACATGTAACAGGATTACTGCATGATCTCTATTTTCATTGAAAATGAAATTGCTGTTTGGGTGATGGAAAGGGAGGGTTAAGTAGAAGAGCAGAAAGGAGGAATGTGAAGAGAAGTTCTACAACATCCAAATGACATGAGTAGCCACTCAGCCTAAAGATTCTGATTCTCAAATAATAATAATAAGAAATCCAATTGGGCAGCTTGTAAATTGAGACAAGTAGAAATGGAATTGATAGGTTTTGTGAAAGAAAGACATTGATTGAAAATAAGTTTGCAAGTAAACCAATGTTTAGTGGATATTGGTCGTCTGAATTTGGCAGCTGCGTGAAATGAATGCTAGTATGAAACTGTTTATACAGAAATTTACGCAACAACAAGCTGCCCCAAAAGTCATATCCTATCTAATCATGATCCTAATGTGTTATTTTCCGGCTGAGAAGCAATCCAAGCAGTGATACGAACTATAAGCCTGTTGTGATGGTTAATTATATTAATGGAGAATTTGCTGATCAAAAAAGGAAAAAAAAAGAATGAGAATTTTTATGCATGTGGATTGATCGTGCTTTATCTTTATCATTGTTCAAAATTCACCTCCACTTAGCCAGACTTGACCGAGTTGATTTGGCTTGATGAAGAAGAGAAGACTCAGTGAAACTCATTGAAACGAACTTTGGTTGAATGTGGTTGACTCACCCAGTAACTCAGTCGACTAGTGATTTTCTTGGTGGCTTTATTGAAAAAAAAAAAGAGTTTTTGAAAAAAAAAAAGGAATTAGAAAGAAATTGTAACTTTAAACGTAATCCATTTTCCTTTTATCATCTTCTTTGCCCTCTAGTGAATTGAAAGCAATGCTCAAGGATGATCCTTGTTTGAAGCTCCTGTGGAGCATTGTACATAGCAAAAAGGTGTATATTAAAGGATAGTCTTTAGGAGCACTGTAAGTTAAGTTGGAGGCTTTTTCTTTCTTATACTGTTTCTCCCTTTGTCCACTGTAACCGTGAAGGTTCTCCTTTGTTGTAACCATATTTAAGTCATTATATAAGCTTGTGCAATCCTCAAAGAGGATACACAATTTTCCTCAAACTCCATTTGATTTAGCTTCAGATGACAGTTTTCAATTATGATCAGCAGTGTTCAGTTTCTATGAGAGTATATATCTTGCATTTATGGCCTATAGTATAATTCTCTCATGCTGTTGACCATTGTTTATGGTTATGGGTTTGTTTTGGTGCGTGCACAAAGAGACATGATATAGATGAGGTTTACCTCTGGCTTTGATATGGGAGAACGTCAAGATGAGAGAGATAAGATATACATAGCCTTGTACTTGGCAATAGCTACGTAAGCCTGTTTACCAGCCTACGTAAGCCTGTTTACCAGCCGAGATCAGTTGTAGTTGACTGAAGGAAATTATTGTGTGCAGTTGCACCATATCTGTTAATTTCTACAGATTGCATCAATCGCAGAAGTCATGTAATCATTCTTGAAATAGGAGACTGTTGGAGGGGTGCAGTAATTTTTACCTAATAATCAGAAATAAATGCATGAATTATCTGTTGTCTTCTTTAGAATTTTTCTTCTTCTTGAATCTATGGAGATGATACCATCTGTGTTGGAGAGGTTGAATTATAGGGATCCTTTTGCTGTTCTTGTTTATGTTCTTGTCGGTTCTTTTCTATAATTAACTATGTAAATAAGTAGTAACTTTGCCATCTATGTTTCTTTGTGGAGACTTTTTTATTTTCTTTTTTCCTTCTATAGATATTTTTCATATTGTAACTTAATATGGGTCAATTGTACTGAAATTGCAGGTATGCAGAGCCAGCTGGTGTGTAGTGGGTGTAGAAATATGCTTCTTTACCCTAGAGGAGCCCCAAGTGTTCGCTGTGCAGTATGCCAAACTATTACTCCTGGTCCTTTCTCTCTTCCTCTTTGTCAGTTTTATTATTTGAAATTGCATAGTTATGTGCATCTTTATCCACTGCATACTTTATCTGTCTAAACTGTCACTTTTGTGGTCATTCTTGATTTGCGTTATAATAATAGTACATCATACTTGGAAAATACAATGCTTGGATATATTATATCCATGCAAATACTGTTCTATAATTGAAATTATGGACTTCTGGTGACTCCTAGACTCTATTTGGATACAAATACATCTCTAAGCATGCATACATGTGGGAAATTTTCCATCTAGGCCCACTACCTAATTAATGGATTATGAATGTTACTTGCTACAACAATCATATCAGTTTAAGGGGCTTGGATACTAGCAGTTTTAAGTTAGGATGTTTCAATTTGAAGGTGAATATTACTTTAATTTAAGTAGAGTTTCTTCACATGTCAACCCAGAGGGCTTTGGGGTTTTTGGAGTTGGGGTGAGGATTGAATAGTTTGGGTTCTCCTAAGGTGGGCCTTGAAATTTATGCTTAAACCATCCCAAGGACATTCCTTGGTTCTCTTCTGTTGGAACCACACCCCTATGCTTCCTTGTTATTCCACACGTCCACCTTAGTATACACATCTCAGTCATGTCTTCTGTTTTTTTTGTTCCTTTGTTGTCTGGCAGTCATTTCCACACACCAATGCAAATCTAAGTGTTTTTCTGAAAGTGCCCCTTAATCTAAATCACACTTAGTGATGCATAGCATAGCCATCCCGAATCCCGATTCGTATCCTAAATCTTACGGAAATTGGTTCATATCCATGCAACGAATCCCATATATAGAGGAATCTTAGGATTCAGGTGTGAATCCTATGATTCAGTACTCGTTTCATCGAATCTTACGATTCAAGTGATTCACTGCCAATAAGTTAATATTAATAATCTTTTACCTTTATTTTTTTCTTTCTTTTAGCGATTGTGTTTTTAAAAGGTTATTTAGTAGTTAACGAAACCTCCTAAGAAATTTTTTGCGGCTTTAATGAGGTTTTAAACATGAATAAAGAACATGAATTTAATTAAAGCATTCAGTGCTTGTCTATATCTTCTTCTTTTTTTAATCTATTTTGGTTTTTTTCTTCAGAACATTTTGTTAACTTTAAGAGAGAGCCTACCGTGTAAGATTGATGGTTTGGACTAGATATTTTTTTTTTATATTTTGATTTAAAGATAATATATATTGATACCTTAAACTTATTTAACTGTTTACATACCATTTATTAATATATATATAAGTCATAATGTTCTTGATATGATTGTACGATAGACTTATTTATTGTATGTATATTTCTATAAATGAAAAAAATGGATGGTTGTGAATAATTACTTTTTTTATTTTTTATTTTTTAAATTATTTTTCATTTATATTAGAAAAACAAAAAATCCTACGATTTGCGATTTAATTCGATTCATGGCTATAAACGATTTTTGATACGATTCCGATTTTGAAAACTATAATGCATAGTATTCCACTAACCTATCTCTACTGCTACACTATACTAATCTTGTTTGCTGGGTCTTTCTCAAGCTTTCCATTAAGTTTATGTAGCAACCAGCATGATTTGAAAAATCATCTGGTCTGAGTTTGATCACCACTTAGTCACCTAGTTGGCCGCTTCCTATGATTTTTGGGCCCTACATGCATTTTTTTTTTCTAATTAAGTAAAAAAAAAAAAAAAAATCTGTTGGAGGCTCTTGGGGACATTTGACATTTGAGTCTAGAAGAATAAACCGCTATTTTTAAAGATCCAAGCATTTGTAGATCATCATACAATTCATCTGACTCGATGAAATATAAACGTGGGCACCTATACAAATTTAAATTCATTATTGAAAAAATGAAATGAAACAAATCCTAAAATTCTAGATTCATAGAACTATGCTTTCTATTTTTCTTTCTTTTAGGTTCTTTTTTATATATTTTTAGAAGTTATTGGCTCTAGGCCATGTTTTAAAAAATTGGTCGAGTCCGAGTCGACTCGGCCGAGTTGTGAGGGACTCGGCTGAATCTCATGGGATTTGGCCATGCGACTTGGCCCGCCATGGCCAAGTCGCGTCCCGTGTCCGATTTGCAACTTGGCTGAGTCGAGTCAATATGAGGGTAACCCACGACCACGAGTCTGATTTTTTAAACCTGTGATCTCAGATATATTCCTGATTATGTTAGCTTGGAAATAAATTCACATCTGGAGCTCTAAAGTGTAAGATGCCTTTCAGAGTTTTTGGCAAAATATTGGTGCATTCGTTCTAAAACTTTCTTTTAGTTAAATGGGTATGTTAGGTGACCAGGTCTGTTGAATGTCATCCCTCGTCCTCAATGAAAAATCTGGGCTCGTAGTTTGTGTAAGACCCACAAAAATAGTTAAGAAGAAGACAACCCAGAGGTCACAACACTGGAGGGGACTGACGTGTTGCCATGGTTGACTGGGATCGTTTGGGGCGCGAAGTAAGGCCTGCTGATAGCCCATCCTGGAAAGGGGACATCCGTGCTGCCGCATTCTATTAGAAACAAAGATTGCTGGGGGCACAAAAGTAGGACACATAATCTGAAGTTTTTATGGGTGGGGTTAGATGCGGCACATGCTTAAAATATTTGATCTTTTCATATGTCAAATTCCTTTAAAAGAAACTACCCTATATTGTTATTTCATAGAGCCACCTTAGTGTATTTATTACATGGAGTGAATGCAATTATTGGTTATTTCATGGACTTTAAAGTTGAAATGCTAAAGCATTTAACATTTGGCCTGGAGTTTGGTACGGTGATGCTAAGTTTTTTTTTTTTTTTTTTTAATTTATTGTATTACTATTATTTTAATTAATGAGGTTTATTGTTACCATGTAAAAAAACATTGATGCTGACACTCATCTCCATGCATCAAGGGTGTTGGCATGGTTTATGGGTCAATTGAAGCCAATCACTATTTGATCCATTCAAGATAGAAAATTCGTCGTGGGGTGTCTACACATATATCTAAATTTCTATAACCAATATCCTTGGTTTGCATTCTTGATAAACCTAACAAGATCAAGGTCTCTAGGACTTTATATCATTTTTATTGTCTTATCTTGGTAAGCTTATATATTTTCTACCCTTAGTTCCTCCTTGATGTAAAATTTGTAATCGGTATCATACTCAGCTTTTGTCACAGAGTTCTTATGTTTCTAGTTGCCACTGGTGATTAGCAACTTGTCTCTTGCGAGCAAAAAATGTGAGAGAAGGCTTTCCAAGAAATTTTATGTTATGCATACAGCATAATTAGGTTTTTAGGATTAAGTTGTTTCACCTTTCAATTGATTCTGCTGTGTTTCTTGTTTGAGTTTTTTTTTAATAAAAACTTCTCTGCAGGAATGGAAATGTCTCATCTTGTTTGTGGAGGTTGTGGGACATTGCTGATGTATACTCGTGGTGCAACAAGTGTGAGATGTTCCTGCTGTCAAACAATTAATCATGCAAGAGCAGGTACATTTCTGCGAACTTTCTGCAAATTATCTGATATCATCCTCTGTATTTGTTTTCAATGATTTCATTTATCTGTGTCAAGTTACAGGTGCATATTTGTCATGCTTTTCATCTTCTTGCAGGTGGCTGTACTGTGTGAGGCTCTGTTTGGCAAAAGAAAAAAAAAAAAAATTTGCTTCCTGGAAAAACAACCTTTTGTATTCAAGAGATGAATTACTGTGGAGATGAAATGGTTCTCAGGTTGCAGATTTTCTTCTGCCAAAGTCTAAACAAATGTTGAAAACATCTTTCATTTTGCCAAACAGAGCCTAATGTGTGTAGCGTGTTTAATTTATTTGTTTCATTTTCTCCTTTTCCTTTGGGAATTTTTTTTTTATGGTAAGTGTTTGGAGATTTCAGGTTGTACTTGAACTTGCTTAGACTTTTAGTTTATAAATATGTCAGAGCTTCATTTCCTCTACATGAAACAGAAAATGGACCCAACTGCAAAAAACCATTTCTTCAATGTGCAAAGGGAAAGTAGTTTCCTTTGCTTGATCAATAACTGCTACCGTTGATACAGAAAGTAAAAATTGTGAGTCATTTTGGCCTCATGGAAGGTAAGTTTAATGACAACAAAAAGTCACTTTCTGGAAAATTAACACCGTGCATCATTTTTGACATCCCTACTAGGAAAAGGAGAGCTCCAACAACGCAACTTTATTACTGTAATATAAATAAATAAATAACACAGCCTTTTCTCTTGAGGACAGCATGACCAAATAATGATATCTTGAATTCAGTAAGGAAAAAGAAAGTCTCTGATTTCCTCTGAATATAAACACTTCCTCAGAAGGGACACTCCATGCATCCAAACGAGTCTTATTTTGTCTTGAAGAGATTAGAAGTAACCCAAAGGATGAAGGGATAGGTTATTTAATAAAGTGGCTAGAAAAGTTGGCTGAGGCTACAATCCCCACGATTGGATTTGATTGTGGGATGCTTGATACTTGTTTTCAGTTGAACCTGTACTGTCATTAGTGGGGGATCAAGTCCTCATTTCATGGAGATATGTGGACGTTTCAATCGATTATAGTGTTAACACTTCTCTTGCTCTGCATCAGCAGACAAGATTTGTTGCAATGGCAATCCTTTTCTAGGAAGGATTAACTTAAGAATGTTTAGGCACTTGCATTGTACATCTGGGGTGTCTTACAATTGTTTTCTAACCTTTGTTTATTAATTGAAATATTCTAAACATGAGGTCTTTTTTTTTTTTTTGGGTGCGTGCTAAAAATCAGCCAATCAGGTTGCTCAAGTGAACTGTGGTCACTGCCGCACAACTCTTATGTACCCATATGGAGCACCATCAGTCAAATGTGCAGTTTGCCAATATGTAACAAACGTTGGGGTTAGTAGATTTCATCACGTTCTTCTAATTTTTTCTTTTCATGGAGGAATTCTTAGTGGTATCATCAGTCCTTGTATACAGTCTCCAAACGTGTTTAGCAGCAGACAAGGCTGTTGATTTGATGGGCCTTCACATAAATAGGCCTTCTTAAAACTAGAATTGGATGATCCCATGCACCCAACATTTGGCCTTGGGCTGTTGCAGTATTATTTTTTTTCCCTTAGCTGTTGGTTTGAAGACTGCCCGTACAATGTTTAGGATTATTCAAGGAGATTTTTCAGTGCATGGTCTATCCACAATGGGTTGCTTATATCCTTATGTCAGAAGTTTATATATATTTTTTGGATTGTTATTCTGTGCTTACACTTTCACTGGTTTATACACTCATCGCTCCTTTGTGTGCAGATGAATAACATGTGGGTGCCTGCCACTGTACATGGACCCAATGGAACCACACCCACATCCTTGCCCTCAACTTCTGCAGTATGTTCCAAACTCCCCCATTTCCTAAAAATGAGATGATTTTTTTTGCATTTTCCGAAGCATTCATGCCATCTTGTATGTGGATTTACCATTATGTTCTTTGCAGCCAGTGCCACATGCCAAGAATCAAACCGTTGTTGTCGAGAACCCCATGACTGTAGATGAAAGTGGCAAACTGGTAGGTTCCTCCTTTTCGTAGCCATTCCGATCTGGAATCTGCTCTTCCTTGCAGAGAGAACCTTAACTGATCATATTGCATCTCTCCATGTTTTGTGTAGGTGAGCAATGTCGTAGTCGGAGTTACAAATGGCAAAAAATGACATGCTTGAGTTCCTGCCTCCACAATATTGTGAGATTCTAGTGTTATATCAATTTGTATAAGTCATAGACTTTGGGAGTGGACATTTCATTCTCTCTAGAAAGCTGGTGTCATTTTTGTGTAACTTTGAAAACATAATAGTGTTGCACAGGGAAAACTGAATAATAAGAGAAGAAACATGCATATATATATATATATAGCAAAATGGAAGAGGTTACTATCTTTGTTTGAGTTTCCCCTGAAGATAATATGCACAATTAAATTACTTGAGCTCAAGAACCTTGAATTAAAAGCACTCACAAAAGCTGTGGCACACCTTCCGTATGGGATTTTCTTGAATTAAAGTGCAATTGATGTGACACCTTGTCTGAAAAATGGAGGCTTTACTTGACTTTTACTATTCTTGTAAAGTGCCAAATGGGAGAATTCTCCCTTGTAAGTTTGGATAATAGTCATTTCCAATAGCCACCAGTAATGAAGTGATATTTACTGCTGCATTCATGTGATCTTCACCACAGGATAAAATGTGTGGTTACCTTGTGAAGAATACTTTCAATCCTTTGTATGCATGATTGTTGCAAAATTTGTACCGATTATAAACCGTGGCATTTTTCTCGGGATAATGCATGCGACTGCCTTCAAATGCCATTGGGTTATATGGCAATATTTTACATTTGAAGTTTGAAGCTCTTAAATCAAGAATTACAATTATCTGATTGGAGTGATGATTGGCCCACCTCTGTTCTCAAGGTTTCATGCACATCCAATGACAGCTGTAGTTAGCTCCATTCCAAATTGGCCCTTGGCTGACAGGAATGTATGTGTTTAATGATTCAAGCTATTTCTGCCAAAACTCTCTTCATAGAGCTAATCTATGATCTTATTATTTGTCATTGAGTTGTAGCTCGTAGATACTGGTAAGGGACGTGAGTGTTAGTTAAGAGAGTGAGTTTGAGTCCTGAATGTAGTAGAAAAATATCTAATTATTCAGAATTCCAAACCTGGGGCACTGATGCATTTTGATCTTTGTGATCATCTCCAAGTTCTTATTGGTTGCTCTGCCTCAAATGAACTGTTTCTCTCACTAGTAGCACCCTCAAGCTGGCTACATTTTAGACATTCATAACCACCATGATATTAGTGCAGCAACGCAAACAACCCTATAATAGAAGATACCTTCCCATTCCAACCAAGGCTTGGATCAGGTAATTTCCACTGGCGGATGAAGGAAATTCTCCTGTAAGAACTTGCTTTTCTCGAGGACCATATCAAGAAAACTCTCGAGTTTTCTAAGAAAATCTGGAGGACTTCGATGTCTCACCGGTTGAGCTAGCAGCTTGGGACTGTTCGTCCTTGTTTAAAGTCATGTCATCTCTAGCTCCAAATTCTAACTGCCTTTTCCCACCACTTCACTCTAGATTTTAATTAGTCTCTCCCTTCCTGTGGCCATAAACTTGTATTTTCTTAGTTTCTAGCTTTCATAATATTTTTTTGTCTTCTACGAGCCATCAACTTCATGAGTATGGGTATATTAAATTTAATTGATTGATTCATCTCAGTTGCTCAAGAAAATGCTGCTCATTGGCCTGGCTAGATATGTCTTATTGGTGTAGTTTGAAAATGTAACATTGATTTTGATTTCTCTCTGATTCATGAGACCTGCCAAGCCAGAATCTCTTCATGGGTGATTGGCCATTTCAACCACAGGAGATGAGTAGGTCATGCCAGTGAAATCCCAACCCCCTTAAAAAGAAAATACCCAAAACAAATACCACATGACTCACCAAACAATATACTATGCTTAGCTTGTTAGACTCTACAATTGAATGGGACATCCATATAGACGACCCCTACCACCTTATTCACGCAAATCTCTCTCTCTCTCTCTCTCTCTCTCTCTCTCTCTCTCTCTCTCTCTCTCTCTCTCTCTCTCTCTCTCTCTCTCTCTATTAAATCACCACCTACAACAGTTCTTTCCTCTTCCAAGCCCACAGCCAATTCTTCTCTATCAACTAATCAATCTCTATGGCTTTTGAAGATGGTGGAAAACCTAGTGTTGATGGCATGGAGAAAGGAGAGGTGGTTGATGGGTCATGCCTAATAGCAAAAGCCAAGGTTCCTGTGTGGCCTTTTATTATGGTGTTGAGGGTGCTAGCATTTTGTGCCACTGTAACAGCTACAGTTGTGATGGCTCTTGACAAGCAAACCAACACCATTGTTGTGGCAACGGTTGGAAATACTCCCATTAGTGGTACTTTCACTGCTAAGTTCCAACAGACACCAGCTTTTGTGTAAGCTCCTTTCAAAGGATTTTTTTTTTTTCAGGTGGAGTTGGACTTCGGACAGTTTTTTCCACCTATTCTTCTTGAGACTCGGTTGAATTTGGAAAAAGATGGAGAAAACTGTCCACTATTCAAATTTTCACATTAAAATGTTTTCTCTAATTATTTTCTTTCCACCTATTTCCTCCGCATTTAAATAAGGTTTTTGTGTTTTAAAAATTTTGAGCACAGAAGTAGTTGTATTTTAGACTACTAATTTTCTGTTGGGTTTTAGAGAGGAAGAATTCTGTTGAACATTGCTACAAATATTTTGTCCAGAAACTTATTTTCTTGAGAAAACGCAAAATATTTTCAAATTGGGGGGTTTCCTGTGGATTTAAACTCGAAACTGTTGCAAAATACAAATTAATTCCTCAATAGTAAGATAAACTTATTTTCAATATACTTACTGTTAAAAATTGATTTCATAATTTTTTTTTTACTATTTTACTCCAATTTTGTCTTGATTTATTGTGGGTTCTCTTTACATTTTAGTTTTTGCTATACTCTGAAGTATTTTGACATTAATGGAAAATTATATTTTAAGATACCTTCTAAACAATACCATGTTTATATTTATGACTCTGGTAGTAAAGTCGTAGATGCATGGTTTGCTGATGCATGAGATCCTGTAATGTTATGAGCCCATGGTCCTACGATCTCCACCATTGATCAGATGGTACTTATATTCATTGAAATGCTTATCTCTTAGCTTTTAAGATCATGTTTTGTTAATAACTTATATTTGGCTTCTTTCCAATGAGTGAGGGCCCCTTTTTTTGGCCAATTGTGGAAGCTTTAACATCATCCAATATGGGGAGAGATTTGAGCCCCATACCTTGTGGAGCCCATCATCAAAGGTTTGGATGATCGCTGTGTGCCCCACATGTCTAATCTTGTTCCGTACTAAATTATACTTTTTTTAATAGGTGAAGACCCTACAATTCTCATTTCCAATGCTCCTGGGCCAGGTGGGAGATACCCTGGGATATTAGGAAAAAAAAAAAAATGATCCATGCAAATTTCATATTAGTGTGAAGAAAAATAAAACACATGAAATACTTGGTGACTTCAAGTGACAAAAAGGGTTGCTTGTTTGCATGGAATATCCTAGGATTGAATATAAAGGAATTCACAGTCAAATAAGGTTCACAGAATTATTATTAAAGAGGTAAGGAATGAATAATATGAGGTGAGGGGCGAACAATGTAAGGTAGTGATATAGATGAGACATTGATTTTTTTATACGAATTATGGTCGGGTATTCATTTTCATCTTCCCTTGATTAACTTTGTAAAGATGACCTTTGTTGGATATTAGTCTTTGCTTCTTCATTTTTAATGATTTATAGCAATACAAAGTCTTGGAAATGGTAGGAATTCAATTACATGAAACATACATGAAACAAGGCTTAAAGGGGATTTCAAACGCTGAAATTTGGAAGTGTGATTCGCAATTTTCATTTGGGATTCTCTCCATTGCTCCTCAAGCTCTCAAAACTCACCATACTCATTCCTTGAAAGATGTTTGGATTTAGAAAATATAAATGGAGAAATTGGAGGAATGAAAACTATCTTAAGTACAAGTTTGAACTGTATACAGTTTTCTCTACTTTTTTTTTCCATCCAAACCGGCTCTAAAATATCCGTTTTAAACAAATCCCACAGAAATAAGCCCCAAAACACCTGTTCCTAGATGCAACAGCAAGTAGAATTACATGGAAAACTATCTTAGTAGTGTGAGCAATGATCTGGTCCTTTCAATTGGTGGGCCTCATTTGGATTTCCTGTGGCCTAGAAAATCTCTCTTGATGTAAGATCCAAGGCTAAGCTATGATTCATGGTTAGAGTGTCCATATCAAATTGCATTGTGGGGCTGGCATCTTGTTCAATAATTATCTTGATTGGATGGATGTTTAGGTGGGTGGTCCCTATCCCCTCATTTGATTATTCTTATGAGGTTGCCCAACTTCCATCTAATCCAGAAAAGACATGGAATGGAGACTGGAGTATTATTATTTTATGAGGCCGGATCCTCTGAGAAATGAAACGCCGCGGGGGGCGGGGGGGGGGGCTTGTCTATTGAAATCTTAGCCAATCAAAATCAATGGCCTAGTATTCCCAAATTTTATGCCAACTGGAGTTGGCCTCCCTATAAGATTGACTGTTTGACCAAAGAAAAAGTCCACTTGGACATACTGGGGGGACCGAATTGTGGCCCGGTCCCCCCTCACAACCGCTGGATTAGAGAGGTCTGGGATCCAGCGGTTGTGAGGGGGGACCGGGCCACAATTCAGTCCCTCCAGTATGTCCACATAGCACCTCTGTTGACCAAAATATAATTAATGAATATGTATAAGATTGTGTTAATCACATATTTAAGTAAACTATTTATCTTGTACGGGTGCGACTAAATCCGATTGGAGTAGAATTTCAGGATATGCTTAAATCGATAGTGTTTATTTTGAGTGATTTGGTTTTTAATAGGTGGGCCCTACTGTGGAGTTTCATTCCTTCAACTCATTTATACACGCATTTACATAAACTTGCCCTCCTTCATTGTGACTTACTGGGATGTGGATAAGATGATGTGGAGTAAAAACCCCTTTATTTCTCTTATATTTGGATGTTTTTCTTGGTGGGTTATTTGTAAAGGTTTTACTGTATTCATGGATTTTGTTGTCATTGATCTTGTGATGCAGGTTCTTTGTGATTGCCAATGCAATAGCAAGTCTTCATAACTTGTCCTTGTTGTTGGTAGTTGGTTGGTTTGGTGAAAAGTTGTACACCAAGGGCTTTGGGCTTTTGATAACAGTCTCAGACATGGTAACAAGCATTTGCTCTGCTTCCCATCCAATACATAAGATTCTATTTACCATTAGCACCACCACCACCACCATCAGTATTGAACTTTTTAGGTTCAAGCTTACCCATGTACAAACCTACCCCATTAGGGTTGCTCAAAGGCTAGGGTGGCCTGACATGACCCCACCGGGCTCGACTGGGATGGATTTGGGCTTTGTTTTTAGGCCTGGGAGATTTGCCTCGTCTATTTCTGCCCCATAGTTAACGGGCTAGGTCTGGGCTATGTAAAATTAAAGGCCCAAACGTAGGCCTTCCTGGCCCAAAATATTTAGCAGTCCCAATTCAAAGGAAATAGCTATAATCCAACCGTCTAACTTGACAAGAAGGGGCCCAACATCAGATTGTCAACCCGCAGGGACGAAACTAGGGGAGTCAAGGTGTGGCCATGGCCCCTTCAGATTTTTTGGAAAACACCCCTTATGTTATGGAAAGTTTATGTTTTTCTTTTAACATAGTGACCCCCAAGAAAAATTTTCTGGGTCCACCCTTGTCAAAGCATGTATACTGATTGTAAGCTGTAGCCTGTTTCAAACCGTCACTTATTTTCACATGTGGGCCACTTGAAGATGGTGCCATACTCATTTTAGTGTGCCCCAGATTGGATTATTGTATACAATAAGGCACACATTCTTTGGGTATGAAATCCCAGCTAAATTAAGCATTCAGTTAATCTGTAGAAGTTGCTGAATTGACTAGTAATAGTAAGTCCTAAGTTAAAACTTGGTTTGGTTGGTGAGTAGGTGATGGTGGGCCTAGTTGCATCTGGGGCTGCTGCTGCAGCATTCATGGCTGAACTTGGGAAGAATGGTAATGCAGACGCAGGCTGGATCAAGATCTGTGACAAATTTGATAGCTTCTGCAACCACGCAGGAGACGCTCTCATCGCATCCTTCACCGGTATCGGCCTTCTGATGGCTCTGAATGTGCTCTCTACCATTAAACTGTACAGGATCCCAGCACACGGTTAGAAGGCCTTCTGTTGTTGGTTGTAGTTCCTACATTGGCTCAAGTTTAGTTAGTTTTTAGTTTGTAAAATGTGTTTTAACTATGGATGAACATGTTTACAACATGTAATCATATTAGCATTAATGCCTGAGTTTATGATGACCCAGCTCAGTACACTGGGTTGGTGCAAGTGATCTCTATCTCATCCAAAGTCATGGAACTAGGATCAATGACATCAGATGAGTTGCAAAACACAAACCATGAACCTTGAATTTTTATTCATTGGCCTAGCAATTCTGCTTCAACAAATAATATTCTGGCTAATCCTTTGGTTTGTCAATTTTTTTAATGAGGCCCAGTCCTAACCTAATTCTCTGGGTTGGTTGTGAGAAGTGTCAGGACCATGATTGGGTCAACGTAAACCTGGCCCATTTCTGCTCCTGAAGATAGGATCTGAGGCAATTTTAACTACAATTTGAAGATTTTCATTGGGTTATAATGGGTTGGGTTAGCCTTGGAACCTCGACGGGCCCAACCAATGAAATATACAGGGTCTGGGTCCTACATGGCTACATTACAGCTGACAGTTCAACTTGTTAGGGATTTTGTAATTTGCAATTTGATGGATGCATTTGCACTTTAGCATCATTTGATTTACACACACTTGCATCGTTTTAGAAAACCTTGAAATCTGGTTTTATACATGCATAGCTTTTAAGTTTTGGAAAAGTATTTGTTTTATGCATGTTTTGGTTCTAAACTTGGATGCATTGGTTTTAGAATACAAACTCTTTTGAAAACCTATTTCCTTGTGCATTATATTTGGAAAATCATCTTGAGAATTTAGGTTTGAGCCTTGCATACATTCATCACTTTCAGAATCAGTTTTGTATGCATTTTCATTTGAAAAGAGTTTTTAGAAATCAAGCTAGCCTTTGGTTTTAAAGTTTCAAATCATTTTAGGCTCCGGGTGTTTCATGTTTTTAATCTTCTTAGAATGTCTTAAAACATATTATTTAAGCTTGGTTTAGTGGCCAAAAGGTCCCCCAAAGAAATATCTTCAAAATAAGCAAAAGTTGAATTTTTGCAAAAAGGGGGTGTCCCGGCAGTGTCGCCGGTCGACCGAGCCCTGTGTCCCGGTCGACCGGGAACACTGCAGGCAGTTTTTGGCCTGTAGCTCCAACGGTCAGAAATTTGACCGTTGTGTGGTCTAGGTCGACCGAGGCCTGTTTCTAGGTCGACCGAGAGACTAGCCGCTGGCAACTTTTTGGCTATAAAGTTCATTCATTTCCAACCTTTTTCAAGGCTTGACACATGAACTTTTGAGAGCATTTTGGAGCCAAAGAAAGGGGAAGAAGTTGGAAAGGCTAGAGGGCCATTTGGAAATCAAATACATGAGTTTTTAAAAGGTACACTTTACTTGTATTTTGATTTTCATTAAAATGAAATCCATGCATGCTTAAATCTTTGTATTTTCACTTATGCATGATTTCTAGAGTTGTGTTGCAAACTCTATATCATCTTTGGTAAATTAGTTTGGTCTGCAAACTCTCTCATTCTAATCACATGTGTTCTTAGACTTTAACACTCATACAACTTGTTTAGTTCATTTCTTCAAAGTTGTTTGAATCTTTTATGTGATTAGTTTTATCTTCAATCATCATTTTATAAGCTTTGATTTTAAAATGCATCATGCATTCATTTAGGAGCTTCATTGTAGAAATTGATTGAAGAAAAGCATTCATACACTTGTGCACACACTTTAACTTGTTTTAGTGTATGTTTGTAATTTGAATTAAACTTTCATATTAGCCTATGTAGAGGCAATTCAATTGAGCTTAAATTGTAATCTCTTAGAGTGATCTTTTGTGAAGACACTTTCTTAGAGAAATCTTTCTTTGTAAAGGTTATTGCTTAGCCTAAGAAAAGCATTGTGTAAGGTTATTGCTTAGCCTAAGAAAAGCATCTTGTAAAGGTTATTACTAAGCCTATAAAAGCACATTGAGAGGTTGTTGTTTAGCATAGAAAAACAACATTGTAAGGGTTATTGCTTAGCCTAGTAAAAAGCATACATAGTGGAAATCCGGTGGGGTGTTGGATGCACAAGCCGGTAGTGGATGTAGGCACGTTGGCCGAACCACTATAAATATTGTGTTGTGGTGATTGCTATGTGGTGATTGTTTTTATTTAGCTTCCGCATATTGTTTGACTAAATCATCACATTTGACTAGTTTGTTTTAAAGAAGTTAAATTTGGTTTAAATTGGTCATAGTTGTAGCACACCCTATTCACCCCCCCTCTAGGGTTAGGATCCCAAGGACTTTCACAACTCCGGCTTCATTATTCATTTCTTTTTTTTTTCTTATATTTGTTTTTAATTTTTTTACCGATTTAGTAGCTGATTGGGTTTTATCTGACCTGGAATTGGAGACGGCCCAACCGAAATTCTAAATAGCCCATGAATCTTTCCAGACCTCAATTAGTAATCAACTTTCTTAATGGCACTGGTAGGGGTGCTAATGGGTTGGGTCAGACCACAATGGGCAGGTTTGGGTTGTGCATTTAGGCTTATGGACTGTATACGGGCCTAATATTTGGGCCGAATCATCCACCAAGACATTTTGGGCCTATCCGTGTTTAAAGGCCAGGTAAGCCCAGAATATTTAATACCACAAGGTCTATAAATTTGCAAAAGCATTGAGCCTGGACCTGTCTTTCAAGCCTATTTACTGGGTATGGGCCTGAATGTTAGGCCCAATAAAAAGGGATCAGGCTTTGGATCTGACCAGCACCATTCCCAGCTGAATCTCTTGGCTTGCATTGTCTGCATGGGTTCTGACCAGGACCAAGACTACATTACTTACAGGGGTGCTCATGGCCAGAGATGAAACTTGTCATAGTCCAAACCATTAGTCACTGGTCCTCATATTAAGGCCTGAGTCTAGACCATGGGCCTTAAAAGTTGAGAACCGGCGCAGTCCATTTGCCAAAGCTGTTTATGCCTTTGTGCTAAATATGTCTAGCGGGCTATGCCCATCCCAATGTGAACCAGGCTCAGGCCGGCCCGACATGAATACCCCGAGTTATGAAAAAGTTTATAAGGACCTTAAGTTTATATCTATGAGGCCCATGGCATGGCAATCTATAGGGCCAACCTTTCAAAGGTAAACTGCCCTTTTGTCAGTGTCACCCAAGAACGGTTAGGGTTCCTCAACCTATTTTTATTTTGTTTGGTAAAAGGGATTCTACAATCTAATGTTTGCCTCCCGTTTGGCATTTTACTTTTAAAATAAAGTGGAGTGAAGTGAACGAAAAAGAAGGAATAAAATATAAGTGGTTTACGATTGCATTTTGTTTTTAGTTATTTGTAATAAAATCTTTTTTACTTTTCACATGGGGAAATGGAGTTTTCTTTTTTGTCTTTTAGTGAATAAAAGTGCTGCTTTTTTACTTTTTTTAAAAAAAATGGAGAGAGTTTTGAATTAAAGTGCTTTTGATTTGATGCTTAACTTTACTTGAAGTAAAGTTACCAAACGGGCATAAGGATATTCAATCAAAGGGTTCTCTGCAAACGGACATTTAGATCACTGACCACAGGCCCAACTGGGTTGAAAAAATGAGGCACTCAAAAAGCTGGATAATGTGAGGATAATTATGGGTTGTTTAAAGGATCTCATTAAATGAGGGTGGCAACACCTACATTGCACTGATATGAATATGCTATCTGCAAATGAGATAAGCATTTTGTTTTTAGTGATTTACAAAGTGATGATTTTTATAATAAGAATTCTATGGTGGATATTGGTTGGATGAAGTGATATTTCATCCACCAAAAGTCCCTAAAATGGATCATTAATCCAAGCATCTTGACTGTAATAGATTGGCAACCATGTAAATAGTAGATAGAGAAGTCTTGATTTTCTTGAAAAGGAATTAAAATTCCCAAAAAGACCCTTATCCAAAGAAAACATCCAAGATATTGGATTTAAAGAATCACTTTCCACCAATGTATATTGATGACAGTGGGATGGACAAATGAACAAATCCTGTGGATGAGGAGGATATTGGTCACTTGAAGGGGAAACTTCAACTACCTCCTCACCAACTGTAATGTCCAAATGAGAAGTCAGCCTCATTTGAATTTGAGAACCATCTCATTGTGTCAATCATTGAGCTATGGGGAAACCATATGTCTTCTTTTAGATTTAACACAATTGAAAATTCAACTTGGTCTTATGTATTAGAGCATCAATTTAACGCTAATTAAAAATTTGATATAGTGGTGGCAGCACTGTAAATTGAAGATGGTGTGATTTTAAGTGATTTAGGTGTGCTTGGTATCTCAAAATATAGGGTCTACTTGACTAAAAGTTGATGCTTTAAATTGTACAGGAAAGTTTATTTTCCTCTAATTGAGTCATCATTAAGCATCTGTTTGTTTGCATTAGAATTCATGCGAATTGAACACAAAGGTTGTCATGCCATAACTAGTTAAGAATGAAGAGAAAAGGTGAATAAAAAAAAAAAAATGAGCATCAAATGACCATTCCTTTTATGAAAATAAAATCAAGGAAGATGGAAAGTGAAAGTGAACCCTAGTAATTCTATATATAGGAAAGTGGGATTTCTATCTACATCTCACCCAATATCTTTGACCCTTCACCTCATGTCTGTCACTCTTCTTGATCTCCTCTAATATAACACTTTGGTAGAATTTGCTTGTATTACATTTACCGTATGATGAATTTCACCTATATAAAATTTACTATATGACTAGTTTATTTTTTTCAATTAAATCAGACATGCTATATGCCTTAGCAAACAGTCTATTTATTAAAGACTCTCAATCTAAACGGTTCTATTTAAAAAACAAATCTAATTGAATCAACTCTATTTCAAAGAGATCAGATTAATTTCAAGAAAGCCCTTCATTTAAGAGGTAGGTCCTACTCATTGATTTGAATGAGACCATCACGCCCGAACGAGCGTATTCCCCGGAGATTGAGATTCTCCAAAGCCAACACCTCTTAGCTTTCTTTTTCACACTAAACAACTCCACCTAAAGAAAAGCCTCTTTTGTCCAAACATAATCATGTGCTTGTTGTAAACTGAGTAGAATTACTTTGTTATTAAAGAGCTCAAAGCACTTTGGGGTCAAAGTGTCTTTTGAACCTAATCTATCAAAGCTTGCATATGAGTTTGTGAGCAAAAAGATCCCACTAATCAAATTGCCAATCCCCAAATGACAAAACATTAGTTTGGCTAACGTTGTCATTAAAGAAAAAAAACGCCTCTTTCAATCGTTATGCATTCGCTCATCACTGATTATTATTAAAAGGTGGGGAGAATGGCCATGATATCTCATTTTTTAAAAGCATGAACCTTTCATGCTTTGATTAATAAAAGGCATAAATCAAAGAGAAATGATGTGTTGCTGGTTAGTTTGGTGACTAAAGACATTATTAAACTTGCAGTGTTCATCTTCATTAGATCCAACTTGCCCATGTCACATCCTCCTTATGTGCATGAAACTCACTTTCATTTCAATATAGTTGAGTTTTTCGTTTTTTCAGTAAAATTATAATTCAATTAATATAAATCGTTGGGTCGATCATATATGAAAAATAAGCACACACACAAATATAGAGTTAAATGTTTTCTACATATTACTAATGATCCAAATTCCACATCAATCTAAGTGATATGTATTGTTGGATTAGTAATATGTACTATTGGAATTTGTGATATTGGAGTTTGGTGCATGATTCCTATCTACAAAGTCATCCCTATATTCTCAAATTAAGTGCAATTTGTTTTAAATGTAGCACAATTTCTCAAAATCAAAGAGGCGTTTAGTGAATAATCAAGTGGTAGTTTATATAATACCATCTTTAATAACAAAACATTAATAACATCAGGAACTGCAACATCTTTAATTTAGTAATGGTAAGTGTGGGGCAATCTGATCCCATTAGTAGGAAAAGAAATCATGGAGGCTATCTTATGAATAAACAAGCTATAAAAATCAAAAGGCAACCACTTCTGTCAGGATCAATGCAAGGGCTAGTGAGATTCTTATGCCCATTTTTTGTTACACTTCAAACCTACTCCCCCCTAGTGTTTGTCTGTCCTGTCTTTAATGAATGTATGTATATAAAATGACACAGCTTTTAAAGATAGGTGTCACAGAAACACATAATTTTGGGACCAAATTTTTCCTGGTCACTTTGCTTTCAAAGTCAGAGGCTCTAATTATAAGAAAATAATTTTTAAGCTATCAACAAAATGGGTGGGGTCCACTTCTGATTGGGCCGTATAGACAGAATCCAGGACAAATCCAGGGTCCCTGTGGATCTTTTTGTAAGTATTCTAAGATTGGTAAAAGTGGTGAATGCAAACTCAGGCGCCGAAATTGTTGAATAGTAATCAAGGGCTTTGGCCCAAATTGAGACTCAATGCTTTGATACTGATATTCCACTATAGGGGTGGCAATTAATGCTCATTTGCCCGAGCTAGAATTGGACCCACTACCCAGCCATTGAAAAGAGGGTATGGGTACTTATTTTGAACCCATTTAATTTGGGGGTGAGTTTGAGTCTATTGAGTTGGACGATAAAGTTTTGACTCTAGGTCAAGTGGTTCTAGTCTTCAGGTCTTGGACATGAATTAGATATGTATATGTAAAGGAGTGCATACTACATGCATACATATATGCATGCATATTACATTGCTACATATAAATATTTATATTATGTGAGTTTGAATTACATATGCATATAAAGAACTTTCTATAATGAGAGTCCCACGCATTTGATTTTTAATGAGCGCTTTTAATTCAGTGGAGTTTATCTCGTAGAAGATGGAGATTGAAAATAGCAAACTACCCCTCCAATGCTGGCATACGTGAAAAATTCTTTGCATTCAAATATGACATCTCTCTCTCTCTCTCTCATATGATTGAATCGGGCCCTCGTTGAAACCCAATGAATTTTATGTTGGGGCAATGGGTCACAAAGTGGGCCAGTTGCTTTTCAGAACTGGGTCCCACTCTCCCAAGTTTAGATGAGAAGATTGAAAATGGCAATCTGGAGTCTGCCATACTTCAGAGTGCATTAAGTAAAGAAATTCTGTACAGGCACAAGTAGTAACTGTTACTCACGTGAATACGGAAAGAAGGGTATATGTGTGGCATTTATTAACATTGATTAATGTGAGACAGCATTTATCACAGAGTGATGAGATGGGGTGGGCCATCAATTATTGAACCCGTTTGATGAGATGGGGTGGGCCATCAATTATTGAACCTGTTTACATCCCATTTACAACCCTATCTTCAATGAATATTTAGCATCCAATGACTTTGATGGCCCACTTGTTAAATGCACCTCTGGAGTCTGGAGTGTCAACATTTCTGTCCCCTGTCCCTACGGTTTATGACTTGAGATAGTAATCTAATCTACTGCTGTATCTGAGACTTCTGTTGGACAACCCCATGACAGATAGTACCTGGACTGGAAGTTACTGAAAAAAAAAAAAAACACAGTTGCCGGAAAGTCTGACTAGAAATTGAGAAAGTTTAGGAATGATTTATAATAGTATTTTTAACAGTATTTAATATTTTCTTTTTTTAGATAAACTGAAAATTTTCTTAATATTTTTCCCCTAGAACAATATTTGTGACTGTTAAGTGGCACAAATAACAATGAAAGAGTCACATGTCATGGGTCCCTCGGCGGATCAAGCAGATGATAAAGATGGTGAAATGTCTCCAGCATGAACTGTTGGATGAGATGGGGATAGTTTGTGTAAGGCAATGTATAAAAAGAAAGAGAAAGAAAGAAAACACCCACCTCAAATGGGGTCATGATTTGTGAATGCTTTTCCAATATTGAACGAAAAGTAGAGAATAAATAGATTTGGATGTAGGTAAGGGCCAGTAGCCTGATGTTCAAACTTCTCAAATTGGATGTATAATTGCATTGTTGGCCAATTTATTATTTATCAGGTTGGGACCCAAATGGCCCACATAAGTGAAAATGGGAAGCTCACATTGTGACATAAAGAACCACACAAGCAGGAAGAGGAGGAAGGCCACAAATGAAAATGACAGCACACTCACATGGGAATAAAAACCCACACACATGAAAAGAGTGACATATCAAGGGATCGATTTTTTATGGACGGGTGACATTGCGAGATTGCTCCCAAGTCAACTGTGAAACCCATTGTCTTCAAAATGGAATTACTGGTGCATGTTATACTATTATTAACATGAACCTAAGATTGTGAACATCATGATAATCACATGTAGGATTTAATCTTAAATAAATTGAAGAGTACCTCCAAACTTCCTAATGCAGAGAGCTTTCCGATCTTGTTGTCCGGTGCTGTTGTTGATTGATGTTGAGATCCGTTGAAGAAGATCGAAGCTGGGTGAATGATTTCTATTTCTCTCTCCTTGCCTATAAACCCTAATGTGTTGAATTTTTGTATCTAGTCTTTGTGATTGACGAAAAGGCTTTATTTTATAGGTGGAGAGATGACCGAATTTCCAATTAGGTTTTTTTTAGATTTAATCTCAACCATCCATCAAGATAGAGAATATTATGGAATATATCTCATTAAGAAACCGTTTTTTAAGTAATTAATAGCATATATCATATGAAAACGGAATTCCTATAATGACTATATTTCGGAAAAGATAAAGACGCATGGTAATGGACCTAAAATTACTTTTCCTTACGGTGCAAATATTGTAGTTATGGTGAGACTCTTCACGTGGTGAAATTTAAAGTTCGATTTCACCAAATGTAACATGCAATAAATATATGTGAATGATAGATATAAAAGCAGCCGGGGATTAATTCCTACGTCTACATCTTTATACAAGATAAGGTTGGACCATGCAGCACTCAGAAATCCGTCTGCCAGTTCTTTAAAAGGATGAAGTTAGTGCGAACCAGGACCATAATTTATGTAAGACATTTTTGTTCAGCCTGTGCTCGCCATACGCGGCTGCTTCCTTATACAAGACAATTTTGGGTTGACAACAAAATCTGAGTTTGGGCTCATATAAGTGTAACTTGAATCCATGAATAGTCTAAAGAGAACTCACTAAAGCACATCATTAAAATTACAAAAATGATAGTAGATGTAGAAAGGTTTTGTAGTTAGCTTGGTTGGAGTTTTTAAATGGAGTTGTTAACAATTTTAGCATACCCATATTCATGGGATAACTTTCATGTCAATAATGACGTTGTAAATACATTTTGCAGATTCTGTATATTCCATTATTTACTTATGTTTTACAATGTATATATATGCTGAGCATTATTCAGGTGAGAACCATTTTCACAAAAGGATGGTGCAGTCTGACATGAGGGGCCTACTTTGGACCATATCAATCACAAGGAGGGGAAGAGATGATCTCATTAAGATTGAGGGGTGTGTAAAATAGCCTTAAATTTAATGATTTTAAAAGGTATTATTATCATTTTTATTTTTGAGTTTTAATATGCCGAGATATGTCAAATTCCGCATGTGCCAATTAAAAAAGAGAAGAGGTTGTGCGTTGGGGGGTTGGTTTAAGCTGATCATAGGTGGGCTAGGTGGATCCAAAAATAATCAAAGACCAAACAGTTCTTCCATGTAGACAAATCTCATTTGAATATTCATTTACATGTGAAAGCTTTTTTCATAAATGATTTAGTTGTTCTTTTATAGGAAATGATCTTCCAATAGGATTCACCTAAAAGCATGAAAATGATATGAGGTGCCAAATGGAGAAATGATTGAATCATTAAAGAGATTATTTCGAAGGTCTCAAACGTTTCCAATCATTATCCATTTTATACTGTTGGATGAATTCAGATTTTACATCATCAATTGGAGGCCTCTAAATTCGAATGTTTCAAGTTTTGTACGTCGGCAATTTAATGGTTGGGGGAGGTGGGCCACATAGGCTAGAAACTCATGAGAGAGAGACTCAGATTTTTCAGTCAATTGCGGGGCGTATAAAATTCCAACAAGTGTCAATTTTGCTGCATAATCAATTTACTTAGTGTGGGGGTAGGTCTCACGTAGGGATCTAGTCCAATCAGAATTTTGGACAAAAAGCACAATCTGACCTGTTGCACAGCAGGACAGTCTACATCTTGTTTTTTGACCTTTGGTAGGATATTCTGTCGAGCTTTTATCCGCACACAAGAAATCCCTTTTCAAATACAGGGGAAAAAAATAAAAAGAAAATAAATTTCTAAATGACCCCTCCTCCTCGCAATCGGGTAGGAGACAGGCCGGCAGCCCCAGCAGGCCTCCCTCCACCCCCACTCTCTCTTCCTCCTTCCTCCACCTTCATTTTCTTCTTTTCTTCTTCTTCTTCTTTCTCTCTCCCCCTTTGTTCACTCACTCCCTCCCACGGCAACATTTGGGCCGGCCCGATCAAATTTTTGATCTGTTAGGATTTGGTTCTCCGTGTTTGGTGCTGTCAATCGACACCAGAGTTGGAGAGGGTGTGCTACTACATGCATTGACCGGAGTCGAACAAGATTGCCGAAGAAGGAGGCAATTTACAGAAGGCTCAAACCTGGGCTTGATGGTTGTAGCGAAACGGAGGATCTGGGGCTGCCGGATTTGCACCATCTTCGGAGGAAGAGGGATGCAGAAGCTTAGAGAGGGGGAGAGAGGCTTAGAGGGAGGGAGGGAGGGAGTGAGAAAGAAGAAGAAGAAAAGAGAAGAAGGAAGGTGGAGGAGGGAAGAAGAGAGAGTGGGGGCGGAGGGAGGCCCGCCAGGGCCTTCCGGCTGGTCTCCTTCCGAGCCGGCGACTTGGAGGAGGAGGAGGAGGAGGTGGAGGGAGGATGAGTAATTTAAGAATTTTTTATTTCTTTTATTTATTTATTTATTTTTATGTTCAAAGAGTGATTTCTGGTGTGCCAGAAGAACGTCCCTCAGTCTAGACTCTTAGGTCCATGTGGAATCTAACTATATTGAAGTCTAACTTAGGAGCTTGTTTTTTAAACTTTTAAACTTTTATTTTATTTTTAGCGAAGGAGCCAATATCAACTTAGAACACCACCAAAAACGTTGGGTTGGTACGGGATTTATGTTAATAAGTGGTTAACCCATCATTCATCTACTGTTGTCCAAACAAACTAGGGTGATGGCTAATTAAGACTTGATTACTTTACTCAAAGAGTCATAATTAATACACAACTGTACCTTCGTTAATTTAGGAAAAGACATTTTTAAGTTCCACCTATTGGATCTTGAAAAAAAGAAAACGTTTCAAATAATTAAGGCTTTAAGTTTATATCTTATTTTTTTTAAAAGGACATAATTTTTAAAACTTCTCAAATTAGGGCCTAAGTTTTTTCTTAACTTTTCAATTAAGGACATCCGGCCATTTAAAGTTATTTTTCGGTGACTTTTTTTCGATAATTTCTTAAAATACCTAAACTACCCTTAATTGAAATAAAACCCTCCTTCACTTTTTCCATTTTCTCCTTCGATCCTTCACTTCTCATAGTAATTGATAGTTACCAACGTGCCCACAATTATCAATAGCATATAGTGGCTACCAAAAGCATGACGTGACTTTAAATGAAACGTAGTTCAAATATTTTACAAAACTGAGGAAAAAAGTTGGCAGAAAACACCTTAAAATGGTCAAATGTCCTTAATGGAAAACTCAATCCCCAATCTAAAAAGTTTTCAAACTTATGTTCTTTTTTAAAAAAGGATTTTACAAAAGAAAAAGAAAAAGAAACATTTTAGGTGACCAATGGGCCTAAAAGATCATTTTAACCAACCTTGCACTAAATCAATCATTTTGCCTGAAAATGTGTTATTTTTTTTAGCACTTTCAACTAGCGTCCCTAGCGACCTTAGTTTTATTACGCTAAGGGTCCATAGGGACCTTGCGGTATACACAAATTAAAAAAAAATCGTGTTTCCTCGTTTTTCATTGTCAACAAGTTCATTTTCCTTCACCATGTTCGTCTGAGCCTAAACACAACAGCTCAACCATCACATCTCTTCATCATCATCACAATCCACACCCTCATCTCTCCATTGCCACCCATCACATACCGATATCCCATCTTCGTTAAAACCACCTGTAACTCAACTCGTGTCTCCACTTCTACCCATCACATGCCAGCACCTAATCTTCCTCAACATCTCATATCTCCACTGCAAATGAAATCAATTGACAACAGTCCACCTCTTTGGCCTACAAACCAAAAAAAAAACCATCATTTGTACAAGTCACCCAGCCTCTGCGCCATCCACTTCAACCCACCTGCACCATTGTCAACACTACTCACATCATATCCCATCCTCAGCCCCAGCAAACAACTTGCAGAACACAATACCTAGCCACTAAACCCATCTGCTACAAACGAACTCGAGGCGCAAACGAACATGGTGAAGGAAAATAGACTTGTTAACAACAAAATATGAGGAAACACGCCTATTTTGTTCTAATTTGTGTACACTGCAGTGTCCATGGGGACCTTTAGTGTCATAAAACTAAGGTTGCTTTGGACGCTAGTTGAAAGTGTTAAAAAAACTACATTTTCAGGTAAAATGACTGATTTAGTACAAAGTCTGTTAAAATGATTTTTTAAGGCCCACTAGTCACCTAAAGTGCTTTTTTTTTCTTTTTTGATAAAATCCTCTTTTTAAAATAAAACAAATACTTAAGGCTTTATTTGAAACTTTCCCCGTAAAGTTCCACCCCATTTAAGTGTCTGATGCTAAGAAGGGGGTTTGAGTTGGATCATAAGTTAATTTATTAATTAAATAATTTTTGTTGCATCCGTGTGCATATCCACTACCTTGTTTGAGTGATGCTTTTGTCTCATGTGAAGCGCACGTACGACAAAGTGACAATGGGACCTTTCTTTTGTCCTACATTCACCTTCCAAGGGACAGGCCATGAACTTTTAGTGCTTGATTTGATGGGAATCTTGCTCCTTTCTCTCTCTCCCATTATGAGAGTTCAGATTTCTTTCCAATTCTCTGAATGCAGGATTGATTTGCTTTTGAAGTCAATTGAATTGAAGCATGATCAGAGGAAGCCAATGACTTACATACGAAGTAATACATGCAAAAGCACAAGTAAGACATAAAACTATGGAGATCGAGATATCATGGTGAAAATGAAGAGAGACACCGAAGCTGGTAAAACTCTTCATGCACTCAAATAATGAAAAACTTTCATCTTACTGGTATGAGTCTTTATTTCCAGGCTGTTGGTTAGCTGTTAATGTGGAGCTACGTGGGACCGGATCAAACAGAGAAAACCTATTTGGACCAATCAATGGGTTATACATGGGAGGAGATGTCAAATTGCATCTTTTTTAATGAATAAGAAGAATTCATCTCCCCCATGTGGCACTCCATGAATGGCCCAAACAGGTTTTCATGTTTGGTCCATTCAGTTCCAAGATATGTGGGTGTGTGAGCTCGAATATCTTATAAAGTTCAATTAAGAATTCACCTTAGAACATATCACATACTATGCTTATTCAGTCCGGTGCCTGGAGCTTGCTTAAATGCATTTCTATAATTTGAAGTAGGATGTATCAAACGATCTCCCTCCCAATAAGGATCATGCAAAAAATAAGCACATAAACTATAAAATCAAGGTTTTATAGGCCCTTCATTTAATAGCTTCAAATTCTAATAGTTCTGAAACTATAAAACTATAATTTGCATTTTTAAAATTCAATCCACCGGCCATTAATGGTTGGAGAAACATAATGCCAGATTTCAGAGACAAAGAGTGACAGGGGAGCTGCACTTGCTATCAAATTGGACCGTACATGCAGTCCATTCCAAGGAGAGTTCTTCCCTCAAATAATTGATATACGACGACAATGCCTGTCCCGTTCTGTGTCTGTATACAAGACACAGAAATCAACATGTGCTGTGTCTTTCTAGCTTTTCTAAAAAGGACAAAGTAAAGGTAATATATATAGTGGCTTTTAACCCTGTAACTCTACAAAAGAAGATCAAAAGCTGGGTAATTTTAGATATTTCAACATGTAATTAAAGACTCCAAGCAGGAGATTTGGGCACTTGCATTTCATGTGGCACTCATGGAATTATATCCAACAAGTGCAAATATCATATGTTTGAGTGATGAATCAAACATTAGCATTAATAAGCAGCATTGATTGGACGCTGCGATTATCCAATTAATTTGAACTTCGGTGATAAGTATTATGTGGTGACGCATCCAATACTTAGTGTCTACTTAGTGTCTGTTTGCCAAGTCTATTTCCATCATCTTATTATCTTAAAACAGGTTTAAAATGCATTGCTAGCATTTGGAAACCAACCACATTTGTCATGTATGATAAATAAATAAAGACAAATAATGCCTCATTGGGACAACACCAAAAACGGGGTGAAATAAAGTGGACAACACAACAGCATCTGAAGCCGAAAGAGGCCTGCGTGAACAGTAAAACGGGCAGTCATTTTTTAGCCACTGTTTTTTCATTTTTTTTCATTTTTCTTTTTATTTGAGATCCTAAATGATGATATGAACCGTTTGGAAGAATTAATGGAACAAATATCATCCCATGGGTCAGTTTTCAGTTGTTGATCTATTTCAGATCTCTAGATATTTGTTAAAAATCAAATAACCATTGATCTATTTTTATGGACTTCTATCGGCCGCATAGTCACGATCCAAACCATTAATCCTCTCTGTAATTTTGAAAGCGATTATGGCTAAAATTCTCAGCCCTTGGTTTGGTTCAGGACTTGAGAAAATGATGAAACTTTGAGAACCGTTGGATAGCTTATGTACTAACTCAGCAGTTGAATTGTGATTTTGGAAGTTTAATTTTTTTAATTTTTCTTCTTGAATTCCATGCTAGTAAACTGCCATCTGAACCATTGGATACGTAAAAGTCCAATCACGACTACTGGCTCGAGTTTTAGTTGTTGATCTTTCACGGGTCTTAAGAAATTTACAAAAAAACGTGCGTCATTTGATATAATTTTCTAAAATTTACGGGCCCTTATATCATGATCCAAACCGTTGATCTTCTTAGGATTACTAAATACAGTCATGGGGTAAAAAATGAGCCTTTGATTCATTTTGGATATAGAATAATTGATTAAAAAAACTCTATTTCAATTGGTTCTTGTGTGTTGCCAAACAATCTGTTTCAAAATCATCTATTTCATATAGAGGTCATTTGAAAAAGATCTATTTCATGCATATCTATTTCAAACGTATAAGATTTGCCAAATAAGCCCATAGATATAGGACCACTAGGATCCACTTTTGATCAATGCAGTTCCTTTCATACTATTATCTCTTTATGATCGAGCACCATGTCCAATCTTGTGCTCATGGAAACTTTGTTCACCATTAGACTGGGTTTCAAAAAAACCTTATGTTCGAAAGATAATTAAGCTGTGATGTTGTTAAATCAACAATCGGAATAATCTAATGGCACTAGCCTTATATGACTTTTTATATGTAAGGAGACTTTTTCATCTATATTTTCTCTGATGATAGGAATGCATTAATTTAGGGTACCAACAGGCTGGACCGCTTGAGCACAGCATGCAGTGTGCTCATAGGTGATACTTGTATATATAGTGTACTTGTCCACACATAAACTATTTCCTTTTTCCCTAGTTTTCCATATAAATAATTTTTTGGTGCCATTTTTTTATCAAAAAACAATAACATAGTATAAGCAATAAAATATATATATATATATAATGAAAAATGTTGAATTTGGAAGTCTCTTGTCATCACAATCATAAACAGCCATGTTTTGGTAATGTGACAATAATATTGTAATATTCATATAGAATATTTCTTAGTACTATCAAAATATTATTATAATGAGGAAATAATGATAATGTCAATATAAAAATATGAACAAATGGGTTCATAGAAATAGTGGCAATATTTATATTTGATGTTAATACCAGCCAACATTTTTCAATAATTATCCTGAGAAAAACCCCACATAAAATATCCCTTAATTCTTTTTTTATCGGTTAATATCCATTAAGTCTACTAGGACAATAATTTTCCTAGATTGATATTTGTGACAATATCTATAGTAGTACCAAATATAATGAAAAAACTCAACCCCAACTTTTACATGAGGTCATCATTAATTAATCATCATCATCATCAAAGCCTTATCTCAACAATGTTACGATTGGCTCAAATGTTTAGGTTATACCAAAGTTTTATGCTAACTATCAACCTATTAAGGTAATTCAGAGAAAATATGACGAAGTTGTTTTACTCAAACCAATTTTATTGAACAACAAAAGGCTTACATTCCCACTTGGGCACACACACGAAATACATGTTCAAAGTTCTTAATTATCCATTACAAAGTAACTCGACAATCGTAATGAAAACCACGTCATCACTGGTAGCAAAGAAACCTCCCAGCACAAGCATGAAAGGGTTCTGAGCACAAACGGCTCAAATATCCCTTTCCATGTCTTGAACCTTATCAAAACAAGCACTCGTTCCAAACAGGAGACAGGCCCATTCCAGAGCCTCCTTCATGAAAGCCAGTGGACACAACCTCCAAGATCTTTCTGTCCATTTCTGTCTTGTTGAAGTGGTCCAGAACTGCTTTTATGACCTCTTTCTCATAGCAGAGCGGGTCGAGAAAGGTCGTCAGGTCTAATGGGACACTTGACTCGGCAAAGCTGTTTGTGGTTATGTTTGATTCCACTTGGGAAAGGGGTGTCAAGGTTGGGTTTATGATTTCTGTGGTTTGGTTTGGTGAAAAATTGGAGAAGCAGGGCACCTGCTGAAACCCATCTAGAGTTAGTGGGGTCTGGTCAAATGGAAGGAAGGTATCCATCAAAGGTGGGAGAGAAGAACCAGTGTCATCATATGAGTTCTCTTGACAAACTTTGGCAGATATTCCTCTGTTCTTGTAAAACACTCTACATAAAACCCAGTCTTCCTGTTCAACAGTTGAAGCAAAATAATAATAAAAGTACATGTCAATTTTCCAATTTATTTGTAAAAAATGAACACATGCAATGCAACCCTCTTTTCCTACTTTTGTCCTTGTATTTATAACAACACAGTAACTTGTTTTGATCTACTTAGATCTACCTATCAGTAGAGGTCATTTCAAAGTCCTTAAAAAGAGGCGATTATTGATTGAGCAAGAGAACAAACGCAAAAGTTACCCTCGTAAAAAGTGGTGGTATGGGTGGAAAATCTCTCCTTGGGATTATGATCCCATGCATGTGCAGTCATATCTTGGACTAACAATATTACTTGATGATCCATCGTGGAACACGTGGTAATCAAACGATGAGTCCATCCTCATGCTATTGAGTTAGAGAACTCCTGGGGTTAAAAGAGTGAAATTTTAGTGGAGCTAATCAATTTAAAGTTTTGATCCACTCAAAATAAATTCATTTTTCTTAATAAGGGGTTTCTTAACAAATTATTAGTCAAATAACAAAAAATCCTTTGTAATATACTCGAATAAGAGTTGACTTCACTATTAGATTGGCCATTTGAATAAAAATTTAGTAAATACATTCTTTTATATGCATGATTATTAATAGAGTTATTCATCAAACGATCATGTTTAGTGTTGACGTATTCAGGTGAGAGTAAAAGCCGAGATATCCCATATATACAGTGCTGTTTACTTTGGGCTGCTCAAATTTTCAGCAGGAGCCCTAGTGATGACTTGTTATTATTGTTATCATTGTTTTTGGACTTGAGCTTTAGTACTTGAGATTTCTCCGAGTCAAATTATCCCTCAAACTGTCCGGACGCTGGAAGAATAATTTTAAGTGAGGCTCATAAAGGACTTAGATGGGGGCCCACCAGATTCCATCTCCCGCAATTGTATCAGAGTGGGTGGCCAAACATCTCCCCATCGTCCAATCTATATGGGACAGCAAATGATAATAGTCATGTCTGCATGTGCAGGTGCAATTATGACTTTGATCTAATTATGTATTTTTGTGACTTCCATCTCTATGTGAAAATATTTGGCACTAAACGAATCTCGGCAAGATCTCGATTGGAAGAAACATGGGGCCCATAGGATTCTACTGCCCATCAACAAAAAAAAGACAAGACATATGGGTAGATTCACACATTGCTGTCGGATTGTGATGGGTTACAAATAGAACTTTTTGGGCTCCACGTATTCGATACTCGACCAATCTCCACCCCCAATCAGTCGCTCTGCGTTCTATTTTTTTGTAAGCATGGGTCAGCTTATTGTAAGGCAAAGAAGATTAGAAGTTTGATATAACAACTTTGACAATCTGTTTGTTGGTGCATTTCTATAACAAACCTACCAACAATTTATGATAATATATGGGCTTGTTGATTAAGGGAAATACTTATAATATAAATATATATATATATATATATTTATATATATATATATGAGATGCTATGCAAATGGCCTAACTTATTCCATCATGATCTATGCTTATTTCCATTGACTTATGACTAACTCTACTAATTACTAAGGAGAGCTGTTTGGAAACTTTTGAAAATATTTTTTTTGCAATTCAAATGTGTACTGTGGATATGATGTAAAACTGTTCCTGTGGGTCACTTGGACAAAAACAAGGTCAAGAAAATGAAGAGGAGAAAATGGGTGGTGAAAGTCATCTATTGTTAAAACTTGTAATGCAGATAATTTGGATAACTTTGTCCGCAACATGTTTTCTCCACCTTTTATAATGATAAGAGATACTGCTCATACTCACTTTTCTAAGTAGCATGGATGAAATAAAAGAATGATTAAGAAGGAATGAGAACATCAAAGAACCTGGGAAGGAGTTTTGGGCAGATGGTGTGGTCCTTCAAGCCGGAATTCATGCATCACCCAATCAGTCTTTTGCCCTTTTGGAGCTCTCCCCTGGTAGAAAACCAGGGTTTTTCTCATCCCTACAAGGGCTCCTTTCTGAATGTCCATCACCTGTCTATCTTTGCCTGTAGCCTTCCAGTATCCAGAAATCGTTGCACGGTTTGTGCGTGGTCCGGTAGCATATTTCCTATCACGGAGACAGAAAAAGTACCATTCCTTGCCTCCTACGCATGCCATTTCTGACCCACAAGAGAAATGAATTAGTAGTTCTAATTTAACCACCCCTCAAGGAGTAGTAATCAGAAAATACATTTATATCATTGTCGTCGTCGTCGTCGTCTTAGCTCTATATCCATATATCTTAGTCGGATCGAAAATTATTTAATAGAAACCTCTTAAGGATTTAGGTCTAATCCTGGATCAAGCTTGCATTGCTAGACTGACTTTACATTTCTTCAATTGTGTCCTCCTAGAATCGTAGATATCTGATTTGCACATTCGAATACATGAACCTTTGTGTGATTTCTAATGTACTGTGTACTACGTCCATTAGTTCATTTATATTTCATCCTCTTTGTCTCCACCAGGTTAACTGCAAGCATCACTTTTATTAAATGCTACTAGAATTCCAAATGGTATGCTACAAATAAATACTTCAAAGGTATAGAAGGAGGAATTTCTGGTACCTTCGAGGGTATCCATTTGCAGTGCAACATGAAAAAAAGGAGGTCTATGTTTAAAGAGGGGAAAAGCAAAAAAAAAAAAAAAAAAATGGAAGAAGGGAAACATTTACAAGATAAATGTTATATATGTTTTTTTTTTGGTACATTTTTCACCAAAAACAATAATATTTTACTAAAATACAGAAAAAAAAAACCCATTGGCCTCTTTTAAGGAAGTTGGGATTGTAGTATAATTTAGTACATTGTTAACAACATTCTAGGGGAAATGTACTATATTAAGGACGTCTTAAGAGCCTTTTTTCACCTTTTTTTTCTGCCAAAGGGGAGGGTAGATGAGGTTTATGCATCAAAATATAACTCCACCTTTCCTATTAAGTGAAACCAATCATATGTAAATCTAGACCTTTACTCTAGACCCTTTTCCATCCTCTGTCTTTGGTTATTGGTAAGAAAGGCACAAGCCACAAAATCTACTCCAAATTAAGTCGTCAGGGTAATTAAATAGTCTGCTCATGATCCCCTTCCCATTTATAGCAGTGGATCCCACCTTTAATTAATTTAAATTGTCAAATCAAACTCTATTGACGACATAATGGTACTAAATCCATAAAAATATACTTGAGTTACTGTTTAATTCATCACACACGTAAAATAAAAAAAAAACTCATATAACTATTTTCAATCTGGCATGTACGGCCATTTCCTTCTTATATTCAGTGTATCAAACACAGAAGAGCTAAAAAGCACGAAGTGATCTGTTGGGTTCAATGGCTACTAACAGTTCTAATAAGCATATAAAAAAGTTTGTAAAAGTCTAGGCACCCCGACTGGGAGCCCGGGCTCCCAGTCGGGCTCCCCATCGGGGTGTGTAGCACCTCTCAGAAAGTTTTTCAACTCATCATGAAAGCAAAGAAGAACAACAGCCAATCAAGTGAGAATCTTAGAGATCAAAAAATCAAAAGAAGACAAAGAGATAAAGCAAAAGAATGGCAAATAGTAATTGCCACAATCCCATAATACCCATCATACAAAGATTGTAACTGAAACGAAGGCCGTATAGAAGGACACGAAAACGACAAGTGGCCTTCGTTTCTTGCAACAGAGACACACACACAGAGAGAGAGAGAGAGAGAGAGAGAGAGAGAGCATGTTTTACAACGGCCAGCATTAAGAAATCACTAACAAGTACCATTTTCAGAATACAAACATAGAGAAGATCTCCATGTTAGATGTTCCAAACACAAGTAAGTAGAATGTGAAAGACCCATGTCATGTTTATCAGAAACTGACCAGCCAGAGCTTATGCAACTAAGAGAAGAATTGATACAGAAGTACGTGAGTGAACATGCACAAGTTGGTGTATATATAACATGAAATGTGTTGAGAGAGAGAGAGAGAGAGGTAATTATCCGAACCTGGAAGGTCCCAAGGCTCGATCTTGTTCAAGTCAAGTTCGATGATGGTGGGAAACTCGAATGAATTGAGAGCGTCATTGCCAGCCACCTTATTCGCCAAGTAATCCAACACTAGTTCTTCATCCCTTGGGTGGAACCTGAATCCTGGAGGCAGTTTTGCCTCCATCAAGCTCAAAAAGCTCATTACAGCTAGCTCTCTCTATATATAATGGAGAGAGAGAGAGAGAGAGAGAGAGAGAGAGAGAGAGAGAGAGAGAGAGAGAGAGAGAGAGCACCGAAAGAACACTGAAAACCCAAACTAAGAGGGCTAAAAAGAAGACATGGAAATTAGAGATAAAAGAAACTCAAAAGAAGCCCAATATCTAAACATCAACAAAAGTAAATGAAATGAGAGTAAAGAGAGAGAAGGGAAAGTACTTGTGTAACTGAGGAAAATAAAAACCCAGGAATGAAATGCTGTCTAGTTAAACAAGAAAGCCGGCAACCCAAAGGACTATGGTCTGGAAAGATGGAAGGTAGAAGAAGGGGATAACAAGAAAATGGAGAAGATCAAACCAAAAGACTAGATGAGTTCAAACTTTCTCCCACTGATGACCAGAAATCATGGAGGCAAAAGCCTAAAGCCAAAAGCCCCAACAAACATGTATTAGAACTGGAGATAAATGGTGCGCGCTCGTATAATGACTCAATTGGGTTTATATAAACGGCAAGTCAACTATTGCAGCTGTCTCTCTAACATTAACACACACACACACACACAGAGAGAGAGAGAGCGCACCAACGATCGTGACATGGATGCCACGTGTTGAAACAGCGGCCGTCGGTTCGACCGGGGTCCTCTCTAGCGATGGTGTGTGTCTATACATTACAGCCTTTGCATTTAAAAATTTGCATGTGCCATGTTGATGGCCTGTTACAATCACCATCTGTGATGGTCTGATTTTTAATGGGCCCTAATGTGGAGCTCCACTCTTAACAGCTAAGGATTTCTCCATTTAGATCCAAACTATATGGGCCAAGAAAAAGAGCACAGGAGTCGTATTATAACCCATGACAAAAACCCCCTCATGGGCCCATATAATTATAATCTGAATTACTCAAGATTGAATATAATTCTTTCCATAGCTACACCCACTAATTTCAGTCCAGTCACCGCTGTACAAAAGGCTGCAGAGAATCCAGCCCTTTTTTTTTTTTTTTATAAAGAGTCTTATCTACAAGTACAAGTGCTTGGTTCCTCCTCTAATCTCTTTACCTCACTTTCTAATATATATATATATATATATATATATATATATATATATATATATATAAAAGGGCTAGAGACTTGGCACTTCATCCACCCAGTACCATTTAAAAGATAATCTAGCTGATTAAATTTAATATATAGTAGTTAAATTATCAAAATCACTGTGAAGCTTGAGTCTGCATTTATTGTCTACCCTGATGGGTCATAATTTTTTTTCCCCCTCTAATGGGTCCAATTGGCAATAAATATGCCACGTGTGCCGTATAATAAAATAAAATCATAGTGATATTCAATGGAAATCATATGGATTGGCCAAAATTCTGGCCAAAAAATTTGTCCAAGTAGACTTTTTTATTCTAATAAGAAAGGCCTGCAGAAAGAACGTACCTGGGACTCTGTCTTGTGGTTGGAGGCTTCTGCGAGTGACGACAAGACTAGAGGAATATTTTACGGGCACCTGATTGAGATGAAAGACCGTTGTAAAAATTACCCCATCGGCCCCTTTCATCTCATCAGGGGCATAGTGGGGCCCACTGAAAACCATCAGAGGCTGCTGAGGCTCGGCACGTGCTGGAATGCATTGAGTAATGTGAGGTGGAGACTGTAATGTAAAAGAGTGGCCCTGGGGCTGTTCATGATGCCACGTCACGTAGGTCACGAGTGGAGGACACTGTAAAAGAAAAACCAAAAAGGACCAAGTCTGGTGGTGTCCTGTTTTCGAATAAAACCTACTTCATCGTCTTGTCATTAAAATTTTTCCATGTAAACTGTAAATCAATCCATGGAAAACGTACGTACGTTTGTCGACTGTGGAGGATGACATGTTGTTTCCTTGGATTTTTAATATTTTTTACTTTTTTACAAAACCTCTCTTTCCATTTATATCTCATAAAAGTGGCTATTTACCTTGAATTTAATTTACAAATAAATAGCCAAACAAAGGTTTTACTCGTAGAGAATTGGAGAAAGTGGAGACGAGGGAGTTGAAAGTAAGAAACACCAAGCGGCTTGATACTTTTACCATATTTGAGATTGCTGGTTCTCTACTCTTACTTGTAAATTAGTTGGTCAAAACAAAAGTTGTTTGAAGAAACACCCATGTCATAGCGAAATGAGGATTTTTCACCCACATATATAATTTTAAACCTCTCTACTATTTTGTAGATTTAGAGTTTATGACTTTATATTAGGATAAGGGGTTTTTGGGTTCCATTGAGATTAATAAATGTTGTTAGACATCATCTAAGACTATCAAATGGATTGGCAAATAAAAACTCCTCACAATTGGACTACAATCCGCAACCAATTACTATTGAATCTGAATTCTCTGAGTGACCTTATGCACGGTAACCGTGAGTGTGTCCATTAGAGTCCGCCACACCACGCCACCACAGATTTTCTGATGTATGACAGGCTATCCACCAATAACATGGTAAATGGTCCTCTCACTGTCACCGTGAAATTTTCCCTGGCTAGATCTGGACTCATTAATATCTCTCTCTCCTTTATAGCCAGCACCTTCATGCAATCTCTTCTTTGGCACCACTTACAAAAAGAACGTTCTCATATCTGGAGGGGGTCCTTGGGCTGCACTAATTTGCCATTTATCTCCTTTCTCATATAAAACACTGGGGAAGGTCCTTGGGACCATTGGGAAATATGAACCACTCCCATTCATAATGCCTAAAACCTTGTCTACGACCAAATCACTGGTGGCCCACTGCATTCGTTCACATGCATGGTGGGTGATCAGAAGGTACTGTTCCCATATTGGTGGCATACTTTTTTTTATTTGAAGTTTTTTTACCATTGAATTAAGAATGTGCCAAATGAAGGGTTGATGCGACAAAACCAATACAGACACCTTCTCCAAACCTTTAACAAAAATGGTTAAATGAAGGCAACTTTTCAATCGCACATTTTTCGCAAAAGAAATAAATTATTCAATGTTGCTGGAATGAGATGGACTCCAGCTATGGTCTGATTTAACCTCAATGCATGGGGTCTGTGATTGTTATCTTCCAGATCAATCAAATCATGAATTTATCAACTAAGAAAATAAGGCTTTTAAAAGAAAAAAAAAAAAGAAAAATGAATTAGGATGATGTAATGGAGTTGAAAATTAAAACATATATAGGGAGGTTTTATCCATATTTTTCCATCCAATGACTTTTCATTGTTGTCATGTATAATAGTGGACCCCACAAGCATTTTTTGAAAAAAACTTTTGGGAGTCTTCTACTCTCTCTCTCTCTCTCTCTCTCTCTCATATAGACACACACACACACCTCCCTCTCTCTTCTCATATAGACACGCAAACACACCTCCCTAAATTTTTACAGTCCCCTGTGGTTTGAATATTCAATGTTACATCATAGTTTTTTCATTTTTAATATCTTTCGTGTCCCTAAAATCAGTAGTCCTAATGAAAATGGGCAACCATGAGGAGATTTGTATTGAATTTTTATAAAAACGACACATTTGCCTTCACATCAATTAAAAAATGGGTATGTCATTATTTACAAAAATATTATTATTTTATCGTAAGTCCTATAACGATTGCTCTCTTAATAACGATCTGTGTATTTGGAGACTATCATCAATCCAATCGTAGACTATCATCAATCCAACAGTAGGTCGTGCTTGGATTAGCTTAATTATAAGTATAAGGGCTGCATGTCACTATGATCTATTAAATTTAATGATATACGCCTTGTACTGATAAAAAAGGATTTATGTAGGGTTACTCTCTCCTATTAAATATATTATAGTAACCGTAAATATGACAAGCTTTAGAAAATATATGTGTAAGGTTTTAATACTATACATATATAAAGATAAAGAGATTGACAAAAACATCATTGCAAGGCTATTGATTTTAGAGATATAAAAAGTATTAAAATGAAAGGGAGGGATATATCACAAAATACTAAAGCCATATGAGCCTCTTTACAAATCCTAAAAACCTTGGGGGGTATATATATATATAGAATCCCTCAATTGAATATCCCCCATATATATATATATATATATATATATTAAAACCAATGGATTAATCATGTGTAGAAAATATAATCATGCATTTCTCACTAATCAATAATTTATTTCATTCTTATCAATCCAACAGTATATCTTTACAAAAAAAATTCAAACAATATATATTAATGCTATTGATGTAAAGCTTGGGAAAATGCCTACATGTCTGAGGCATTCATTTGAGCTATTTGGATCAAACAATTGATAGGTGAATAATAGGTTAATTGGATCCTATTATAGCTACTATCACCAGGGGCGGACCTACATGTCTTAGGAGCCCCCTCCAAAATTCAAAATAGCCCATTAGGGCCCTAAATGAAGTCTGCCTAGCCCCCACTTAAAATTACCCATAGCCCCCACCTCTCTTTCCCTCTCTCAAAGACCCTCAAGTCGGCTAACACTCCATCCCCGGCATTGGCACACCTCCGCTATTCATCCATTGGGCAGGTATTCATCTCTGTATTTAATAATAAAAAAAATGAAGCATAGGATTTAATGAGTTATTAGATATTTTGGACTTTAGTTGTGAGAGTTTTCTTTAGATTTTGGGAATTGACATGAATGAGATTCCAATCATGTATTCGGTCCCCTCAATGTATAATCATAGGATTGCAATCATAAAATTAGTTCAGAATCGTAGTTTGGAATTAGGGATCATTGAACAATTTATTATGCTTCTTAAATTATCATTTTAGCTTTTCATGGTGTAAATGAATACATTCAATGGTTTAACTATACTTGAATTATTTGGATGCATTTCACAAGTTCTCAAAATTCATTAAAGTTTAAAAGATATGAAATTGAGTGTATTGATAATCATTATTAATCTAAGAATGTTAATGATCTAGATCAAAAAATTGTGACCCACAGATAATTCGCAAATTGCTATAATCATTCTGCACTTGGAATATGGGTTTTGAAGAACGAACCTTAAAACAATTGTACAAATGTCATATATATTTTGATGATAGAATGTTGAGAAATTTTCCCGAAAAATCACGGTAGAGGTCCTACGCGCCAAAAAGGCTCTCATAGTTTTATGAAACAAAACCGGTCTTCCCGTCGGGTTTTTCTTTTTTTAACTAGCAACAAAGTCATCGCTTAATATCGAGATTGAGTGACAATATCGTCGTTCTTTTTAAGTGACCATCGTAAGTCCTCCTCAAATGAAAATCTTGAGTCCACCACTAGCTATCACCATCATTATTGATGGACAAAGTGGGATTATTTATGTTCATACAAAATCGTTTTTACCTAGTCATCATCATGCATATAGAAAATTAGTTTGTGAGCCCACAGGGTGGTTCAACTAATGTCTTCTTTCTTCTATTTTTTTTTTTTTTTTAGGGTTTCAACTAAGATCTTAGTCCAACATTTTATTAAAACTGGCTTGGGCGAAGATAAAAGGGAACCGGGTTCCCTGATTGGGCCTGTTTAGACGGGGTGACACATGAATGAAATGTCAAATCACATCTCCTCCAATGAATAAAGGAAATTCATCTCTGCATGTGTCACCCCCTTGATTGCCCTGTGTTGACCAATCATGGAATCCGTTTCCAGATAAAAGTTACAGCTATTTGCTATTATTCATTTCCCCTTCTATATAATTCCGGACCACATCCCATGTAGGGAGCTATGGTTGTGGTTCCCTATCGACACCAATGGATTGGTTTGTACATAAATAGTGATAATGACAATGCATAATTATTGTCCTTGCATGAGCCATGCAACAGCTAGTACGTACAGGTTTGTTAGGAAGTGGACAATCACTGGAGGTGCACGAGATAGAACATGAGAGAATACAGTGGAAAAGTAAAATAGCAGGAACCAAATTCTGCAATCCCACAAGCACATGTTTTTTTTCTTTTTTTTTCTTAGAAAAGCACAGTTTGTTGGTAACAAACAGGTTTCGGATTTGTTTTCTTGCAGGGGAGTTGTTTTCTCTGGTGGGGAGTCTCACACAACTGCTGAGCTGAATTTTCGTTCTCTACCTTTTTAGCTGATAGGGGTCCTTGGCTTCTCCACTTGGTGCTTCACTTTTGAGAAAACGGATTTGATTTTTTTTCTGTAGAAAGGATTTTGATTTGGTGAGTAAAGGGTAGGAATGCGGATTCCTCTTTCCGGTGAATTATGAAAAGCCGTACAAAAACAGTATAACAATAATTATATAAGCTATCATCCTCGAACCTTGACAAAAAAACATGCATCTATATCTTTTTGGGTTGTCAAGCATTTAGGTAGGCCTAAAGTATAGTGGATCACAACAGATCTTGTCATGTTTTGGGAGCAAAGTTTTTTTTAATAACTTCCCAAGTTGGCTGTCATATCTGTGTGTTTAAGTTGAGATTTAATGGTTAAAAACAAAAAAAAAAAAAAGATCTTGCCATGTGTCTATGCTCTATATGTGTCCCCCACTCCCACACAAGCAGGAGACATACATGAGTCATATTAAAAAGCAACAGCATTGTTGACTTAAAAGAATGAAAATCAAGGGATCTATCTTGGGTTTTGAAAAGTATTCCTATGACTTACTAGCATATGAAAAACTAAACCATCCGAACAATTGAGGTACCGTTTTGATGTTGTCCAAGTTCTCCAAACCTTAGCCATTGGATGAAGCCTGATGAGTATCAAATTTGGCACCATCAGTTGCGGGAATTAAAAATTTTGGATATGTGTGAAATTTGGGTCAGTGGCAATTCATCATGGGGGTAATGGGAGAGATGGGCTTAGATTGATTATAGGATGACCATGAACCCCACAAGCTTAGAGAATTCCTAAGCTATGAATGTGGCATCAATTACTCAAAATTTGAATTCTCTCATCCACCCCTGGAGAACTGATGTCATTGAATTAAGGTGAACCATTACTGAGCAAATAAGTGTCACTAGTAATGATTTGTGATCCAATTATCCAAGTTAACCTTAAGGGATTGTTGTTCCGTATAATTGAATACTTAGAATTGTGTTGCTATAAGTAGTTAAAAATGAAAAAACAAAGGTAAATATGCAAGGGAAGATGAAAAACAAAGACTCAACCATCATCCGAGTAATTCCGTACCTAGATAAGTCTAGGTCCGAACTACATTTCCACGCTATATCCTTCACCCACCACCTCTTCAATAATCTTTAGGTGGAGCTCATTTCACTGTAAACTTCTACATATTCAACTTTATGTACCTTATGCAAGCAAACAGGTCTTGTGTGCTGTTTGAACAAAAGCAAATCTTGTATTTTTACAAAAAAGAAAGAAAAAAAAATCTTGTAATCTTGTATCCACCGCGGTAAAATAGGGTTTACATATTTAAAAGACAGCTCCATATGCGCAATTTAGTTAGGGCTCACTTTAAATAAAATAAAATCATTTTATCATTAAAAAAATCTTTTTATGCTTAAAATATTAATAAAATATAGATGTACTATACTAATGACAACCTAGGCGTACATTATACAAACTGCCCCCTCCTATATGTTCCCATTTGAGACACATTCGATTCAGGTAGAAGGATATGGGATGGCCCAAAAATCAGGCTAATTAGATAATTTAAACTCTCTGATTCTATTGCCTCAAACTCAGAGGATTTTAAAGTGTGCAAAATCTTGTAATTTTTTATAGTCAGACTTTAGTCAAGTTAGAAATAAAAAATAAAAAAGATAGGGTGCATGCATATAAATGGGTTAGATTTATCAAAAGAGGACCTGCTATACAAAAATAAGGAGGGAAAATACAGAGGACTAAAATACTTGTATGTGCAGCACGTATTTCCGTTGATGTTAAATGAAAAGGCAATACTATTTCTAAGGAGACGTGTGATTTGTCATTTTGTGCAACAGTGTAAATGGGACAAAAAGTTGAAACTTTTCACCAGAATCGTCCTTCTGATTTTTTTTATTTTTTTTTACCTACTCAATGGGAACTCTGGTTTTGTCTGATCTCTACTTCAGTGGCTATTGTATAGGGTTTTGACATTTTAGTTCTTCTTAAATCCCATTTTTCTTCTTTCATAATCTAAATTTAGATAATGTTATTTAAGTTGTTCGACTCTAGTAGATAATTTTTTTCTAACTATTTTGCCTTAGATCCTATGATATCAAGAGAATAATATATGCCACAACAACTGTTAAATCACATGATATCATGCAAGGAGACTAATATGTCAAAACCCTTGACATGGAAGCATTACATGTGTAATAAACAAAAATAAGGACAGTCTATGTACCATCACCAAACACTCCCTACATTGGAGCTTTTCTGGCATGCATCATTGTCCTAGTGCCATAGATGTTGTGACCTCACCTCTTTTTAAATGGCTATAGATGCAAGAAAAAACCTTAATGATCCCGATTATTTTAGATTAGGCCTTCACAGTAATTTGTCGCTCACATATTATTCTTTTGAAATAGTATATGAAGGTTGTACAACAAACACATTATCAATCATAGCAATCAAAACCATCCACTTCATTGCCCCAGCAGAGCCCCATAGGCTAAACCTTTTGTGCATTATTTTCGACATATACGATGAATTGGAGCCCTCCAGGAATAACTTTTGCATGGGCATGGAATGGAACCAAAGCATCTTAGACCTTGTTAGATTTCAAAGAATTCACATTCCAAGAATTTACAAATTCTCCAATAGTTGTCTATTATGGGAGAAACTCTCCTTTTACGTAGAGCATTTGCAAATGCCAATGAAGTTCGAGTTCTAAAATTTCCAATGGTCATCTGAAACTCTATGAGTGGTTGGAATTTTAAATCCCAGCAAAGAAATATATCATTTTCAAATGCCAACTTGACAAACTATATCACATCATATTTACGAGTTTCTAACATCACAGATTTCCATAAGCCTCATTGCCAAAGATTTTAAGAATTCCTAGATTTTAGGATTCTTCATTGCCACAAGTTTAAGAATTCCTCACGGGCCATTTGCATAGTTGAGAGTTTTACATGGATATTGATGAATACTTATTTAGTTGAGTAAAATTGGTATGAATCTGCAAAATTAGGTGTTTCCAAATCTTATAGGTACAATTACTAAAGGTGAAAGTTTCAAATCCTCCAGTAAAAATCAGTTAGGAACCCCCCAGGATTCTGATGCCAAAAGTGACCGGAAAATGAAGAGATGAAATTTGCTCATATTGTTAGGCATTATTATGTGCTGTTCTTGATGTTTATTAATAGACAAGAAGAGAAGGAAATGCAGAGCGTAAAAGAAGGGAATAGTCTCTTCAAGGAATGATAACTGATAAGGAGGGATTCCCAACTCCCAAGGTGAAGACCTCGCATGGAACACCACTTTATTGGCACTTGAGGTGGGACTTATGTGGCATGTGGGGCCTAATTCTAAACTCTCTTGCTCTGTTTCTTTACTTAAGAATTTCTTATAAGAATTTACGATGTCAGGTTTTTTTTTTTTTTTTTTTTTTTGACATGATGTCCTTAGACATTTACAAATATCATATTTCTTCACATGCATCTCAAAACTCCAATCACATGGAAGGTCTCAAATGACGTTTGAATATTCTTGAATTCCAACCTTTTTTTTTTTGGCGGAATTTCTAGATGCTCAAGTACAAGAGAATATTTGGGAAATCCACCATGTCTGAGAATTTCAAAACTTTTCAGACATAAATTCCATGAATTCCATTAAAGAAACAGGCCGAAGTAGTTTAATTAGAAAGCTACTATTGGAACTATTCCTCTCTTAAGGATATATTTTAAAAGTGGAAATTGCATTTGTGTCTTACACTAAAGTGAAATAATAGAGAAAAAGAACTTTTATTTATTTATTTTTAATAAGAGAAAAGGAATTAACAGCTTGAGAAAGAGAGCCTTGACGTATGAGCCATGTTGGGTTTATGTTTTATATTCCGAGTGAATTGGATTGGCCGGGGGCAGGGACTAGGTTCAAAGTAAAGGGTTTTCTGATAATTGTACATAGTACCCGGATAATACTAGGTTTGCTTTATAGCTCTTGAAAAGTTGTAAATCCATTTGAAAGAGCAGTACTCTAATCCTGTGGATGTGCATATTCATATTATTCTCCAACAATAATTGAGTAAAATCCAAGAAGGATTCACATAATCCAAATATCACAACAATATCTTGTATGAATCAATACAACTCACTCTCCATGGTGGGGTTTCTAGTTACTGTATCTTTTTAAAGACTTGGGTGTCAATCTCCATACAAAGTAGAGCCATGTCCAGCCTCCTCAAGGCCACCAGGTCGGGCATTCAGACAAGGAATACCTCTGAGAAAGGTTTGTTCCAGTAGATAACCACCCATTGAGGCTCTTTAAGATCAGTGCCATCCTTTGCCCTAGGATGCCCTAGGATTAATGTGTGGGAGATTAGCAAAAGGTAAGTCTATTGTCGAAAATCTTAAGAGGTGATGAGCAAAGGATATAAGATTCCAATGTAGACAAGACCTTGACTTTGCTAAGATTTGAATTACTGGTGTGATGACCGAGTATTCATTTTTCATTTTCTCTTGATTCAAATGCTTTAAGGGGGAGGTCATTCGATTGTCATTTTTGGATATTCACCTTTAATTCTTCATTTCTTAAATACAGAGTCTTAGAATTTCTAAAAATCCAATTACATGAAACAAACAAACCCTAAAAATAAAATCACAATCACCTTCAATATGTTTGGCCTTCGTAGATAAGCATTACTAAAGAGTGTAACTACTGTGCTCTTCAATGTAACACAAAAGCCGATTGAGCAGAGACCTCAATACAAGAGCCCTGAGAGCATGTACCAGTAAAAGGGGATGAAAGGCAGTAACTAAACTGGGTTTAGTTTCACATGACTGATTGTAGTGGTAAGTTGTGGCATTCAAATGTGGGATGAGCAAGGCTGCAATTTAAAGTTGAGAATGTCTAAATGGCCCGACTGGGAGACCGACTCATGGCCCGGTCTCCCAGTCAGGCCGTGTACCTCCAACACGGCCTGACTGGGAGACCGGGCCATGAGTCGGTCTCCCAGTCGGTCCAACTAGCAGTAGTGTTTAAAGTTAAGAGCAAGACTACATGGCCCGAAAATGGGGACCGGGTGCTGGCCCGGTCCCCACTGGGACCGTTGGATCCCAGGACAGCCTGGGATCCAACGGTCCCAGTGGGGACCGGGCCAGCACCCGGTCCCCATTTTCGGGCCGAGTAGACATTTTCTAAAGTTAAACCCTTAACTACTAACCCTAAATTGTCTTTACTTGTCTGCCCATGTTACAATTGACTTTCGTACATTTCATTTATGAGGCATGTTACAACTTGTATAGAACAAAAGGTGATTGGGCACCAATTATTCAAATTCCTTTTATGTTGGTATCATTTCACTTTCTAACTTGCATGTCTGTCTGTATCTTGTTTTCTAGCTGGAACAACAGTTAGAATTTCTCTTTAATCTTTTCAAATAGAAGATCCATTGATACGATTTGAAATGTTCAGTCTTTTCTTAAATTATTAGGTTTTTTTTGTTGGGAGCACAATCTCAATTATTAGTTGGAGATCTCATTCTTGGACACATTAGATGAATATATCATAGACTTATCCCAAGTAAGAGTGATGAAGTTGATTGTTATTTTTCACAAAGTAAAATTCACATGTGTTTCGAGAATATTTTTATAATGGAGTGATAATGTGAATGTGATCATGCCAACCACTGTATGAGACTTGGGGTGGTGAAACATTAGCTTCTTTTTTTCTTTTTCTCTTTTTTTTTTTTTTTTTTTTTTGGGTTACTTGCTTGGTATAGCACATTACTACTTAATAATGGCCTGCCCAATTTTCTTTACTGATTATTAAGTACATAGACTAATAAGAGTATATGTTGGCCTAAAATAAATATGATAAGACTAAAAGATGATAAATGATGATGACAAACATGAGGATAAGAATATAAATTAGGACTTAATTCAAGAGGGTTGCAAGATCTTTCCTCGTTACTTATTGCTTCAATCCTCCATCTTTTCCACTTTTATTACAGATTATCTACCCCTCTTGCCGTCTTTTAAGTCCAAAATCAATTGTAAGTTTTGTTTAATTAGCGCCAGAGGATGGGGTGTGTTACTTATTAGATTCATAGGTTTCAGTACAAGTGTGATTGGGGAAAATGTTTTACAAGCAACTGCAAGTGTAGTCCAGCACTGTTGTGCCCAATTAGGCCCACCTTCGACAACATTCTCTCGCTAATTATATGTGGATTATGATTATCATCGTTATAGCCTTATCCCATCATATATTTAGCATCATAACATTTAATATTATAATGTGCCCTCTCCCTATGACCCGATGGCAATCTTGACCTGACCCAGTTCCAGTCACTTGGTTGGGTTGAAGGCCCAACTTCACTAGAGACTTGTCTCGGACCTAATGACTACTTCGGGTCTAAGTCTAGACTCTTGGATCAGGGCCCAAAACACAACGACCTTCATCATATGCAGAAATTAGGACAAAAATCTATATGAATCCATGTATCAAACTAATTTTTAATGTATAATTCTATTGATAACCAACTTTCCTAAAACGCTAGTTTTCAGACTCAGGGTCTACTTTTAATCAGTCTAATTCATTCCATTGACACACACCTTGTATAGCTTTCAACTTTGAGGACTTAAAACTATATCCCAACATCGTTGGATTGATCCCTCCCTTCCATTCCCCTAAATCTAGATCCAAACCTTTCCAATCCATCAATCACCATACCTCTCTCAAAGGGTGCTCTGTAGCACAGAATCTTTAAAACTTGTAGAAAAATGAAGATAAGGAAGGCTGGTATTTGAGAGGGTCCTGGAAAAAGCAGAGCCGTTTCCAATGATGAGCATTCAAGAGGGTTCGTGGTTAAGGACAATGGCTGAACGCCATCACAGATTCCAAGAGCACTTTTATCGGTGATCCCGATGTTAACTATGTTCCTTGTTACTGAGGTTCTTTATCAAATATTCTGTGAGAAGTAGAAGAGCTAGGAAATCCACGCCCTGTCATGGGTAGTTCGGGGGGCACGTTTGGCAAAAGGTTCAGGGAGGGGATTCCTTGCCCGTTTTCCTCGCATGCATGGAAAATTCATGTTTGATTGCAAATCCAACCATATGAGAAGAATCTCATGTATATGTAAAAGTCATCAAAAGCATAGAAAATTGACATCTGACCACTCCAGATCGAGTTCTACAAATCTGTACGCTAGTTGATTTGCTGATGAACGATGCAATAGGCGGTAATATTGTGGCTGCTGATTTTTTGTTTGGGAACCTATCTTCTAGGTCCCACAATCACAATCTAATCTGTAAATGATGTTATAAAGTGTCCAAAACGGCTAGTACCACAAAAAAAAAAAAAAAAAAATCTGTTGATCCATCACATATTTTGAGATATTTGTGAAAAAAACATCCACACCATTGATCATAATTTATGAACTTTCGTAGGACCCATTTGTAAAATCAAAACCATTCAATCTTTGCCACGGGCTCAAATTTGGTAGGTTTATTCATCACGAATGATGAGAAAACCGGAAAACATTCTTGGCCGTTGATCATTCATAGTGCCAAAAACAGCCCAACATGCCAAACGAGCAGAGACTCGGGCAATAATTTGTGGCGACCCCCTTTTAACTTGAAAACCTATCTAATGGGTTCAACAATCAAGATCCAAACCATTCATCATGTTTAGAATGTCCAAAATGGCTGGTAGGGTCAATTTTAGTCGTTGATCCATCATATATTTTGAAATATTGTCAAAATATCCCACAACCTAAAATATAACTTTTAATTTATGTGGGACCCATAATGAAAATCAGATCCATTGATAATATGTAGAAGGCCCAAAACACGGCTATGGGTTCAAATCTTATTGCTTGATTTATCACAGATCGTGAGAAAATGACAAAAACCTCTGACCGTTGGATGTAGCATATGTTAATCCACGTATCCTCTGTCTCTACCAAACGTGGAATGCACAAAAACTTCTGCATGGGACAGCCTCGCTGTGGATAGCTTCGTATAAGAAGAATGAAAGAATCCTCTTGATAGAGGATTAATCTCCTTATGTCAAACGTGTCGTTGGGGTGGAGTGTCGGGAAAGGGACCTATGACCTTAAAAGAAGGAAGAAAGGAAGAAAAATACAAGATGCCAGCCGTCAACTCTTTCAACTTGATGTGAATGTGGGGGACCCTTCCAACTCATATCCCCAATGATAAACATAAAATAAAATAAAAAATGTGATGATTTACTGTTCAAGCTATCCCCTTTAAACTTTCTAAGCCACATATCAAGTAATTATTAATTGTATTATTTATAAAGAGCTTTTTACAAAAAGGCCCCTATATTTTTACAAAACCTCAAAAAGCCCCCTATAATATATGTTTTTACTAAGACATCCCTTGACTAACAGTCTAAACGCTTCCATCTACATTCTCTTTTTACCCTCTTTTGACCAATTTACCTTTAAGAATAACTCAAAATCCATCAGTAGATCCACAATGCGTTGTCAACTTCACAGGGCCTCTCTCTCCTCACCCTCAACGATTTCCACCATTTGCTTCTCTCCCCTTCTCAACGGTCCCTTCATGTCCCAGGCATGCCTTTCTTCTTCTTCTTCTTCTTTTTAATTAAATTAGCTTTTTTTTTCTTATATTAAACGATGGATTTGTACGATTGGCTACAGTGGGCTCACTAGTGGGATTGATCATGTGTTAAACGCCTCTTTTCCCATTTCTTAATCGGTTGTTTTAGGGCTAGCAATCTGGCGGTGGGCCAACAATTCAGGTTTATGTGAGACCTGTTGTGGTTGGAGTTAGTAGGACATTGATGGATTTGGTTAATTATTTCAGTATGCACGAGGGAATCAAGATCATTTTAAGGCATGCTGTAGAGAATTCTAGCTGGCCGTTGGTATAAATTCATCACGGGGGGGCCACCTATGAAATCTGAACCACTTGAAATCACCGATCTGCTTTGTATTAGCTCTGTGATGAGTTTCTCCTGATAATCTACTGAATCTCAAATGATAAGTATGACAGGGTCCATGTGAGAGCAATGGCTCTGATCACGTATTTCCCCGCCTGATGTCGATAAGATCCTATGAATCCTTCTCTCTGATTTCAATTCTTTTAGGTGGGCCCATATAGAGTGCACCAAAGAAATTTATATGATCATGTGTGGATCCTAACTCCTCTTGACTGATCATCGGATGTGGCAAGAAGTGGGCCCTGGGAGTCCTTGAGGAGAGATCTTGATTTTGTGGTCTCTTTGTTTGAACAGAGGAATTGGTTTTGTTTGGTATCCCTCATTGACTTGTTATATCAGTAGTTAGTTAGCCTTCGCGCGAAAAAAAAAAAAAAAAAAACCCTCTATTTATAAACATAAAATATTGAGTGATATGATTCCCTGTGAGCACTATAAATGGATCCAACATTTCAAAAATGAAATGAAAAAAAAAAAAAAAAAAAAAGCCTCCCAGATCAGATCTTCAACATGCAATTACAGAATTATTTTCTTCCTTTTGGAAATGTTGACAATATATTTCACCAAACTAGAAGTTCCAACCAACAAAGACAACTGCAAAAGCCAAAAGAATCTAAAGATTACCTGGGTGTTTCTTCATATGTAAATCCAGTTGAAACAATGGAGTATGAAAATTACACAAGCATCATATTCTACGAGCAATGATAGCTACGTTTCGTGGCGACAATGCTGGATCGAATAGAGGGCAAATTACCGCATCCACAGGACCATCCTGCTCCTGAAGGAACAACAATCTATCAAGCAGAATAAAAGTTTCCACAACTGGTCCCAAAGCAGCACGAAGAGACCAATAGGGGCCCACAAGCTCCTGCATCAGTGAACAATATGATTCCAACCAAGCATAAAGCTGCATATCAAGCAAAGGCATATAGAAATCTATAAAAGAATCCCACGTAAGACGAATTTTCCCCAGTAAAAAATATCAAATGGCACTGTGGAGAATTTGTTACGGACAGTTCGTTTTCTGTAATTGAGTTTCTAAGAATTCTAAGGCATCTGAAAGAAGTTAAAATTACGGAAACAAAGGAGAAGTTCCAAAACTGACCAACAAATTATCTCTCCTTCAATGGAAAATGAATGGAAAGGAGGCGGCAAATGAATGTCAGCTATCACCATAGTAATTCAAATCTTAAGAAAGTCAAAATCTCATCTATATTATCTCCACCTTTTATCCTTCACACCTCACCTCTTCGATAATCATTCATTGGAGCCCAGTTGATTGTACTGGGTCGTTTGCCTTTTACACATGGGATAGGAAACTGGATTTTACATATACAAATCTTCACAATGTGAAACAGATAACCATGTTTGGCAAAATCACCATTTTCACATGAGTAAATGAGTACATCCAACAATTTTAGATATGTTTGGATTTTTTGGACTTTTTGACAAAGTTCTCAAGACATGAAGAATTGAGATATAAAACTAAACATCTTTATGTTTACCATTACAACAAGAATATTTTATGGTTCGGATCATGAACTGGAAGCCCGGAGACGTGCAGAAAATTAGATCCAAACATTGGAATTTTTTGGATGTTTTTCAGGAACTTCTCAAAATGCATGAATATTTCAGATATGAAACTAAATGTCTTAGGGTTTCTTAGCCCCATAAAGAAGATGGACGGCTCATATCATGAAATTGGGGCCTACAAAAGTCAAAATAAGAATGTTGTTGATGAGGTTCGAAAAATAACCTCTGGGCATTCCAAACTGTACCCCAGCCTTGCTACAGTGCCGTGTGTAACCATTTTACCACCTCTTGAGGTGTGTAAACCATCATGTGAAAATGGGCATCTTTACACCATTTTCCCTCGTTTACACATTACATTTGTAAATTAGTGGGAAAAAATGTAATGATGCGTAAACATTATGCATGTGAATCATTTACATTTATAAATGACTACAAACAAACAACCCTCAACTTCATATGTATTCAATTCCATGCAAACAAATGGGTCCTTAATGCAAATTGCACTAGTCTTTGATTATATAAAATATCTGCACCCCTACCAGATACTTGGACAACACAAGCAAAAATCCATGACGAAATCAATGGTGCATACTGTTTTACTCATGATGTGGTACTAATTAGGTAAATGGATTGAAAGTTCTGTACTAAACCTTGGACATAAGCTCTGAGGCCAATGTTATGAAAATAATTTAGTAAAAAGAGTATATGAAGAGCAAGTTTAGTGGATCTGATAGTATACAAAAAAAAAAAAAAAAAAGGTAATCAGCATTGAAAAGAACTACTGACAGCATGATAAATTCCTGGATCTAGGAGCAATTAGAGAAGAAAATGGAGCATTTAGGGTCAAATATTGCAATATGAAAATGAAAACAAACAGTGGCACGCTGTGCTGCTTTGACTAAAGATGCATATTTACATGCACTTTGGTCATGAATTTGTAGTATCAGGTTGAACAATGAGCAACGATTGCACAAGTGGCTGAGATAGATGTGGGGCAAAAAGATATGATTAAGAATGAATTCATAAGAAGAAACATAGGGGTCATTCCATTGAAATAGAGAGTCAAGGAGTATCATTGAGATGATTTGAACACCAATAGAGGATCAAAACAGCACAGTACAAAGAGTTTGTGTTATAAGTTCCAGGTACCAAAAGTGGGAGTCCAATAGACTTAGGATGTTGCCACTTGCCAGTATTAAACCATTACAGGAAAAATGGCTCTTAATAAGGTTGAGTGGAAAAGTAGAACTCATAAAGCCATCCCGAGACAAGCATTAAGTCTTGAGCGACAATTGCTACTAGGTACTTGTAGTATGTATAAAGCTAACCCCAACATAGTTGTGTCATAAAGCTAGTCTCGACATACTTGGGACAATGCTTTGATGAGGATTATGATGACGGCTCATAGAATGTCATATCATATGGATCTTTATTTCTTAGTGCTGGAAAGACTCGTCAAGGCCACTTCTAGAGACTATATACCAACCACTGACAAAAAAATCATCAGACCTTAGCCATTGCAGAGCTTCACTTTCACATTGTTGATTTTGAAGGCTCTACAATGGTGCCACACATAGTTGCCATAATGCAATAGAACGCAAATGGGGCCCACCCAGGCCCAACCCGGGTTTTAAATAGCTGACAACCAACTTAGTATTGATCAAAGTTTTTGGGGCCCTTGGATTGATCTTACAAATTCAGCACCCATCCAACTTTATCCAACAGCTAGAATTTGCACAACTTTTGAGGCCTCAGAACAATGCTTCCCGTGATCAGAAAGTAACCATTTTGTGACAGGTCAATATGGAAAGACCTTTAATATCCCACTTCACCCCTCCACCCAACAATTGACATCCCTACAGATGGACTCACACCTTTTAAGTAATTTCTTGCTTCAGAATGGTCAAGTCATTCCTGAGAAAATCCTACACACTAGTAACACTAATAGTGCCAGGCCCTTTATTTTCAGTTCACAAGTTTAATTGCTACATGTCTTGAAAAATGATTATGATAAAACTCAACCATGACTAATGCCTCGATCACTATAAAATTAGGACCAATGCCAATTCAAGTGGCTAGGCGTGTGTAAAGGATTGGGTTGATTATGGGTGACCCCCCTATATGAAAACAAAAGGGGGGCACAGGTCATGGAAAATCAGCACATATAAAATTCAAGGATGAACAGTATTTGGTTTCCACGCACACAAGCCCTACTCGTATCTTTTGTTTGATGGGATAGTGGCTATGCTAATGATTACATATTTTGTTTTTACGTTCTCTGACTTCACTCCACATCATTATTAACAAGATTGAACTAACAAACTGCTCTATATTGTACATGCTAATTGAAAATCAAAATACAGAACATGGCCATATGAGAAGAGAAACCATACTCACAATTCATAAATTAAAATAATTGTGTTAAACAAACTATTGACCTGTGGAAGCAGCAGAAGGTTGTTGCAAATGTTTTTCCTCTTTTGTCTGAGGCTCTGAGCGGAAGAGAAGGTGGTTCATCTCCTACAGAAGTGTTCCTAATTGGTATTGTATACAATCCTGTTGTCGTTGGTCCCACCTAGGTCACCTCCCAAATACGATAGGTGGGGTTTTTTATTTTTTTAAGCGAATGGAGCGATGGTTTATTAGCAGGAAGAGGTTAGATTCTATGGAATCTATCATGATGCACACATAGGCTATATGGAAAGAAAGAAACAGGAGAGTATTTAAAGTTAAATGCTCAAGCACATGTACCCTCGCGATCGTCACAAGTCATCCCATCATCAAGTGCTAAATTGTTCTATTCTCTTCCAAAGGAGTCTCTGTTGCGCTCATACGATGTATTGATCCAAATCTTAAGATCACAGTGCTAAACTGAGAGAATTTCAGCAAATATGTACCATCCAGATGTGATGGAGTTTGAATGCACAGCAGAGCAGCAAGATGGCATATTCGGGTTGCAACAACATATCACAGCAGTAATGTAGGAGAAAGGAATGTGAGAACAAGGTGATGGATTCAGCCCCATGCTTGCCTTTGGATCTATTCCAAAGGGCTGGACCTCAAGCCCAGTCTCACAAATAAATGAAAGAAGAGGTTTCCACACCGAAACAAATGTCTTTATTCAACTAACTCCATAAAGCTGCCACAGCTAAATGGCTTACATGGGTATCAATTATGCACTTAATGCCATAAAGACCTAATCTATCCTGTTTATTAAAAAAATAAAAAAGGCCAATCTCCTCTCCCCTAAAAAATTTGACAACTAGGACTCCTTAGATTAAATAACTTAACAAACAGGAACTCTTTTAAAAGGCAAGTAATATCGAAACTTGCACAAGAATGACTTGCACAAGTCTTCTTTTAGATTCTTCACAGATCACATGCAGACCACACCCATGTTATCATCAACTTGTATGAATATGGGTCCAATGTATATATTTATTTTAGTTGCTACTAAAAATAAAATAAAATCTACATTTTCTAGTCATCTTGAATTTTTGGATTTCTTTTTACCTCAATAAAATTCACTCCAATACCAAAGTGAAACAACCAATACATATTGTTTTGGGGGAAGGCCAATACGCCCTCCGCAACCTCTTTTTCTATCCTTATTTGAGAATGCGATGCAGAAGTTCCAATAATAAATAAAAAAATGAAAATTCAACTATAATGTTTAAATTTTCGTTCTTAAAAAAAATGAAACATAATATGCTGAACTGACAGAAATGAGAGCACCAAAATGAAAACACTGGAGAACTGGTAGATGAGGCAGTAACTTACAGTGAAAGAATGAACTTCCTTCCATATTCCAAACAAATCAATTTCATGGGGAGAAGTAAGGCCAAGACGACATAGCCCAGACTTGCAGAATTCTTCAAAAAGTGTGTATCTATCGGATCCTTCACACCTTAACCTGGAACAGAGACTACGCACATCAGATTGATCATTTGCACCTGAAGTCTTGCACGTATCAGCATCTGCAGTTATTATCAGGTTCCACAAACCAAAAAAAGGTTCTTATCAGGTTTCCACAAGTATTAGAAAGATCCATCATTCCAAAAAAAAAAAAAAGTATTCGAGAGATCTTTGTCGAGATTATCATTAATTAGATGAACCAGAAACAGAGGAAGGCATAGGAACCTTTAAGCACCGCATCCTTGCACTGTTCCTGAACCCCTCCAAATTCTCCATTATTCGTGGTGAGTGCGCTCGCTTCCATTTCACAGCTCTGATGCAGTTGTGATTGAAGAACTCTCTTTAACTGTTGGCGACGCAAAGCTTTCCCTTGCCGCCCAATCGATGGACTTGTTCTTCCAACATCTGGATAGTATTTATGAAGAACCTTCAAAGGAACCAACATGTCACTTTCCAATGAACCCAGGTGTATGTATGTTGTGTGTGTGTGGCGATGAAATGAAATAGCAGATGGGATCCAGTTAATTAAACTAATAAGATGGACAGCCGTCAGAAAAGCATCAGCCACTGGTGCTGGTAAGGTCAGGACCATGGTCGTCCATCTCTGGTCTGCTGACCGACAAGATCTCTGGGATTGACCTACCAGCTGGGTTCGTTTGGCTATTCCTTTCTTTTGAAAAGGAGACGGCCATCTGCACGAGTCACCTTCTTCTAGGCTTCGAGTCACCTTATTTTATCTCCCCATTATCCCCATTAGGCAACTCAACTCCCTATGCTTTCTTTTAGGAGAAGCAGTCTTTGAATGCAACAAAACCAATTATAGTGGTTCCAGTTCTAAAATGGCCCATGCTCTAGATGAAGTCAACCAAACCAAAGATATTTTTCAACGTTTTTTTCACTTTTGAAATAGGTGAGAAGGGCCCTAGGTAACAATGCAGATTGCATCAATTAGTAGGGTATTAACCAAATCAATAAAATTTATACACCTCAAATGAAAGCCAGGTTCTCAATAAACTTCATCCAGCTATAAAATTTGTGAGTTTTATTTGATAAATCATCATCTTAACACCAATGGGAAATGCTCTTGTGAGAGTATATGTATATGTATATGGGAAATGCTCCTGTGAGAGTTACGGTGAAAGACACCATGATGGGCCCCACCTATCTGTCAATCCAGCCCAAGCAAGCCCAGGCCCATTCTGGGCCCAGACTTCATATATTACTTAGTCAAAGCTTGTTAGTTTGTAAAACAGTTTTTTAGGATCTGATTAGTGATACTTACATGTAATCAGGGATTTCATCCCCTTTATAATGAGAAGAACAGTCGACCAAGGAGGTCACTGCATTCAACACTTCTCTTCAGAATTCTTTCCATCTCTCTAAATAATATGGTATCAGAGCCTTGATATCTAGATCATTCAAGGCAATCTTCCACGTCTGGAAGCACTCAGTGCATCTCCGATCATCCCAGATCATCTCCCATCCGGTGTGGCCCACCTGAGATCTTCTTCATCAACTCAGCGGAACCAGACCATGTTGGTCGACTGGAATTGCCTGTATTTATGGTGATTTTTCAGGAATTTATTTCCCATCAGCAGTAGGTTTTCCATTGCAATTTCTGGTTCGTCAGATTTCTCAATCTGATTTCATCTCGGCCGTCTAAAATCAAGGATCTTGGTTATTTTTGGCTGAATCTTCTTCCCTCACTTGCGAAAATATGCTGTGGCTTCATCCCCGACCTCTGATCTGTCCTATGATGATCTGGTGGGGCTTCCGTTTATGGAATCATACTGACAGAATGGTCGTCAGTCAGTTTTAGTGCAGATCTGTGCACTGTTTCGATTGCACCTTCTCTAGTTGTGCATCTTCTTCATTAGCAGATACATATTCTTCACTGGAAGACATTTTCTGCCACCTGATCGTCTGTGATCATCCCTGATCATCTCCGATCAGCCGTGGCCCACCTGCGATCATCGACCTCATATCAGCAGAAGCAGCTCATCTTGGTCGCCTGGGTCTCTTCTTATTTCTGGACATTTTTTCAAGAATTATGGATCATCAGAGGTAGGCCTTCTGCTATTTTTTGTGGAAATTCAATTTTATAGACTTGTTTTCATCTCAGCCGTCCAGAATTTTGGATTCCTGTTGGTTCTGTCTGGGACCACTTCCATTAGGTGCGAAAATAGGCCAACCTTCCATCCCCACCCTTTGATCTGGCCATTGATCATTTGCTGGGGAACATGTGGGAATCTACCCACTGAATGACAGGACGACGTGAATTTTTTTGTCTACTGTTAGCATCTTGTTCATTCTGGTCCGGCTGTTCTCTGTCTACTGTCTACTGTTAGCATCTTCTTCATTCTGGTGTGAAGTTTTTTTCTTGTCTGCTCATCATGGACAAATCTGACATTAAAATGATTAGATTTGATGGAAACAATTATACCTCCTGGGCCTTCCAATTTCAAATTTACTTAGAAGGCAAGGAACTCTGGTCATATATTGATGGATCTGAACTTATACCGGCAGAAGATGACAAAAAGATTTTAGCTTGGAAAACTAAGGATGCTAAAATCAAAACCTGGTTGTTAGGCTCGGTTGAGCACCATTTTATCCTCAACCTCCGACCTTGCAAAACTGCCAGGGAAATGTGGGATTATCTTAAGCAGATCTATCAACAAGGCAATGCTGCCCGTCAATTTCAATTGGAACTTGACATTTCTCAATTCACTCAAGGCACCCAGTCTATTCAGGAGTATTACAATGGTTTTCGACGACTGTGGTCAGAATATGATGAGATTAAGTTTGCCAAGGTGTCTGATGCACTCCTACCTGAACTCCTTCCCTTACAACAAAGTAGCCATCGGGATCAGTTTCTGATGAAACTTCGTCGGGAGTTTGAGACAGTTCGTTCTAACTTAATGAGCAGGGCTTCTCTTCCCAGCTTGGATGACTGTCTTCAGGAGCTTCTACGGGAAGAACAACGTCCGGTCACGAAAACTTCTCTGGAACAACAGGGTTCTACTGTGGCTCCGCTTGCCTATGTTGCTACCACCAGACCATCTCCCCGGGATATCAGTAAAGTTCAGTGCCATAACTGCAGGAAATATGGTCACTATGCAAATCAATGCAAGGCAAAAATCTGCCGATATTGTAAGGCAACTGGTCATGTTATTGAAGAATGCCGGAAGAAGAATCGCAATTCTACTTCCCGCAATTATGTGCAGTCAGGCCCCGGTACTTCCACCGTGTCGTCAGCTCCCACTGCTTATACAATAACCACTCCATCATATGCATCATCTGACTTCAGTGGTTCTCTGCAGTATGATTCATCCTCACAGCCTGGTTCCTCATCACAATCTGCGTCTCCAGCTCCTTTCACCCCTGAGATGGTTAACCAAATGATCATCAATGCATTGGCATCCATGAACATCACAGGTACTGATTCCTCTCTTTCCAATACATGGTACTTAGATTCTGGTGCAAGTAACCATATGACCTCCTCACCCATAACATTACAGAATGTCGTTCCTTACACTGGTCATCTCACTGTTCAAGCTGCCAACGGAGATCATCTCCCTATCACCTCTGTTGGTGATACCCCTGGCCCCTTGCCCTTAACCAATGTTTTAGTTTCTCCTCATCTTGCTACCAATTTGGTTTATGTGGGTCAACTTGTTGAAAATAATTGCAATGTCTCCTTTTCTTCTTCTGGCTGTGTTGTGCAGGACCAGGAGTCGGGGGAAGTGATCGCGAGGGGGCCTAAGCGTGGCAGACTTTTTCCCTTACCAATGTCTTCCGTTATTGAGAATAAACCTTTACATCAGTTATTTTGTTTTTTTATTCAGAATAATTCTCGATTGTGGCATAATAGACTTGGTCATCCAAATGCTTCTACAATGTCTACTTTATTTCAATCTGGATTAATAAATAAACCTGTTGACTCTGCTTCTTTTGAATGTGATACTTGCAAATTAGGAAAGAGTAAAATTTTACCTTTTCCACACTCCACCACAGGGAGCACTGCATGTTTTGACTTGATTCACAGTGATGTTTGGGGCATTGCTCCGACCCTTTCCCATAGTCATTTCAAGTACTTTGTAACATTCATTGATGACTATAGCAGATTTACTTGGATTTATTTATTACATTCGAAGTCCGATGTTCTTAATGCATTTAAATTTTTTGTTAACTATGTTGAAAACCAATTCTCTAAATGCATTAAAACTTTGCGATCAGACTCAGGGGGGGAGTATGTTTCCAAGGATTTTCAATCCTTTTTAAACAATAAAGGAATCATTTCTCAACGTACATGTCCGTATACTCCACAACAAAATGGAGTAGCGGAACGGAAAAACAGGCATCTTCTTGATGTAACTCGAACTCTTCTGATTGAATCATCCGTTCCCCCTCGTTTTTGGACTGAAGCTCTCACCACGGCTGTCTATCTCATTAACCGCCTTCCATCACATACCATTGCTCATTTAACGCCTCATTTTAAATTGTTTGGTCATCATCCTGTGTTTGATCACCTACATACATTTGGTTGTGTTTGCTTCGTTCATCTACCTCCCACAGAGAGAACGAAACTAACAGCACAATCTCGCAGGTGTGCTTTTTTGGGTTATGCCACTAATCAAAAAGGTTTTGTTTGTTATGATCCCATTAGTCGTCGTATCAGGGTTTCTCGAAATGTTGTTTCTTTGAAAATCAATATTTCTTCCAAACTCACATAGATTGTCCTCACCCCTCTTCACCAGCTCTCTTACCAGGTTTTTCGGATCAAACCTCTGTTACTAGGTTTAATCCTGCTTTTGTATACCATCGACGGGATAAACCTCCCATTGCAGATGGCCCTCCCCCTGATCCTCCACCGACAACTGGTTCCACGCCTACTCCTGCTTTACGTCGCTCCTCCAGAAATTCTAGACCGCCTGAGCGGTATGGCTTTACCCATACTTCTTTGATGACCACTCTCTCTTCTATCTCTATTCCAAGTTCTTATTTGCAGGCTGTCCAACAAGATTGCTGGAACCAGGCCATGAAGGAGGAATTAGATGCATTGGCTCTGAATCACACATGGGATATTGTGGAGTGTCCTACGGCAGTTAAGCCTATTGGTTGCAAATGGATCTACTCGATCAAACTTAAATCTGATGGGTCCTTGGATAGACACAAAGCTAGACTTGTGGCACTTGGAAACAGACAGGAGTATGGCATTGACTACGAGGATACATTTGCACCTGTGGCAAAGATGACCTCTGTTCGGTTACTTCTTGCCATTGCTGCATCTCAGTCTTGGCCATTATACCAAATGGATGTCAAAAATGCATTTCTCCATGGGGATTTGCACGAAGTCTATATGCGTATACCACAAGGCGTCCCCTCTCCCTCCAAGAGGTCTGTCTGTCGGTTGCGAAAATCACTTTATGGTCTCAAGCAAGCTCCTCGGGCATGGTTCGAAACATTCAGGGGTCGATTATGCGAAAGTGGGTTTACTCAGAGCCCTTATGATCCATCTCTCTTTCTATGCCACACATCTACAGGGGTTACTGTACTTCTGGTGTATGTTGACGATATTATTATCACTGGCACAGATGATGGTATGATCAAATCTCTCCAAGCTTCCCTCCGGACTTACTTTCATATGAAAGATTTGGGTCCTTTGCATTATTTCTTGGGCTTAGAGGTGCATCAATCTCCCAAAGGTCTTTTTGTTAATCAACACAAATATACTTCAGACCTTATCGAGTTGGCTGGCCTCCATGATTCTTCGCCTGTTGATACACCCGTCGAGGTAAATCTCAAGCTGAGTAAAACTGATGGAGACCTTCTTCCTGATCCTCATACATACCGGCGCCTAGTGGGCAGTCTTGTCTATCTCACCATCACTAGACCTGACATTTCCTATGCTGTTAATCTGGTGAGCCAGTTCATGACCGCTCCTCGACACCTTCATTTGACAGCTGTGAAGCGCATTATCCGTTATCTGCTAAGCACTGTCTCTCGTGGCTTATATTATCCAAAGGATAATCCTCTTCATCTAACTGCTTATGCGGATGCTGACTGGGCAGGCTGTCAAGACACGCGTCGTTCTACTACTGGTTGGTGCATGTACCTTGGCAATTCACTCATTTCTTGGAAATGCAAGAAACAAGCACGTGTATCCAGATCTTCCACGGAAGCTGAATATAGGGCGATGTCTTCTGCTTGTTCTGAAGTCTTATGGCTACGGGGCCTTCTTTCAGAACTTGGATTCACTCAAACCTCTCCTACTCCATTGCATGCCGACAATACTGGGGCTATCCGAATCACTGAAAATCCAGTCTTCCATGAACGCACCAAGCATATTGAAGTTGACTGCCACTTTATTCGGGATGAATTTAAGCGGGATGTCATTAGTCTACCTCATGTCCCTACGGAGTTTCAGTTTGCAGATATCTTCACAAAGGGACTTCCTCGGCCTCGACATCAATTTCTTGTTTCCAAATTGCTGCTTTATGACTCCCCAGCATCAATTTGAGGGGGGGTGTCAATCCAGCCCAAGCAAGCCCAGGCCCATTCTGGGCCCAGACTTCATATATTACTTAGTCAAAGCTTGTTAGTTTGTAAAACAGTTTTTTAGGATCTGATTAGTGATACTTACATGTAATCAGGGATTTCATCCCCTTTATAATGAGAAGAACAGTCGACCAAGGAGGTCACTGCATTCAACACTTCTCTTCAGAATTCTTTCCATCTCTCTAAATAATACTATCACCAATCCCAACCATACACACACACGGGACCCCACTGAATTACGTCAGAGCCCATGGGCTTGCACCCATCCAAATGGACTGGACCATTGGATCGAGGGTCAATTTTTTTTTCTTTAATACAAGTCATTAAACTTGTGGGCCACTGATCCAGGGGTTGGAGGAATGGGATTGAACCCAAACTTGATAGCTGGGCCCATCAAGGATGACTCTTTCCATTCCCCTGGTCATGTGATCAATGAGGCCCCAGGTAGACCCCATCATGGTGTCTCTCACTGTAAGTAGTGAGAGTTAACTCTCACAAGAGCATTTCCCACATAAATATATATATATAAATATATCAGCTTCACCCATGGATATGAGAGTATCCATATGTGATGAAAAGAAAGGATGAAAAACCCTAAACCTGAACCAAGATAAGCTCCAGCTGGCTTAGGTCAGGCAAAGACTTGAACAGGCATCCAAATAACACTTCTAAAGTACTATATGTAGATACGATTCATGACTTAGCATATGGATAAGGCAAAATAGGAATATAGGCTTGCATAGAAGAACATAAACATAAAGAGATGGCTGACAAATCCTAACTGAATTTCTTGAGACATAAATCCTGATGCAGGATAGACCTGCAGGGCCACACATGGGGCCAAGACACAGCTTAGGACATTTTATTATTTCCCTAATTAATTGTTGTTAGTTTTCTAATTTTGTTTAATTAGTTGTATTTAGGATAGAATCTAAATTGCTTTACTTTCCAAGTTTGATTAGGATTCTTAGACTTTAAGATTTCTTTTTCCTATTTGTATGCCAACGAGATTGAAGGAAAAATTTTACAGGAAAGCAATTAGACTATCTATGATCTATGGAGCAGAATGTTGGCCAATCAAGAAGCAACATATGCATAAAATGGATGCAGCAGAAATGAGAATGTCGAGGTGGATGTTTGGTAAAACTAGGAAGGATATAATTAGAAATGAGCACTTTCAGGAGCATTTAGGGGTAGCAACAATAGGGGACAAAATTAGAGAAATCCGTTTGGGATGGTTTGGGCATGTCCAGCGTAAGCCGGTAAAGGCACCGGCAAGGAAGAGTTTGGCTATGAAGATTGGTGGCCCACCAAGGGGAAGGGGTAGGCCAAAGAGGACGTGGATGGATGTAGTAAAAATATATATGAAGAAGTATAACTTATCTAAGGATTTGGCTCAAGATAGGTCGGAATGGGAAAACAAAATTTGTATAGCCGATCCCAACATAGTTGGGACAAGGCTTTGATGGTGGTGGCGGTGGCGGCAACGGCGGCGGCGGCAGCATGGCATTGTAGAGATGAGAATTCTTAGAGTTGATGATTAATAGATTGGTAGGTTTTATCCCGTTTGAGGTGCATCCTCATGTTATTGCACTTATCGTACTTCGACACTTTTCCAAGCAAGACCTAACCCTAGGACCTATATCAAAATCCTAACTTCTTGGCCATTCTAATGGCCTCAAAGTCTCCCAAATACTTTGAAAAATAAATAGTGCTACAGATTTCTAAACAGCACGTGCCAATATCTACTCTTTTACAGAATTCGCAATCCTAATGCATTCCCCCAAGGTCTTTCCTTTTCCTATCAATATGGGTACATAGGGAATGGCTGCTGGTGTCACATAAAGAGAAAGCCACGGAGAAAGATATTTGAGGAATGAATTAAGCACCTCTCCCTTGGATCGGACATCTTATTTATAGAATACTTTCAACAAGATATAGCAACTAAATCCCCTTAATTGGGGTGATTACACAACAATTATATCCCCTTTCTTTGGGGCAATATCAATACAATCGTGTTTCCTATCAATCCTATTGGAATTAGTCAACTAGGTCAATTTGTTGGGTAAGACCAAATGTACGGGTCATACGATCCATTCTAACAGTTGGTATGTTTTAGTGTTCACATTTATTTAGTGAATGAAGGGATCTGCCTCACCTCCAACTAGACTTCTCAAAAGATGCAGATTAGTGGTGGTGGTGGTGGTGATGGTGGTGATGATGATAGAGAGAAACATGTAATGCCACTAACTAAATCCGCCATGTGCCCTATACACAGTAAAGGAGGGTTGCAATAATTCAGCAGTTGGATATAAAAACTTGTGGACTGTTAAAATGAATTCTACTTCAAGAACAGTACTAATGCTATGGATTTACCAAGTGACACGTTGCAATGGAGCTGGTTGTATTCATAAGATCGAAAGATAACGAGTATTCGATAGCACTGCAACTATTTGAGAAAAATATGAAAAAACTTCACTTCTGAAGCAAACGCAGGTAAAGAAGGTAGCCGAAAAGTTACATTTGGGATCTTGGGGTATGAGGGTATTTGCAATGGAAGAGTGCTGAAGAGGGAAAAAATACAGGTCCATTAGAATAGTGTAGGGAGAGAAGTCTAGTAAAATTGGGGAAGGGTTTAAGATTCTCCATTCAAGAAAGAGTAAAACTAAGACTAACTCTATTCTGGATGATCCAGCCAGGTCTTGGTTTTTTTTTTTTTTCTGTTTTTTATTTCCTATTTGAACCTCTAATTAGACCAATCTAGTATCTTATATTTGGAAATAATTGTAATCGAGTGAAAAGGGAGATTTGATTGTTTTCTCTAAATTAAGGTCATCACCCAATGCGGTCCTGAGAGGGTCTAGGACACCAAAGCAAGGTGCTGGGAGGGTCCATACTGGAGACAGTCCTAACCTTGGGCAATTTTGCACAAAGTGGCTGCTCGCAGGTCTAGAACCTGCGTTTTTATGCATGGCACCTGAGACTTTTACCGTTGCAGGATAGTTTTCAGTCAACAGTGATATTTGAATAAAGCTTCGGCGACTTTCTTTTATTTATCTCCACAGTTTCCCTCCTTTAGTCTCCATCATAAAGTGGTTTGTTGCATGGAATTGAAGGTCCAGGGTGATTGTCCACTTTGGCCCTTGTTCTGTCACAGAGACAGAGTGCAGTCCCACTGACCTGCTGTTGCAGCAGTATCATACAGTTTGGATACTTCCTTTGATGCTCATGACTGCTTCAGTTTATGATCGTGAAATGCAGTGGCTAGAATAGGTTGCCAACAGGTGCAATAAGGAATACTTAATATTGTACCAGAAAGGACCACGTCCATGAGAGAAAGTTGGCCAAATGCAGATGTGTAAATCAAGTATATAGTTTAACTAACTTCAAAAGGTATCAGTGCATATGATACATAAGTAAAGAGAGCTAACCAACCATCTGAAAAGCACCACGAAATGCATGTACTTCAAAATTCTGTAGAGCAGCATCTTTGGTGAGCCTTCTCCATCTCTCTGCACTCTAAAATTTAAAACAGGTTTGGCAGAAGCGTACTTCAGAACTACCAACCATAAATTCACAAAATATTGCAAGCATAGTCGCAAATTGTCTTAAACAACAACAACAACAATAAATAATACAATAATTATAACAACAATGACAATAAGAAGTGAAATTCATTATTAAAGTCCTTCCTTTTGACCAAATTATCCATCACTCTGTTTTAAGAACCAGACTGGAGAGCAAACTGGTGGAGTGGACAGTTCAATCCAACCTTGTTTGACTGTCCGGTCTGATCCGGCTCAACCATGACGTAAATAATAAAAAGAACTACAAAATAATAAAATGCTTTAAGAACCATAACGTAGATATTGACAGGTCCAATTGGTTCAACCGCCAGTTTGGACTGCTTTTGGCCTTTTTTTCTCCTCAATTCCCTAGTTTTGATCTAACCAGACCAGTGAAGTTACCATGAATCCCTTATCTTGAAAATATAAGGTCTTTTATTTTGCATGGAATTGAATTCCTAGGAATTCAAAAGGACCACCTCAACCGTGAAATTCCTTATTTTGAAAATATAATAGGACCTGTTTGTTTGCATGGAATTGAATTCCTAGGAGTTCAAAGGAACCCATTTTAACACAAATTCATTATCTTGAAAATATAAGGCATTTTGTTTGCATGGTATTATATTCCTAGGAATTCAAAGGAACCCACTTTACCATGAATTCCTTTTCTTGGAAATATAGGCACCTCTGTTTGCATGGAAATGAATTCCTAGGAATTCAAAGGAACCATTTACCAAGAATTCCTTATCTTGAAAATATAGTGCCCACTTGATTGCATCGAGTTGAACCTAGGAATTCAAAGGAATCTAATTTACCATGAATTCTTTATCTTGAAAATATAGGCCATGAAATTGAACTCTTATCAATTCAAAGGAATTTAGCACATTAGAAGGCTACATGGGATGAGTTATGAGTTATCATCCACATTAGGAAGCTAAAAGTTGACATAAACAATAGTTTTTGAAAAAAAAAATAGTCATGAAATTATGAAATGTTGTAGTCATTTTGTTATCGTTTTTAAGAAGATTGGGAACAAAATTATAAAGTAAAATATCATTGTTTATTTGGTTTAAAAACTGTGGCAGAGATTGATTTCGATATATATTATAATCTGCAGTAACTACCAAACAGCTTAGTGCATAATCTGTTGAATTCTTTAGAACTGCCAAAAAGCGACAATATGCAATATTATAATACTCTATTCTGCATTATTTTATTCTGCCAATGTTTAAACAATTAAATCTATAAATATTTTATTTTAGACATATACAACCAGGCCTTAATGTGCTAACAAGTCTTGCCTAAGAAGGGTGGATGCCCATAGGTACTCACCTTTTCCAACAAAAAACACGCATTTTTAGTACACAATTAAATTAAGGGAACCGGTCCTATAAGGACGGTCATTATGGGCCGCATATTTTGGAACGCCCACTAGGGCCCACCTTATGACCCATCCAAATTTATCACACATTTACAACCCCCTTATAGGCACCGAATCCCATGAATTTGCATGGATTCAAATGAACTAGACCGTTGGATTGAGGGTCAATTTTTATTGTTTGATATAAAGCTGTTAAAGTTGTGGACCACGGATGAAGAGGCTAGAAGTATTAGATTGACTTCAAATTTGATATGTAGGTTGGGCCCACTTGAATCTTTCGGTCCCCCTCCATCCCATGACCAGTGGGGTCTCACAGTGGGCCCCACTAGACGGTCTGTACCTAAGCCTGTAAGGACCGTCCTTATAGGACCATTTCCCATTAAAATATAGATAAGTAATTCATACATTTACATAATAGAAACTGCTATTCAAATGTTCGGAGCAAGCTAGGAAAAGAGAAACATCTTAAGTACAGTTACAAACCTGACAAGCAAGATCGAGTGCATTTTTTCCAAGTGACAAGCCAGATAGTTTACCACCTTTGCTCAATGGAAAGCCACATTTTGAGCCGGTGTCTTCTGAGCACTGTTCAGATAGCAAGTTGTAACAACAGCCAATACTAACTAGAGCCTTGACTTCTTTGCAATCCAAAAAAGTCCTGAGCCAATAAGAAACACCAGATTGAATTTCAATATCAACGAAAGAATGATCAGAAAAACATTAGGCAACAAACACACACACAAAATAAATAAATAAAACTATCAGTTTAAAAGGATAATAAATTCAAAAGTATAGGTCACTCAAAACATTAACACCTCACAACATAAGTTTACCAAAGAAAAAACTTTCAGCATAAAGTTAAGCATTGACCTAAGCATGGTCACTGAAAGATCTCCACAAGCATGAAGCCCAGCAAGAACCAGCGAAGATTTGCTCTGATTATTGCTAGAGAAAACTTCCCTTCCCCCATTCAGTTCCAATCCTTCAAGAACAGGCCAACTAGCATATTTTTCATCCTTCTTTGACAGTTCAATATTGTCTTCACGTAAAGAAGTGGCAGTCAAGGCTTTCAATGTATCACTTGACAGAATGTCGCAGGTGACCGTCTGAGGCACATTCAACGGTTTGTTACCTGCTCTGACAAGTGACAATGGGTGTTCAAAATCATGAAAGTGGAAGTATGGAAGAGTGGCTTTTACATGAAACAGATGGATTACATCGATGGTTTGCCATGCTGAGATTTGCGGATCTTAGCAGTATAATGTTTCTTAATTCGTTCAGCACGCACATTTGTAACAGCTCCATGGTGAGAAGAAGCGTCTATTGCAATTACAGAAAGCTGATATTCGAAGGATAGTACTTGTGCAAGATAACCCTGATAACATCATCAAGAGGGTAAAATATGGTGATGGACTAGCATAAATAAAGAGAAACCATTCAACGAAACAATTGCAAATGAAGACTAACAAACATTAAAAAACTGCAGAAGAAAACTTCAAATGAGTTTGGTACAACTTAAAGAGAGGATGCTAGCCTTTTGACATCGAAATACCTTCCAAAAAAAGCTATACCTGACCAGCACCAACATCAACTATTGTCTGAGCTCCAACACCATTAGCAACTGTACTGATAACTGAAGCCAAAATTTCTACCTGATTCACCAACAAGCATTTTAACTACCTGATTCCCAACAAGTATTTTAACTAACATTTGGAGGCATCAAATCTACCAAGACCCAACACGTCTTGATATTTCTCTTTTATAATATTGCCATTTTGGAGGCCAGTAAAACAGCTAGGTGAAAACACTGTAAGGTTTGGCAGTCATTTTCATAATTTCTTACAAGATTTTTTTCAGTTTTTTAGCCATTAACAGAGAGTCAAGAATATCCTGTATGAGTGGTTGGAGGGGAGTCCACCTCCCATGCAGTAATTAATGTCAAGATATGAAACATATTTAAGATGAACCAAAAATAAGTACAAGGGAAGAAAAGGATGCGCTCAGCAGAATCTCCAAAAATAAAGTTCAGGTTTTGTTTCTTTTTCTTTTCTAACAGTAATGATTCAAGGAAAAAAAAAACAAAAACAAAAACAAAAAATAAAAAATAAAAAATAAAAAACAAATGGCAGTGATTCAAGATTTAGTTTAGTAAATAAAATAAATGAAAGTGTTTTCGAAGAAATTGAATGCCTACTTCATGTTTTTTCTTCAAATTCATGCCTTGGGCCAAAACGCTACCAAGTGGTGGGACATGCAGATCAGGTAACACCTGCACAAGTTGAAAGCACAAAGTCGAGTCAATGAATAGAAGGAGATCAATAATGAATTTGCACACACATAATACGTGTGATTGTGTCTCATGCAAATACATAACGGTGCCAAGTAAAATACCAAACCTAGTGAGAGTTGGATTACTTGATGTAAAGAAATCTAGGGCTTTCTTCAAAGTCCGAAAAAAAACCCTATAGAAAAAGAAGAAAAATTGAGGAGGACGAACGATATGGTTGTGGTTGATAGGGTTGGGCAACCACAACCATATACATACATACATACTATTGATCTTTTCATAATTAAAAATAATGCAGTGTTCCCAAATTACATGCAAGTCCTTGAAATTTACTTATTTTCAGGTGTTCAACTGAGCTTTACTTTAAATTAAGCACATGCTAAGGCAGAATCTGATTAAAATTGCAAATTTTTTAAACAATGGATCATGTAGGTGCCCAGCATTCACAAGAAATGGATTGGATGCAAATTCCACACAGGCATCTCCTTGGACGATAGCTTATAAGGGCATGATTTACAACTTTTTTGCTCATCAATAAAGTGAGTTAATACCACCGGAAAAAAAAAAGGCCTGTAATTCCTGCAGTAAGCAATAAGAGAATAAAACTAACTGCAACCATTTGCAATAGAATACAACTCAAAGATCAGAATTAGAAGAACAAAGCCACGGTAGCATATAATCATTATGCCATATTAACAACGATGGAAAGAATATGCATACCTTTTGCAATTTCTCTTGATCACGCGGCAAAACAAGAGACCTTGAAGTGAGGACGAATTCCTTAAGTGAAGCAGGCCAATACTCCTAATAAGAAATAACAAAATTGAGTACTCAACCACAAGTCCACGATGCATAGTTACAAACAATAAAAAAAATATAAAAAAAATCATCATTAGTCATAATTGAAGACTTGTCCCACCTAATTTGGGTCGACCTGTTTTTCAATAGTGGTACTTGCACCAACTTCATGATTTTTACACTCCTGTGCTTGTCCCATTTTGGGGCAAAGTTGTTTGACGCTATTGAAGTAAATCTAGTGCATGATTCTATCTATAGATGGATTGCACTAAAACTCAAGATTGTAATTATATCATAATGTCAATATTTATGGTGATAGTGGTGTTGGCAGTGATGATGATAAAATATAAACAGAAGCATATGAACCATGTACCGTCTCTCCAAACATATTTCAATATGCAAGACCCTTTTAGTTGAGGGGTAGTAAAAAGAAAGTCGCACTCCAGTTAGCACCATGTGGTCATGCAAACTAATAGGCAAACAAGAACAATAGACATCAGGAGGAAGGACCGAGACTTAAAAATGCCAATAACAAATCATGTATTTGTCTTCTCTCTTAGGCATAGCCTTGCCAATTACCATCACTCGTACATACAATTTAGCTATTGGAAGGAAATCTATGTCACCCAACCAGCAACTTCCTAAGGAATTAAATTAATTAATTAAATAAATAAAACCCATCACCATTTATTAAAAACTTAATTTTAGCCATCGGATAAAACCAACCATTCTTCAACAGCAATGACAATTCCTCATCTAAAACTCAAACAAAAAGTCTAAAGACCCTGACGCCCGGACCCCGGATGGGAGCCCGACTCCCCTGGGGTCCGTTGGAATCCAGCCGCCCTGGGATCCAACGGACCCCAGGGGAGTCGGGCTCCCATCCGGGGTCCGGACGTCAGGGTCTGTAGACCCGCTGAAACTCAAATATTGTTGGGTTGTGTCTTATGTTCCAGGCTAATCGGTTCATTTGGAATAGCTAGGGCCCAGGTTTAGGGTTCAACATTATTTTGGTCTTTGTACTAGGGCTTTCTTGGCTTAAGAAAGGAGAACGGGCACACTATCAAACCACGTGTTCTGTTCATGTGATTGATTGGTTGACTAGATTTGTGTATTCATCGTAGTTTTGCGTCAATCAGAGGTTTCCGCTGCGCACCAACAAATGGTATCAATGCAATACAGAGATCACTTAGGTTCATTCGCGATCGAATGATTTTGAAGGTGCCCTTTGATTGATTTTGTGAGGAGGAAGAAGAGGAACAGTAGGACTCTGACTGGATCAATCTTTCAGAAGCAAAACACAATCATCATTCAGCCCAAGTCTGCACTCTGTAAGAGATAGTTTCGGATAATATTCTCTATCCGAGAGACAACAAAATTAAAAAAAAAAAACAGTATGAGGATTTCCCCTCAATTATTGTAGGAAAAAGAGGCTTTACTTGTTCAATCTTTGCATAAGAAAAAAAGGGGAAGGTCCCATCATTCACTGTAACAGAAAAGCATAGGAAAAAAAAGGCAATCATTTTCTCAAGGAAGGTGGGCTGCACTCTGGTTCAGATCCATTACTGAGAAACTGTAGAAAGAGAAAGGAGCTTTTTTTTCCTCTGCAGGCAGGAAAGAGAATCGGAGAGAGCAGGTGCCTCGAGCTAGCAAGGATTTCAACAAACCATGCTGAATAAATACTGACATTAACAGAGCACAGTCAAATGCCAGTTTGACCAGATTGGACAATCCAGATTCATTCGCAATTTATAGAGCCATCTAGACTCGGATTTCAAATCCTTTTTTTTCCCATGTGCTCTTGGTGACAAGATCTACGTAGTGACATGAGCAGATTGACAGTATAATATATAGTACTAAAAGGGGGAGGTGAAAGTAAACACAAATCTAATTTACATTATTAGCAAAGGGTTTAAACAGGAAGTTCGAGATTGAGATCACTAAGATAAACAATTTCAATCTATAAAAGTGAAGAATGAAGGTTTTGTTGATACACAAGGTTGAGAAAGGCTTCGCACTGTAAGTCGAAAAGAATTGCAAAGATGATCAATGTGAGTGTGAGGAATTGGAGGACGAAAAAAACTGCTTCAGGATTATGGGGCGTAGCTTAAAAGCCTATATATATGTAAAAGTCCTTGACCCACAGGTTATTTTTGAAGAAATGGTTGTATTCTCTGTTCATGAAGGACAAAGCAACTCAACGAGTTCAACAAGATCTTCATGCAGGTGTTGAGCCTTAGAATTAAAGATCAACAAACAAGGCAAAGCATGTCTTCATTGCCCCCACCCCAACATACATGCAACTGGTTACAAACTCTGATATACGAAAAGGCGATTATTGAGATGGAAGAAGTAATTGCAGCTCTTCTGTCAAACAACATAATGAAGAAAGAGATCTTAAGGCAAGAATGGGAACTGAAGATCGGGGCCACTCCAAATCGAAAGGAGAATGCAAAATCACTTGCTATTACATGTAAACATAGTTATAGGCAAAAATCAGACAGAGAGAGAGAGAGAGAGTATGTGCAAAAAAACAAAGACCTGAACTATTCCGGAAGGAATATGGAGAAGAATTTCGACGGGTTCATGTCGAAGACAATCCATCCACTGCTCATCAACAGATTCCCATAATCGATCCTGCAGCAGCAGCAGCGAGTGGATACTTCATTCAGTGAAAAGACCTAGAAAAGTAAGTAAATGTACGTTTGTGTGATTAGGGTTTTGGAAAGAGAGAGCAAGTACCTTGAAGAAATTGACGACGTGAGCGTTTAGAAGGGGTTTGAAAGGAGTGAGGAAATCGGAAATGGCATTCATCCATTCTAGGGTTTGAGATGCGGACTCGCACGAATAACTTATCCCGTTGTTGTTGTCGGAAGACATCATCGTTTCATTCGTGTCTTGTCTTCGAGGGTAGGAGCAGATGCAGGCGGTAGCGGGTGATTGATTGAGATGTTCAAAAATCTTTTTAAAACCTCGTTAGAAGAAAGAAATGAGGCGAGGCCCCACTTTTGGTAAAGGTCCTCCGAGAGTAATTTTCCCGACTTTTCGTGCACGTTTGTGTACACACCCTTTCCGCGGAAAGAGGAAATTGCCACGTCAGCAAATTCCATAGAATTAAAAACCTTGAAAAAGGATTTCCGTAGAATTTAGAAATTCATGTTTTGTGTAAAAAGAGTTTCCTCATTGAATTGGTGCAAATGTTGTTTGGTGCGGCTGTGGATTCCTTATAGAAAATCAAAATTTCTTATTTGGTGATATAATTTTTTGAAGAAAAATAATATAACATGTATATTATTTATTTAACATTAAATAATAATTTATATAAAGAAACAAAAAATGAAAAAATTATAGGGTTTTTGGGTTGAAATAGACGAGTGAGGAAAAGAGGGAGAAGTTTTCCGAGGAAAACCATTTCCCATACCCCCCATGGGAAACCCATTTCCACAATTATCAAGGAAAATGCTGACGAGGCAGGAAAGCATTTCCGCGGAATTGTCCCGCACCAAACGCCGGAAAAATAGGTTTTCCGAAGAAAATCGTCAACTTTTCCGCGGAAAAGTGTTACACAAACATGCCCTTCATGCTCTCACTCGTGGAAAACCCAACGTTTGGATCATCACAAAGAAAAACAGCACGGAGTTCGTATGGATTTCTCTTCCATCGAAAATCCAAAATCCGCGTAAAATACTGTTATAGAATCCACACGCATGGGAAAAGCGCTGCTACAGTGATTTCGATGCTAGTTTAGAGGAGATCATTTTTGGCAGTTTTTGGTTTCTATGTTACCCCATAAAAAATCAACCGTTGATTCCACCAATAATTTGATATATTTGTAAAAAAACGTATAAGACATTAGATCATTAAAATCTGGACTTTTGTGAGGCTCATTTACTATATCCAAAACATTCAGTCTTTCAAGAAGACCCAAAAAGGTTATAGGCAAATTTGGAAACATGACTCGTCATGGATGATGAGAAAATGATAAAACAATTTTGACCGTTGAGGTAACATAATGTTAAAAATGGAATTATCAGGCAATATGTTTCTTTCTTTTTTCTTTTTTTTTTACTTTCGTAGGCCTTGAAATCATTTTCTGAATTGTGACTAATTTAGAGGACACCAAACACAACTAGGGGCCCTAATTTCAACTATTAGCTCCATCATAGATTTTGAGATATTTGCAAAAACATCCATATATTAAAATATTAATTCTTTTTTATTTATGTGGGCCCCCTTTGTACAATCTGAACCATCCAGATTATCTGAAGAGTCAAAATTGGTTATGGGGGTGAAAGGCTAGACCTTGATTTTTCATTTATTATGAAAAATTGACAAAAAAAAAAAAAAAAACCTATGATTGTTGGATCACACAATGTATAGACTCCAGAATTCCTCTCCTCTGCCGAACTTGAAACTATCTTTAGAAAATTCAATAGAATAAAGAAATCCTCTAAATAGAGATTTCTTATCAGTTCTCCGCGTTAGATAAATAGAGATGTTTCCCTCATTATTTAGAGGATTCCCTCATTCTCCCCAATCCAACATATTTTCAAATAGGTTTTTTTAGGAGAGTTTTAGGTTCTGTAGAGCTTGGCTGAGCTTTTACCCCATAGTTGTGCTTGGCTCTCTAGATAACTTGAACAGTTCAAGTCTTAAAAATGGGACCCACATAAGTAAAAAATTAATATTTTTGGTATAGACTTATTTGTGAATATCTCAAAATATATGGAGGACCAACAACTAAGATTCGACTCATTAGCCGCTCTGAACCTTTTAATCATGAATTGGTCATTCAAATCTTGATTGTAGGACTCAAAAGATAGGTTTTCAAAGAAGAAAATGGTAACCCTCATTTAAAGCACTTAGCATTGTTGCCTTCTATAGCTTGCAAATGTCTTGAGAGGAATCAATGGCTGATGCATTTTTTACATCTTCTCATGATCCATAATAAATCATCCTTCCAAATTTGACGCTATAGCAGTTTTAAGCATTCTAAAGATACCCGATGGTCCGGATTTTCAAAAGGGCCCATAGAAGTTCAAATAATGTGATCCAACGGTCTAAACTTTGTTCCAAATATCTCAAAATGTAAGAGGAATCAACGATTGATTCTTGACTTGGTAGGTGTTTGGGACATTCTAAACATGATTGACGATTGCCTAAAACACTGTAGTAGCGCCGTTCTTCCCTTCTGGGTCTTGACTGTAAACATGGGACCCGCCCTTAAGAATTGTGGTAATTTGGCACAACATACACAATCTAGTTCTATGGGGCCCACATTTGATCAATACAACTTCTTTTATCAGTTATCCACAAATGACCAGGCACCATGATGTCTAATTTGATGCTCATCAAACCTTTACTCAATGATTAGATTGAATCAGATCTATGGTTATAGTGTGCAATCAACTTAAAACAACAAATCATTCTCCCTATTTTGTTGAACCGAGGCCTCCAAAATTAGGGTTAAATAGGAGCCTGTCGGTAGCCCTGCTTAGGGATGGCAGCTGATCTGATCAGGTTTTAGTTTAAGCCTACTAAAATAGATATTATTTTAAATATGTTTTTAAATAGAAATTTGACCCCCAACAATGTTACACAATTGGTAGAATACATCTTGAAAAGCTGGAAAAGAGGGGGGAAAAATTCCATGGTCAGACTAGATTTAGCATCACAAATTCAAAATGGTAAGCCAAAAGTAATGTTTTATGAGAGACCAGCAACAAACGTCCGGGCTCAGAGATATAGTAAATTATTATAATAATTAAAACTATAAAATAAAAATCCACTATTATTACTTTTAAGAAATTATAGAAGAAAATAAAGTGAAAAAAGACCTTAATATTTTATGCTAAAAGAAAGAAATTATCGTGAAAAATAATAATAAGAATCTTGTAATATCACACCTGTAAAATCTTTATAAATTGAAAAAATGCATGGGTTGAAAGTCCACACTAAAAAAGAGAAAATTTTGGACGGAAGCAAAAAGAAAAAATAATATCATTCATAAAAGAAAAAAAATGAGAAAAGAAAAAAATATGCATCAATTAATATTAGTCATAAGAAATGCATTCAAATTTTTATTACCCATTGCTAATTTCAAAGCCCAATGAATTCAACTCCTTTGATGATAGGATCATTGAGACCTCATAAATGGAGTTCTTGCTTCCATCAAATTTATTATGTCTCAAATACATAATAAAAATAAAGAAAAAGTAAAAGAAACTTCAAGCTTTATGGTAGATAGTACTCTCAAACCCATCATCAAACCCAAGCAAGACGACCTATTTAATCAAAGAAATCTCAAATGCCATCAGTAATCAAAGAACATGATACCATTACCCACTATCGTCATCCCAATGAAAATCGATGCTCTATGTTGTCGTGCCCATGGAGGCCCGTCGGGCCAATTTAGCATGCATGGGCAAGGCTCAGAGCTTTTTCATTTATTTGAAATTAGTTAAGTATTTTACTTCAAATATTCTTTTAAAATTAGAAGAATAAACCCATAATAAAAAATAAATTAATAAAAACACCACAAAAATACAATATAAAAACATAAGTGCATAGACAATCCAATGATAGAAATAGTTTAACCGGAGAGATTTAGGGCCTGTTTGGTAATTTTATTAATATAGTCAAGTCAAGTGAAGTCAAGTCAAGTTAAATATCCCATCAAAAGCACTTTTTACCAAAACTCCCTCCATCTTATCCCAAAAAAGTAAAAAAACAACTACATTTACTCACTAAAAGACAAAAAAACTCTATTTCCCCATACAAAAAGTCAAAAATATTCCATCCCAAACAACTAAAAACAAAATACCATCATAACTTACTTATATTTTATTCATTCTTTTCATTTCACTTCACTCCACCTTATTTTAAAAATAAATTACCAAACGGTAGAGAAGAGATTTGGAAGGTATAATGGCCCACATTAAACCCAAAGCTAATTGAAAGGGTCCATTGGGCAGTTAAGATCATACACATTTACATATCAATTACTGGTATGGGATTTAATAGTTCCAATCATAACCCAATCTGCTACCGCCCTAAACTCAATCCATTGCCGGCCTTAGTACTGCCTCATAATCTACTAACCCAATCCAAACTTGATCCGTAATTCAGGTTTCAGTTTGTTTCTCTATTGGAAGATAATTAATGGACTCAATCTTTAATGTGATAGAACTCACCCTAAGATGCATGGGTTCAAAACTATACAACTAATAGGAATATGCATATTAACAAAGACAAAAGAGATTTAAATAAGGTATATAGTTTGACATATATCTCTTGAAAGAACCCAAAAATAAGAAATAAAAAATAAGTAAACAAAATAAAGTTATCCCTAAAATTTATAGGCATTGCTACAAATGTTTTCCATTATAGTGGCCCACAATCTCTTTGTTGACTTTGACGTCTTCTCATTCATAATATATGGTGTCCATAACCCTTCAGAGCTGTTATTTAGAACCCAGTTGATCTTTAATTGATAGTTCTTGAAATCAAATCTCCTATGTAGGTGTAATAAGGATGGAAAAGGTTTGTTAAAAAAAAATTGTAGGAGATATGATAAAGATGTGAATTTGTTATCTTTATAAAATTGAATGAATCGGAGATATTTAAGGTGATTTGGAGAAGAGAATTGAAACGGAGGTTCAAGAAGGAGATTTGTTTCAAATGTGTAGTGGCTTACATCAAAGCCTGAGGCTATAGATTTTTTTCTTCTAGATTTCTTTGAAATGAGAGACTTTTTAGGGATGAGGTGGCACCCCTCACAGCCCACCTCCCCCTTTGCTTTAATATATATAATGTTCTCCCGCAAACGACCTATAGGCACAGTCCAGCTCTATGGGGTTGAGCCTCACCTTTGGAACAGTGAGGTCCATTTGAAATACCTGTAATCCCATGATCTGGCAGGGGGATATATTCTACGCTCACCGAACCTTCACTCAAAGTTGGATTGAGCCTCAAAAAATATACATTTAAGTCATCATTGAACTTTAAGGCTGTTAATAAATACACAGCTAAGTCTGATGGGGCTTAATCCTATGCACATGGATAGTGTAGGTAGAATACATCGGATAGGTGTTCAAACTAGCTCTGTAGCACACCACCAAGACAAGAATATTAACTATGGCATCTGTTCTAATCAGTTTAACAAAAGATTATGATTTTTTTGAAGCTGGAAAGTTGGGCTTCAACTTAAAAGTATATCGCCCTCGATTCAACTTCTTTTACCTCAACAAAGGCTCTCGTTGAGCAAAGCAAATGCCAAAAGTTTTTCAAAGATTCATACCAAAAATGAGCACATTTTAAAGGAGTGTTATAAATTCATCATGAGTTTTTGTTTCTGCCTGTTGTGGTTATGTCCCCAGAACTTTTGAAAGAGATTGCCCAGCTAAGTTAGGGAAGTCCTGCTTAAAAAGGAAGTAGAGTGGACTGGTAATTTCCCGGACACTGGTGGGTTGAACTTAGCTTTGTTATTATCTAATGAAATTCCAACAGGGTTGTGTGTGTGTGCGCGCGCGCCTGAGAGAGATATTTTATTTCCAAATATTCACACTAATCAATTAAACAAGCTGTCAAATTCACACTGATCTTCAGTAGGGAAGAGAGAAACTTCATGTCAGGGTGGTCTTCTGGAGCAGCTTGAGTGCATGACAAGGCCAAGGCCAAGTTTCGGCAGGTGACCATCTTATCTATGTTAGATTGAGTTGGGTTATTTGAGACTAGATCATGATCCAACCCAAAATATTGTCAATCCATTGTCCCCGTTGGCCTTCTGGTGAGGAACTCCATCACTGGTGAGGAACTCCATCACGATTACCCCAAAAACATCTACCTCCTTAATTGTTGAAAATAACAAAGCTCATATATTTAACTTTGAAAATAACATCAAATTCAATAGCAAAGAAGTCACTGATGTATAGAGAAGAGAATACTGATACTGATATAAATATATTGTCAGACGGGGACTAGAGAGGATCTAGAGAGGATAACCTGGGGCCTAGTAGGCAATGGTGCCTTGGAATGCCAAAGTCAAAGGGCTGTTGTCCTGCAAATGAACACCAAGCATTCGAGCAGCCCCAAAATCACTATATTTTCCACCCACTCTTGATCCAACAGAACGTTAGATGGCTTCATATCACAGTGCACAATGGGAGAAACATAGCTATGATGCAAGCAAACCAACTCATTTGCTACAAAAATAAATACCTCCAATCCCTCAGGAAAACAATCACCTTTTAGATGGACGAATGGTCCGTTTTTTCATATCCAATAGATAATTTGGAATTTTGTACAAAAATTATAAATCAAATTTGATAAGATTCTATACAAAATGTCAGCTGCCCTGCCATTTGACTCTTTCCATCAAGAATGGAGAGACATTAAAGGAGATGGCAGCTTAGGTAGCTTTAGCTTATGATAATGTTGAGGACTGAAGATTGAATCTCATCAGAACTCGACCGTCGATAAGCATTTCTCTGTCTTAAAAGCAGAAATATTTAAAATTAAAAATCAATAATAGTAGGATAAACAAGGAACAAGAAAATAAAAAAAAATGGCATTAATGAATCAAATTTGATAAGATTCTATACAGAATGTCAGCCGCCCTGCCATTTGACTCTTTCCATCAAGAATGGAGAGACATGAAGGAGATGGCAGCTTAGGTAGCTTTAGCTTATGATAATGTTGAGGACTGAAGATTGAATCTCATCAGAACTCGACCGTCAATAAGCATTTTTCTGTCTTAAACCAGAAATATTTAAAATTACAAATCAATAACATTAGCAAGAACAAGGAACTAGAAAACAAAAAAAAATGGCATTTATGAATAATGTTCCATTTGGTCTTTGGGAATCATGTCACCAAAATAACAACAAACTAAGATGGCATGCCATCCTCACCTGCACATTCGGTTTTGAATATGGATGCAACCACAAGGAAGCACCCAAGACACATCTCAATAAAAACCGATCGCACCGTTCAAGGAGCATGTACACCCCCAGACACACTGAGATCATGATGAAGTTGGTGATCGGGATCAGACTGACGTGCAAATTATTCAGCAAAGCACAAAACATGCGCCTCTGGTTACATGACTATAGCATCATTTCCCGAACCCTAAATTAATTAAGAATAGCACTATTAACACATGAAGACAAACAGAAAGAAAGAAAACACACAGTTGGAAACACTGTGATTACAAAAACACCAAATGCAGCTAGCCCTTCACAACCCACTTCTCATTAACTGGAGAATCAACACAAACCTCTTTGCCAATTTGGGAATGAGTTTCTAGGAATCATACTGAAAGTGGTTTTTATTCTAGGATGATTAATGAGGTGAATAACAAAGGGTCTATTGAGCAGATCTATCTGAGGCATCACTTTCACTGGGCTTGATTCTACAAGTGAGATCAATTCAAGCTTACCTACATGATCCCACATAGTAGGAATTCAATACCGATTAAACAAAAGGTCCCATGGTATTGATACTTGAAACTGACATCTCATACACGCTAACAGAAACATGCTCCAAAAAAAAAACTGCTAAATAGAGCAGAGCAAAGAACTGATATCATTTGGGTTCTCTTATTAGTTCAAACAAAGAACAGATGCAGCACAAATACTGAAGAATACAATCATACATCAGTGCCCCAAAAAAACCCTAAAACTAGAGATTCAACAAAAGCGCATATAAGCACCTAAAGAGACAATAACCCTAGTAAAAAGAAGATCGATAGAAATTCCTACCAGCATTACCTTCATAGTAAGTTGGAAACTATGTGATGAACGATCTGATCCAATAAATCATCAGAGGACCATCAGCAGAGAGATTTCGAAGCCCTAACCCTAGGCGTATTTCAGTCGAGAAAAATCAAGAATGGATTTTTAGATCTGATCTTACGGAATCAAGCGAAATGCGAGGGAGATCTTCGTGACCCATGAATGGGAAAGACGTATTGATCGGATTCCGATATTGGTTTTGATAGAAGAGATTCAAAGGTGGTGAGACGGAGAGAGCGCTATCCTGCGCCGCTCTAGGGTTTTAGGAAGAGTCTTTTCCCCGGTATCGGTATTTATAAACTTGGTTTAAGAGGGAAAGGGGGAACTGCAAACCCTAGCTTAAAAACATTGAAATTACTGTTTAGCCCCCAATCTTTGTGGTAATTTCAACATCTCAACCTCGGTTGTGACCTATGAACCTGTTTGAAGCTGTCGACCCGAACCCATCCCAGAAGTAATTAGGTTGGTATCTCTGTTAATAAAATGGTTGGATGTACCAACTTGGAGTTGGTGGCGTGGCTTGATGCGTCGCTTTGCTTATTTGCTTTGTGTGCGTTTGTATGAATTTAGCGGGTGTCGCTCCAGGGATTAGTCTTGCTTGATCAAAAATCTCAAGGATACCCACCATTAAAAAAAACGGTTTGAGTTAGGTTGAGTCCATTCTTGTTGTTTGAATAAGCATGATGATGAAGCCTATTACTACTAATTGCAAACTGTGACTGGCAAACCAAGCAAACTCAATTTGTTGATAAAGGGCTTTGGTTAATAATTTTTGGGGTGATTTGTTTGTACTTATTTACATAGGTAAATTATACACATGTCTACATTGACATATGGTCACATTTGTTTGTCCTCATTTAAGCATTCCATGCATTGAGGTGTAAAAATATTGTATAAATGAAATCATTTTTATTGAATATTTATACACCTAAAAGAATATGAAAGTGTTATATGCCTCATTGGCCTATTTTTTACGACTCTAGTGGGCTCCAAAACTTTAATCGGAACCGTTCAAAAATTTTATTATCAGGCCATCACACACCAAGTATTTAATTCATCTCTTAAATATTCTTAGAATTTAAAATAGGGAAAATCTTTGATTCGCATCTAAACCGTTCAAAGTTTACTCGTGTGTAAGTGGTACTCATGTGTAAAGTTTACTCACTTTCACCTCTCACAATCCCATGTTCATGTCCCATGCATACAAGACAAGCGACCCCTTGTTACTAGTTGAATTCTGATTAGTATATAATATTATACCACCAAGCTCAACCCTATACATTGCCGTCCCTGACCCAAAAAGTCCAATTTCCAATTCCTAACAAAAGAAATCATAGGTGCCGATTCCAAACATAAGAAGGAAAAGAAAAGACCATGGGGCATTGGAAATTACAGTCCCAACACTCCAACCAAAGCTATATAAAATTATACACATTCATGTATAAAAGCATGCTTTAACACAATGCTAGAACAAGAACGGTTTGTACCATGGCCACCTCTTCTCACATTCTTCTCCAATGGCTACTCTTCATCACCCTTCTCATCTTCACATCAGGTCAAAGGTCCACATACATTGTCCACATGGACCACGTAGCCATGCCCAAGGCATTCTCCAGCCACCCACATTGGTATGCTGCTACCCTCAACTCCTTAGCAAATGCGAACCATGCAACTACACCAACTCTTATCTATGCATATTTGTTACACCCCAACCCGAACCAATCTTGTTTAATGCTAATCAATTGTGTTTTAGGTAATTTCTCATACTTAGTGACTAATTAAGGTAGTTTATGTAAATTATGATTTTCCCAAAGTTCATCATATGCACATCATTTTGGCGTCATCGCGTGTATTTCGTTAAGCTTGTCAAATTTCGTATTTGACCTTACTTCATTTGATCACTCTTTGAGGAAATGGGCCATCATTTGACTCAAACTAGAAATATACAAAAACTATTGGACTGTTTTGCAAAAACTCCATCCTTATCATTCACAACAACTCCCATCCATTTCATTTCATTCGTTTGGTGCATGGGCTGTGGAGAGAACCCCTTTTCTCTTCTTTCTTTTCAATTTCTCTTCCTCTTTGCAAGCTCATTGGCCTTGTGTAAGTGAAAACAAGTGTGGAGATCATCTTCCTCTTCATCTCCTTCTTCTTGTTCATCTCCATCTCTTGGTTCAAGAAACCATTTCTTCTCCAACTCCAAATTCGGAATTATTGTCAAGGTAAGAATTAAACCCCATCTTTCTTTGTGTTTTGAGTTGAAATAGAGTCAAGGGACTCTATTAGAGTCATATTTGCATATTCATTAGCATTTTCCATGTGTTTTGTGATTAGGGTTTGATATTTGGGGGTTTTTGGTTAATTGGAGCAAAAGATTAAAGAATAGCTTGGAAGGCTAAAATGAGGCAAGTATAAGCATGATATGAATTTACATGTTGTTAATTACATTGATTCTATGTTTACTCATGATTCTTAGTATTCAATAATGTAAGAATTGGATTTAAAATTCATGTTAAGCTCTTCTTCTTTTCTTTCCTTTCAATTTCTCTTCCTTTCTTCAAGCTCCTTGGCCTTGAGCAAGAGAATACAAGTGTGGAGATCTTATTCATCACCTTCTCCATCTTCTTCAACTCTTATTTTCAAGAAACCCTTTCTTCTCCAACCCCAAAACAATTGGATTCCTTGTTAAGGTAAGACCAAAACCGTCCTTGATAGTAGTTTTGAGTTTAAATGGAGTCAAGAGACTCTTGGGTAGTTTACATAACATTTATGGTATTCTTTTGTTTGAATTGTGTCTAGGGTTGAATCAATTGAGGATTTTAAGGTTTGAATCATTTGGGGGATTTTAGGGCTTAGAACACCAAGAGGGTAGAAGAAGTTGGAAAGCTTAAAGTCGAGGCAAGTATATGCATAATATGGATTTACATTTTGTTAATTTCATTGACTCAATGATACTTTATTCAATGCTCTTAACTCTTATTAAATGAATGATTTGGTAAATGAATGATTTGGAAATGATTTCAAGTTAATAGAAGTGATTGGGAGAATTATTAGTATGTATATGATGAATGGCAGCATGAAGGCTCCATTCTTTTACAGGTTTAGTAGTGAGAGGAAAGATGTAAGGGAATGAGAAATAAGAAATGGAAGGGAAAGGAAATCCGGAAATGGGATTCTGGACAATTCGCTCGAGCGAACTGGACACATCGCTCGAGCGAACCTAATGCTATAGCTGGGCCCTTTTTGACCCCAAATTTTGGGTGAATTATCATCCTTAACCTATCTTAACCCACCTTAAATGTTCCAAATGGATACTTAAGGTACCTACCCTATTCCATAGAGAATTAGTGACTCTTTTGACTCATAAGACCTTAAAATGGAACCGTTAACCTTACTAGTTGGCCTAATGGATATTTATTAGTCTAACGCTATGCCATGAGGGTTAGTTTAGAAACTCAATGTACCCCTCATAAATAGTGACACCTGAAAAGGTAGTAATACATTGATTTTGCTAAACTTACCTTGTATTGGACGGTGAAAGACTAAAATAAATAGTTTAGAAATGGTTAGTAAATTTCCTTGATTCCTTAAATCATTGCATTTCATATTGAAGTACACTGTCATTTTGTATATCAATCACAGTTAGTAGAATTATTGCATTATCTATACTCCTTGAGGTCCAAGTATTATATTCTTTCGAAATTCTTCAGTATTATATACCAATTTTCTAATTGTTGGAAATGTGGATTGAGTGTGGATTGAGTAAGTATATCATGATTTGAGATTAGCATTTGATTTGATTTGAGATTAGCATTTGATTTGATTATAGACAGTTGAAATATAAACTCACTCAAATCCACTTATAAATTTGATTTGTTTGATTCGATTGAGTCGGCACTACTTAGCTTCGACCCTGTGACGCCCGACGGGGCCAGCACTTGGGTTCGTATTTGAGAGACTACTGCAGTAAGTCGTCTGGAGCACCGGAACTCCAGAACCGGGTAGCCAGTTAGCCTTTGGCCGGGCCGCTGGTGACATCCCAACTAGATTTGCTCTCTTTGAGAGGATGAGCTTAAAGTAGTAGCCAAATTTGTATGGTTCTCATTTATTGATTCACCAGCATAATTATTTAATCTTTGCACAATTGCATAGTTGATACTTATCATTGACATCACTAAATTCCAATTACTTGTCTTAAATTCAACTTTGCAACATTATGTGATTTCTTATTTTGCCTATACTTGCCAAATCGTTGTATTTGAGATACTACTCTTGGTGTCACAGGGATTCAAGACACCAAAGGAAGTTACTTTTAGCCATTCAATTTGAGGTTAATTGGTAAGTTTAACGGTTAGCTATGATTACCGGAGTACGAATCAGAAAAGAAATCTTGAGTTTGAGCTTAGGTATTTTAATTGCACTTAGTTCAAGGTAATGCATTTGATTAGTGTTATTTCGCATTGTATTAGGAATATATTTCCTTGAGATAAGCATCTAGTAGTGGTTCATTAGAGTACTGGTGTACTATGCATTAAGATATTTAAATCATTAGTTTTGTTAAAGAGAAATTGTAATATAAAAGATTGGTTATTGGACTGATCACGGCTTTGATTTCTATATTGTACATGTTCCGCAGATAATTGTGCATTGACAGGTGTCAGTGAGTAATCCTCACACGTATATGTGGAATTTTCTCCTTCGTGAATTCGGATTTGGTCCGGAACAGGTGCGAGTTCACGGGAGTACGCGTGTCACACCTTGGGAACCACCCTAAACAAGGGATTCTCGGGTCCGGGATGTGACAATATTCCCATGCAATCCATGGTTTCAGCGCCATTCTCTTTCCCATTGAGCTACAGTCTCTCAAAAAATCCATGGGTGTCATTGCCATACACCCAGACATGCCTGTCCAAATCCACACCACTCACACCTATGAATTCATGTCACTCAATTCCAATTGGGGTCTCTGGCCTGCCTCTAACTATGGTGAAGATGTCAAAATTGGCGTCGTGGACACTCGGATTTGGCCAGAGAGCGCCAGTTTCGGCCAGATAGCACCAGTTTCAGTGACAAGGGGATGACCCAAGTCCCAGCTAGATGGAAAGGAGAGTGTGTGGAGAGCACTGATTTCAACTCTTCCATGTGCAACCACAAGCTCATCGGTGCACGCTACTACAACAAGGGCCTCCTCTCCCACCACCCAATTCACATTGGGGTGAACTCTACAAGGGAGACAGATGGCCATGGCACACACACCTCATCAACAGCAGCTGGGAGTTTCGTTGAGGGTGCCTCTTTCTTTGGATATGCGGCAGGGACAGCTGGTGGCATGGCGCCCGGGGCAAGGGTTGCCATGTACAAGGCCCTTTGGAATGGTGGAATTGGTTATTCTTCTGATGTTCTTGCAGCAATCGACCAAGCAATTGCAGATGGGGTGGATGTCATCTCTATGTCATTGGGCTTTGGACGACTCCCTTTTCATCAAGATTTAATGGCAATTGCATCATTCACAGCCATGGAAAAGAACATTTTTGTCGCTGCTTCAGCGGGAAACGAAGGACCTGCTGCTGTGACTGTACATAATTCAGCTCCATGGATGTTAATGGTAGGCGCCAGCACTATCGATCGGAAGTTTGCAGGGACTGTGACATGTGCGACCCTCATTGGAATGTCACTGTTCCCAGCCAATGCACTAATTTTGGATGTGCCACTAATTTACAATGACAGTATCAAAGCTTGTGATTCCACCACAGACTTATCCTCTGCTAAGGATTCAATTGTTTTCTGCGATTACGTTAGACCGCCCCAGGTTCAGATGTCCCAAGTTCATAATTCAGGAGCTGCCGGGGCGATAATTGTTACCGATCCGATGTGACTCTTTTTCTTGAAACTGGAGATTTCTTGTGTCCATCAGTTGTGATTAGTCCTGGCTCAGAGGATTTGGCTACACTAATGAAGTACATCAACACTAGTGTCAATCCAACAGTAAGCATCAAATTTCAAGAGACTATTTTGGGGCTGAAGCCTGCGCCAACCGTTGGCGCCTACTCTTCGAGGGGGCCTTCTCTGATTTCTCCGGCCATCTTAAAGTTGGATTTAGTCGCGCCAGGATCACGAATACTGGCAGCATATCCCCCGAATGTGCCAGCAGCTAGACTTGCATCAGGTGTGGCATTGTCAAGTGAATTTCAGTTGATCACTGGGACTTCCATGGTTTGCCCTCATGCAGCTGGAGTTGCAGCACTCCTGAAAGGCGCACACCCCGGTTGGAGCACCACCACCATTCGATCGGTAATGATGACCACCGCCTACGAAATGGATAACACTCTCAGCCCCATCAGAGATATAGGCATCAACTACCAGCCTGCTACTCCTCTAGCCATGGGAGCTGGTCATATAAATTCCAACAAGGCACTAGATCCTGGTCTTATTTATGATGCAGGTGCTCGCGATTATGTGAACTTCCTGTGCAGCTTGAATTACACAAACAACGAGATGATGATGATTACCCGTGGGTCTACATATAATTGCTCCAACCCATATTCAGATCTCAATTACCCATCTTGTATTGCTGTGTTCAATCCAAATGACAATTCGTCAGCGACTACTAAAGTTGTCCAACAATTTCAGAGAACGGTGACCTATGTGGCTAAAGGACCCTCTACCTATACAGCAAAAGTGGTCTTGATGCCTGGACTTTCGGCTAGAGTTGTGCCTGATACTCTGGTGTTTCAAGGGGAGAATGAGAAGTTGAATTTCACTCTAAGCATAGAAGGGAGCTTAGAGGGAGAAGGGATGGTTTTGTATGGGTCACTCATTTGGGTGGATGAAGATGAAAAGCATAGAGTGAGGAGTCCCATAGTGGTGACAAACTTATTGTAGCCTTGCAGTTGCAGGATTTTAAGGTAATCATGGTTTAAAAGCATGGAGCTTTGGGCACTTTTGATTTTATATTTGTTGGAAATTTTTCAATAAATTTATGAAATGTATTTGTAAGTGCAGAAAATATAACTCACAAGATTAGGGGGGGCCTTAGAGAACTTATCCAAATGACTGTGGAGAGTTATCCGCTTCAGGGACCTAAAAGGGAAGAAAGAGCAGTCAAAGGGCCCTGGCTGTGGGCAACGCAGAGCTCTTCAATGCCTTTGTCAGTGCAGGGACCAAAGAAAAGCTGAGTGATCGCTAGGGGTGTGTGTGCATGCCTACCTGGGTTGGACTGGTCTTATCTTTATAGGAGAGAAATCTTCTGGCATTTGATAGTGGGCCTAATGATTTGACTGTTAAGGTCTCTTCAGCCCACAAAGTAATTAATGAGGATCCATCACAGCCCAGATTGCATTAAATGACGGTTCAATCAGCCCATGACCGCATTAAATGCGGTCACATTGGGCCTGACCTTGTCTTGACTTGTTGGCGGCAAAGGTCTCATCGAATCCTTCCTTGGGCCCTGCCCTAATATTGCTGCAGCCGCTGGATGCCGCTTTGTCAGGGATTTGGTAAGGATTCTAAACGGCTGGGATGATGTATCTGTCCCATCAACGCGTGCTCGTATCCTGTCACGTGTTGAGGGTAGGACATGACTGTCGGGGCCTGTCTCAGTTGGCAGTCCGTCAATACAGCCACAGCAGAGGTGTGACTTCAAGGCGAAGGCACATAGCCGAGACCGAAATGAGTGTGCTAACAACAGATCCGAGGCAAGATTAGTTAGTTCCTACCGAGACCAGCTAGAAAAAGATGCCGAAGCTAAGGTGGTGCAGAAATGGGTGTAACGGTCGGCTCCAAGTTATGCGGCCAAGATCAAGTCTAGTTGGTTCCTTTGCCGAAATCAAACTCAAACTGGCATTACGGAAATGCCCCCACACAATTGTCCCCAAGCTCTTGACCTCTAAGGTTTCTTAGCCTCTTGAGGTCGGGAGTTGAGTTTCGAGGGAGCCAGTTCTCGTGCTATCTCGGTGCCGATCATCGCCTTTATCATGAAACTGCTTTCCGATTGAGGGGTTTAATGAATGCACCGTCATCGCTTCGTCTGCCCGAGGCAATCAATGAAGCGATAAATGCAGCAGCCATGATTAATGCAGGAAGACGGGACGACTGTACCACGTATCGCAATCTGATGGGGTTCCCCATTGCTTTGAGGAGGCGTGTGGAGTGACCGAGGTGACACTTCGCACGCGCCCACCTTTGAAATTCGGGATGGCCCCTCCCCTTACAAATAAAGGTGTTGCTTCCCTTCTTCGTTTTACTTTGGCATTCGTTAGAGATAACTTTTAACAGAGACTTGTCATCTAGCGATTTCCAGTTGCAGTCGCATCTCCCAGCTCCGTCCCACAGTCAGTCTGTGATTCCGCCCTACCTTCAGTCTGTGAGTTCTTCTCCAACTCCTTTTTCTTGTTTATCCCAGCTTTTAGGGTTTCTGTTTCCCTCTTTTTCCCTGTTCTGTCCAGAGTCCTGCGTCCTGGTTTCTGTTTTAGGGTTCGTTAGAAATTGGGATCTATAGTTACTGGATAGACACCCCTCAGGCCTTGATAGAGCTCAAGGCTACATATATGATCCCGGAGGACGTCCGGGTGAGGCCTGCTGACCCGTCGAGTCTGTCCGATGGCTACACCTTCAACAAAGGCTGGATGCCATTTCCCCTTGTCGCCATTATTGAATGTGGGGTCAGATTCCCCCTTCATCCTCTCCTCAGGTCGTGCCTCCAAGCATGGAACTTGTGTCCTTGTTAACTGATGCCTAATGGCTTCAAAATTATCATGGGCGTCGTCGAACTGAATAGGATTCTCGGCGTCCATGATATTGAGGATGTGTATGACCTCTGCAAGTTCCGAGACGGCGGCACATATTACCTCCACATCAAGGCGAATTGTCAGCCCCTCGTCACAGCTTTGGAGGACTCGAACAAATACGCTGGGGTCGATCGCCTATTCGTCTCAGGCAATTGGGAGTTCAAAGCGACCGAATCCGAGGCAGCGAGGAGAGTTCAAGTCCCGCGATTTTTTGAGACCCCGCCGAGTAAAGCACTGACCCCTGGGCTCTACGTCTTGCTTTGTTTCATTTTCGCAGGAATGAACTTGTTTTGTTTCTTGGACAGATCTTTCTCAAAGGAAACGAGACGCACAGTTAGACCACTGGAGGAGGAACGTGGTCTAGCTCAACAAAGTCTACAGATATCGAGGTCACCAGAACAGAGCCGCCCACTCTCTGCTCAGGTACGAGCCGAAGTACTTGTCCTACACAAGGAAGTCGGGCCGTCCCGGGGAGGCGATCCTCGCCCTCGCTGAAACTGAGAGCAAAGCAGTTTCTGGTGTCGAGGCCTCCACATCGGCTGCTGGTGCCGAAAGCAATCCGCTTCGCGAGATAGAGAATTATTCCTCTCCCTCTCCCAGTGCAGAAGAGATGGAAAGACGCCGACCGACATACCAGCCGCTCAACTTGGAGGATGCTCTCCGGCAATCAGGCAGCTGGGTCTTCTAGCGCCCCTGGGCCTTCCCCCTCGGCTCTCATCGTTCTGCCTAGCTCGGAGACTCGACCTGCTACCGAGGGGGAGAGAGATCGGCCTAGGAAGAAGGTCAAGGTAGAGGCTTCCAACAAAGAAGCTCGGTCGCGGTCCGCCGAGGTTGAGAGGGAGAGGCCTCCTCCCGAGGTGAGGTCTGGGGCAGGGGGCTCGGAGGAGCGAGGCCCCGAACTGCCCCTTGTGACTTCTTCAACCGAGCCAGACGCGTTCAGGCCAGACCTTTAGCTATGGCCTGACAGGCCGCTGAAGGTGGAGGACCGACTGATGGGCAACTCAACCGTGATTGCGGCCCTCTGCAGAGCCTGTGCCCTCCCCAAGGACATGGAGAGGCACAACGCAGCCGAGATTGCACAATTGCTCTTGAAGACATTGCAGCATTCTCTTTCGGTAAGTTGAGTTTTTTTTGCTAAGTTATGGCTTCGGATATCTCATGTGATTTCTCGTATTCTCATGCGTTTCCATCTGCAGAGTGTCCAGACGCTCCAAGTGGTCCTGGACAGGATTCTCGACGATGACTCCAGCATTCTCTTTCGATAAGTTGAGTTTTTTTTGCTAAGTTATGGCTTCGGATATCTCATGTGATTTCTCGTATTCTCATGCGTTTCCATCTGCAGAGTGTCCAGACGCTCCAAGTGGTCCTGGACAGGATTCTCGACGATGACTCCAGGATCGCCCGCCTGGAGGATAAGAAGCGGCAGGCGGAGGCCGCTTTGCTGGCGAGCTGCGAAGAGCTGAAGGCGGTGGAGGAAAAGAAGGCCGAGCTTGACGTTCAGGTAGACCTGGAGGTATGTGAGCTTACCCAGCTAAAGGCAGAAACATATGAATTACAAAGGAAGCTCAACGCCGAAGAGAAGAGGTCGGCCGAGCTGGTGGCGGGGCTCGAGCTGGAGAAAAAGGCGAAAGAGGAGCTCATCGTGTCAACCAGGGCCGAGGTCGACACTGCATTTCTGGAAGGGGTAGCGAACATTGGTCAGAATTATACCGACCAAATCAAAAGGCTAAGTCTGAAGCTGTTCCATCTCGGCTGCCGTGCCGTTCTCAGGGAGATGGGGATTTATGAAGATCACCCTTTGTACAAGAACCCTACTGAGTTCGGGCCTACTCCGTCCGCGCCCCAGGCTCAGCCCTCTGTCATCCCCGTTGAGGCTCCTGTGGCTCTTCCTCCACCAGAGACTCCTGATGACACCGCGTCGAATGCTTCCGAGGCTGCTCCAACAGGCGACGCCGAAGTGGCTGAGACCGGAGATGCTGTGGCCGGGTCGTCTTGAAGTCATTTTTGTAACGAGAATGCATCTTGTTCTTTTGCTTGAAATGAAAATTTGTAATGAAAATTTGTACAGACTCAATATCAATGGAATTTCTCAATTTGCCTCAATTTCTCTATGATTGTCCATTTTGAATTTTACTTGCGCTTGTGGATTGTGGTTAATAAGATTTTCTTTGCATTCGCACCTTTACAAGTATCCGAGTTCGGCTCAATTACTGTTGGACTGGCCGATTTAAAACGCCTGGTCAAGAGCGACCTCCTGTTCATGCCTGATACGACCCCAGGGATTCTAAGGCACCTTCTCATTATCTCACGGGCCTTCAATTTTTTTTTTCTTTTTAGAAAAGCTTGTTTCGGTATTGTGGTTGGTGCCAATTGTCAATGAGCCTTTTGGCCGACATGGACTCATGGCTGGGAATGTTCCAGCCCAAAGGCAATTTCGCTGGCCAAAATGGCTTCATGCCTGGGTGGTAAATATACCGACCCGAAGGCAATCTCATCAATGACCGTAATGGCTTCATGCCTGGGTGGTATGTACCAACCCGAGGTAATCTCATCAATGGCCGTAATGGCTTCATGCCTGAGTGATATGTACCGACCCGAGGCAATCTCATCAATAGCCGTAATAGCTTCATGCATGAGTAGTATGTACCGACCCAAGGCAATCTCATCAATGGCCGTAATGGCTTCATGCCTGGGTGGTATGTACCGACCCAAGGCAATCTCATCAGTGGTACTGTCGCCGAACTGCAGATTCTATGGTCATGATTTGAGTAACAAGAACGAAGACTGCTTCCATTAATCTTGAAAAAAAATTAGTACAAATTAAAAATAGAAGTTTTTAAGATGCGACAAGTTCCATGGTCGAGATAACTGTCGGCCATCCATATCTTCAAGTCTGTGAGCCAACTGTCCAGCAGTGGAAACTACTTTGAACGATCCATGCCAATTTGGTGCTAGCTTGCCCTGATTTAGATCCTTATCTTCGGGGAGTGTTTTCTTCATAACCAGCTTACCAACCGAGAATTTTTGCTCTCTAACTTTTTGGTTGTAGCCTCTAGCCAACTGTTACTGATAAACGACCAATTTGATTGCTGTTGCTTCTCTTTGTTCATCGGCAAGGTCCAATTCCCGAGCTAGGTTTGCTTCATTCTGGCCTTGATCAAAGAGTTCGGACCTCAAAGTCGGGACGCCGTTCTCCAAAGGAATGACCACCTCCATCCCATAAGCAACGGAGAAAGGCGTTGCCGAAGTGGAGCGCCTCGGAGTCGTTCTGTAGGCCCACAGGACACTTAGAAGCTCCTCTACCCACTTTCCTTTGGCTCGGTCTAGTCGCTTCTTCAGCCCATCGAGTACCACCTTGTTAGAGATTTCTGTCTAACCATTGCTCTGCTGGTACGCTGGAGTGGAATAATGGTTTATGATGCCGAGCTCTTGGCAGAAGCTGTAACGCACCAATTCCGGATACCGATAAAATCGTTCGAATACCCGAAGTTGGCGCGCTACTTCCCGGAAAATCCGAGAACTTCCAAGATCGTAGGCCCGCAGTGAGGTCCAATTTAAAACTTTTGACCAATATAAACTCAATGTTTAAATGTGCGGAAGCATAATAAATAACGCGGAAGCATTTGGTATCAATATATAAGTAAAGTGTGAGCAGAACTACAGTCTAGTTAAAAGCATCAGTTGTTAATCAAAAGTTAATACATTTTTCCATAACTACCCGGCTCACCTACAAAATTCTCTCAAAACCCAAAATAAGTAAGTGCCCTCAAAACCCAGGTAACTCATCTCCGCCCTTCGTCTCGACATCCGGGTCGGCCGGGCCCCATCCGTAATCTCCGATAATCAGCGTCTCTACTAGCGCAAGCGCATCCTCTAGGATCTCTGGGTCAAGGCGTCACCTCTAAGATATCCTACGTTCCGGTCCTCCATTTATATTTAATTAACAGTTAACAGTTATACTAAGGATATAAGAGTAACAGTAAATAATAGAAGTGAAATATGAACTTCAATGAGAGAATCAACGGGGAATAACAACAGTCCAATCCTAGGTAATTGACCACATTCAGGTTCAGGTCCAGGTCCATCTCCGGTAATTTGATCTCTAAACGAAGTCACTGATGCCATATGATACTGTGTTTGGTGCTTATGAGGTTATGGGCATCATTGACAACTCTTAGGGGTCAAATCATCTTAGATTAACAACCAAAACCCTAATCGGTGGTCTCCACGAGTCAAGGTTGAGCCACACCATTGACTCGGGCTTAGAACATTGGTAAACGTCCATTTGGATGGTCAATGGGCCCCACAACTGATCACAACTCCTAAATGTTGAAAACCGGGAAATCAGGGTTTCCCAGTGTGCGGGGTCGACCTGGCACGGGCTGGGTCGACATGGCACACTGAGGGTTGACCTGATGTGCAGTGTGCTCGGTTGACCTCCTGGCCTGGTGGGTCAACCGAGTGCACTGGATAATCTAGGTTAGGCCTCCTGAAAGACTTATTTCGTTTCTAAGGGTTCCCAGCGTGTTCGGTCAACCTCCTGGCCTGGGTGATTGACCGCATACACCAAAAACCCTAGAAAGATTGATGTCCCGGCTTTAAACATTTTCTACTGCAAAATCCTAGGTACTAGGTCGACCTGAACGTAAAGTGTCTGAATTTCAAGTGAAAAACCAACTTTCAGTCATTTCCTGCAAAACAATGTATACCAGGTCGACATGGGCAGGGCCAGGTCGACCTGGCTAACTGAAATGAATCTCTGCTAGAAAAATTAACTGAGGGCCAGGTTTTCCAAAAATACAGGGTGACCAACTGGAAAACTAAGTCTGTAGAAAGTTCCCAGCTGGGAGCAAATTTCCCAGAAATGCAGTGTGCCCGATCGACCGGCCTACAGTGCCCGGTCGACCAGCTTACAGGGCCCGGTCGACCGGGTACACTGAAAAGTCAGTGCATGCAGAATTTAGCTGGGAGCCCTATTTTTCCAATTTCTAGTGTTACCGGTCGACTGAGCTCTGCAGGCCGGTCGACGGGGTACACTGCAGGTGGACTCCCAAGTCGACCTCGTGCACGAAAACTGGGAAAACCCAGTTTCTGCAGATTTCATCTTTTTGATCCATTCTTCGTCTGAATCATTTCCAATCACTTCCAAACTCCGTCCAAACAAAATAAAACACAAATCTACTAAAATGCCCATCAATCCAACACCCATTTAGACCCATTGATCTTCCAAATGGGGGTGAAAACCCCATCCATCAATGTCCAACCATCCAAACATAACTAAGCTCCATGGTGAACTAACATAGTGAAATTTACTGAGCTATAAATTAAATGTATCAAGTAAAACAGAACATACATCCTAAGTTAAAGGTATAATGCACTTGCCTTGCTTGGAAGAGAAGGTATTGTAGAGAGATATAGAGAAGAAGAGGAATCCTATCCAAATGCAATAAGGAAGAAGAAAATGGAGTGGCTGCAGCTTCTAGGGCAATTTCTCCAGCACAACAGTAGCTTGGATGGAGATATGAGAGAGGAAGAAGAGAGGAATAGTAGCTAGGTTTCTTGGGAAATGGGCTAGTTTTATAGATTTTGAGGGTGGCTAATGACAAGAATAACCTTTGGAGTTGCATAGGATTAGGGTTAGGGCTAGGGGCATTAGGGTCTTTAGGTGGAAAGTTCTAGAAGATGCCTTTTGCAATAACCCCCCTATAGTTTACTAAAAACCCTAGTAAGGGTCTCCCTACACTAATAAACCCTAGAATTACCCAAAACACCCATACTAACCAAATTACTAACTCAACTAAGCTAGTCTAACTACAACTTAGGAAAAATCTATCTTATCACCCTGATTAACCCCTAATTAGCATAATTAGCTAGTAATTAGCAATAATTAGTATTAATTAGCATTTAAAAATATAAATTAGAGGGCCCACAAAGGGTGGGGCCTCACAGAAGCTCTTGAAGAGGTTGGAATCAAATTGAGTCCCGTTGTCTGAAACCAAAGCTCTTGGAATGCCGAACCTCGTAATGATGTTTTTTCCATACGAAATTCTTTGAGTCTTGTTCCGTAATGGAAGACAACGGTTCTGCCTCTATCCACTTGGTGAAATAGTCGGTGGCTACTATCTACCACCTCTTATTCCTCGAAGCTCGGTGAAGTGGTCCCACGATGTCCAGCCTTCATTGGGCTAAGGGCCAAGGGCTGGAGAGTGGACTCAAATCTTGCGCCGGCTGATGGAGGGAATGGGATAATTTTTGGCATTTTTCACATTTTTTAGCATATACACGTTCGTCCTTCTGCATATATGGCCACCAGTAGCACTGGCTGATAGCTCGGTATGCTAGTGACCTTCCTCAAATATGGCTTCCACAGATCCCTTCGTGTATTTCGTAGAGGAAGTCTTCGACTCTGCTCGGATGAACACACTGAAGGTATGGGCCTATGAATGGCTTCCTGTACAGCTTGCCTTCGAGAGACAACCAGAACCGGACTGCTTTAAATCTGATTCAGTGAGCCTCACTTTTGTCGTCGGAAAGCTAGTCATCCTTGAGGTAGGAGACAATTGGGTCCATCCAGCTCGGGCTGAGAACAAGGCATAGGACTTCCCGAGGTGAATGGAGCTCTATACTAGGCTTCGCCAACGATCCGACTTCGATGGTTATTCTCTTCCCTGCTTCGACTACGGAGGCTAGGTTAGCAAGGGCGTCGGCGTGAGAATTGGATTCTCTGCCGATCTGTCTGATCTCGACTGTCCGGAACTGAGAGAGCAGCTTTTTCACAAAGGCTAAGTAGGCGGTCATCCGGTCGTCGCGAGCTTGGTAGTCTCTAGTCAGCTGGTTCGTCACCAACTGTGAATCACTGAAGACCACTAGCTGTTGAGCTCCGAGGATTTTGGCGTTGTTTAGTTCTGCTATTAGGGCTTCATATTCAGCTTCATTGTTTGACGCCTTGAAATCCAGGGTTAGAGCTTGCTCGACGACCAGTCCTTCAAGAGATTGGAGGACAACACCAGCTTTTCTTGAGGTTGAGGATCCGTCGACGAAGACTCTCCAAGCCGAGGCGATGGATTGATTCTGTCATTGTTCACTAGCCTCGGTGGATACCTCATGCCCCTTGCGCCCCAATTCGGTGTCGAGCTGGGCTGGTGCCGAACTCGGAGAGAACTCCACAATGAAGTCTGCCAACACTTGGGCTTTATTTGTTGTCCTTGGCTGATACTGAATATCATACTGACCTAGCTCAACGACCCATTTGGAGATTCTTCCTGAAAAGTCAGGCTTTTTAAAAACATATTTAAGTGGATGTTCCGTAACAACCACGATGGTATGAGTTTGGAAATAATTGAAGAGCTTGCGCGAGGCACTGACGAGCGCCAACGCGAACTTCTCCAATTGCAAATATCTGGTCTCGGCATCAAGAATGGTCTTACTCGTATAATAAATTGGCTTTTGAAGCTTATCTTCCTCTCTGACGAGGACCGAGCTCACGGCGTGATCCGAGACCGCCAGATATAGATACAAAACTTCTCCATGTTTTGGAGTTGAGAGTAAGGGGGGAGAAAAGAGATAGGCCTTGAGTGTTTGCAAGGCCTAGTCACACTCTAGAGTCAATTGAAATTTCAAATTTTTTCTAAGAAGTTGAAAGAAGGGCCGACACTTATCTGAGGACCTGCTGATGAAGCGGTTTAGTGCGGCGGCCATGCCAGTGAGCTTCTGGACCTCCTTCGCAGTGGTCGGACTCTGTACTCCGAGGATGGCGGATATCTGATCTGGATTGGCCTCAATTCCTCTTCGTGTGACTAAGCTCCTAAGAAATTTGTCGGAGCCAACGCCAAAAGCACACTTTTAAGCATTGAGCTTAAGCTTGAATTTCTTTAAAATATCGAAGACTTGAGCTAAGTCCTTCAAATGATTCTGCGCCTGCTTGGATTTAACGACCATATCGTCAATGTACACTTCAACGATCTTGTCGAGCTGCTCCTGGAATATCTTGGTGACGAGCCGCTGATAGGTTGCTCCCGCGTTCTTTAACTCCAAATGGCATTAGTTTATAACAGTAGGTGCCTCTGGGTGTTATGAAGACGGTCTTTTCTTCATCCGGTCCATATAGCGGTATTTGATGATGACCCCGATATGCGTCGAGGAAACTCATTCTGTCATGACCAGCGGTGGCGTCGATCATCTGATTAATTTTGGGGAGAGGGAAGCTGTCTTTAGGGCAAGCCTTGTTGAGGTCAGTGAAGTCGACGCACACTCTCCACTTGCCCGTTTTCTTCTTAACCACCACGATATTGGCCAACCAGACCGGGTATTGAACTTCTCTGATCACTTCTGCTTTGAGCAACTTGTCCACTTCCTCGATCACGACCTCTGTCTGTGGTACCCTAACTCTGCGAGCCTTCTGCATCACTGGCTTGTGGTTATGATCCACATTCAGCTTGTGGCATATGACCTCGAAGTCGATGCCAGGCATCTCATAAGGCGTCCAGGCGAAGAGTTCTCTTTTCAGCATCAAGAATTCGACCAATTATGACTTCTCTGGCTCAGTCAGCTGGCTTCTGAGCAGGAAGAATCGCTCCAGATCATTTGGGTCGATCCTGATCTCGGTCAGATCTTCCACGCTTTTCGTCTCCGGGTCTTGGCCGACCTCGTTCAACTTTTTCTCCATCTCGGCCATGTTGACCTGCTTGGGCTCTGTTTCTGTGGACACTACGGCCATCAGGCATTACTTGGCCATCTGCTGGTCTCCTCTGACCGTGACTATCTCTATTCTATCGTTCCTGCCTTCCAGTGGGAACTTCAGCTTCTGGTGGTGAGTAGATGGTACTGCTTCTATGTTATGGAGCCATATCCTACCCATTATGGCGTTGTAGGGGGCGCATCAACCACAAGGAAGTCTGCCATCACGGACGCTTCGTTGATTTGGACTCTGACTTTAGGGTGCACCGGCTTGGCACTGAAGCTTATGAGAGGAGTCCGGGCCTCTTGCAGGTCTTTTTCCGATAGCCCCATCCTCTTAAAGCAATCGAAATAGAGGACCTCGGATGAACTGCCGGGGTCGACGAGGATCCTCTGCACCGTGCAGTTCTTCAGCTTCAGGGTGACAATGAGTGGGTCAATATGGGGGAGCAGAACCCCTTCCAAGTCTATATCTGAGAACCAGATCCTGGGCCGCTCCCTCTGAGCCCTTTTGGGAGCTTATTAGAGTTCGGCCGCCATCACTTGTTTACCATGGGAAGCCTGTCTGGACTCGGCACGAGCTCGGTTACTCCCCTTGGGAGGGGGAGTTAGGTGGATGACATTTATGAGCCTCTCAGACTCATCACTGTCTTAACCCCTCTCATCTCTGCACGGAGCTTAGCGGTCATCCCTGGTACCTACCTTGATGTAGTCCTTCAAATGTCCATCTTGGACAAGCTTCTCTAGGTGCGACCTCAGTATTCTACATTCTTCGGTCTTGTGTCCGCTCTGCTTATGATACACACATAATCTGCTCTGATCTCGTGCAGATGGTTCTCGCTTCATGGGTTGCGGCCAGCTGAAGAATGGCTTCGACTTAATCTTATTCATGATCTTGTGAATGGGCTCTTTGAAGATGGTGTTGACGGCTTTGTAGGGGTCGACGGACAGCCTGGGCTTCTTGCCGACTCCCGAGGTGGATACTGGGGCCTTCGCCGAACTGGCGGCCGCCCAGCGTCTGTCCGGTTCCTTTCTCCGAAATGACCCTAATCCTTCGACGATCTGCCATTTTGGTCCATCTGTCTAACACTAAAGCTTTCCCGAGCTCGGACCTGGTCGTCCTCTTGAGCGATGAAGCGATTCACTCTGGCCATTAGTGACGTTATAGATGTCACATAGTTTCTAGCCAGATCTTTGCGAAGATCATTGTCTGGCAGCAGAGCATTTCGGAAGGCAAAGATTGTCACCTCGTCCTTGGAGTTTTCAATCTGACTATATACCGTCCAGAATCGCTTGGTGAACTTGGTGATATTCTCTTTTTGCTTCATCTTCAAGGCCATTATATCTGCATCTGTCTTCGGCATGACCCTGTGGGCCTGAAATTTCTTCATGAAGGAATGCTGAAGCTGTTGCCAACTAGAGATGGACCTCTGTGGGAGCGCGCATAACCATTTCAGAGGGAAGTCACCCAAGCTGGAGGAAAAGACTCTATGGTTCAAATGACCCTCATCTCCCTAGATGGACATCCTCTGAGAGAAGTGTCGAAGATGTGCAGCCGGGTCCGAAGTCCCATCATAAGTGACGAATCACGGGACGGTGAATTTCCTTCGCGGGGGGGGGGGGGGGGGGGGGATTTGTGATGTCTCGAGTGAAAGGGGTCGTGCCAAGATCGATAGACTCGCAGACATCTCGCTGGTCTCGGGTGAGACCAGCCACCTCCAAATTATGCTGGACAGTCTGCCTGATGCGCTTGTTGAGCCATTCCTGGTCGTCATATCTGGCCTCTGGTATGGTTTCTGACACTCTCCTCGAGTTGCTACGACTGGTGCTCGAGCCTTCATCGCGAGCTCGATCGCGCCTCTTCCAGTTCAAGTAGGTCCTCAGGTCTCTCTCGGGAGGAGCAGTCTGCCTGCTATGAGAAACCTTCTCGTCATGTCACCGCGAGTGCTGTCTGGTCGAGCCTACTGCTTTCTCCTGCAGCTGTTGCTGGAGCTGATAGATCAAGGCATCCTTCTCTCGGAGGGTGGCATTCTATGCTCGAATCTCCTTGAGAGTGGAGTCGAAATCTTCATCAGGATTATAATCTTCATCATCATCATCCTAAGGGTGATCGGATAGAGTTGGTCTGTCTACTACTAGGGACTCACTCCCTTGAGCTCGACCTAGCAGAGGATCCTCTCTAAGTTGTTGTCGAGAGTCTCCTTGCCGGAGAGACGCCGTTATGCCTCTTGAAAGTGACTCCGATAGAAGATGGTGCTCCTAGACGTTGATTGGGACGAAACGAAGATCGTTGAAGTCGTCTGCAACGGTCTTCGTCCCGGACCTCTTCTTGGCAGGAAGGATGATAGAGGACGGTCATGCACGTCGTGTTTTGGATGTTTCTCCACCTTTCGTAGCTCTCTTAGTCATGGTGTTAGGGAAGACTTTACAATTCTTTTCCCACAGACGGTGCCAATTGTAAGTATAGAAAATATAACTCACAAGATTATTGGGAGCCTTAGAGGACTTATCCAAATGACTTTGGAGAGCTATCTCTTCAGGGACCTGAAAGGGAAGAAAGAGCAGTCAAAGGGCCCTGGCTGTGGGCAACGCAGAGCTCTCCGATGCCTTTGTTAGTGCAGGGACCAAAGAAAAGTTGAGTGATGGCTAGGGGTGTGCATGCATGCCTACCTGAGTTGGACTGGTCTTATCTTTATACGAGAGAAATCTTCTGGCATTTGATAGTGGGCCTAATGATTTGACTGCTAAGGTCTCTTCAGCCCACAAAGTAATTAATGAGGACCCATCACAGCCCAGACCGCATTAAATGACAGTTCAATCAGCCCATGACCGCATTAAATGCGGTCACATTGAGCCTGACATTATCTTGACTTGTTGGCGGCAAAGGTCCCATCAGATCCTTCCTTAGGCTCTGCTCTAATATTGCTGCAGCCGTTGGATGCCGCTTTGTCAGGGATTTGGTAAGGATTCTGAACAACTGGGATGATGTATCTGTCATATCAGCGCGTGCTCGTATCCTGCCACATGTTGAGGGTAGGACATGACTGTCAGGGCCTGTCTCGGTTGGCAGTCCGTCAATACAACCACAGCAGAGGTATGACTTCAAGGCGAAGGCATACAGCTGAGACCGAAATGTATGTGCTAACAGCGGATCCGAGGCGAGATTAGTTGGTTCCTACCGAGACCAGCTAGAAAAAGTTGTCCAAGCCAAGATGGTGCAGAAACGGGCATAACGGTCGGTTCCGAATTATGCGGCCAAAATCAAGTCTAGTTGGTTCCTTTGCCGAAATCAGACTCAAACTGGCATTACGGGAATGCCCCCACTAAGTATTGTTGTTTAGTTCATAAAAAAAAAAAAAAAAGATGTCTTAATTAAATTTTCACATGAATATATTTGAAAAGGACATCTCTTCTCATCAACGATGTCTCCATAGAAAAGATTATCTCATCAGATCATCATAACCCCTTGTCTGGTGGCATGCAGAATTCAAAGGTGTGAAAGACATTGATAACATGACTTTTGTGAAATCATCACAATCCCTTGATTGCTGCCCTACAAGTTTTATGGTCTTAAAGACATTGATTTTAAGAAATCATCACAAGCCCTTCGTAATATTTTAAAGTAAAATGCATCTATGCGCCCCCCATTAAAAGTCAAAATTAAGAAAAAAAATCAAAATCAAAATCAAAATTAGATTGGTTAAAATCATTTGCTTTCATATATAATAACGAGCAGTCTCATACCTACTTTACACCAAAAAGAAGCCTCTAGAGTGCAAAACAGTAAAAAATCTCCTAAAAGTTGGGTTTTTTTTTTAAATGTATGTTCGAATGGAAAACTATTAAAAATATAAAAATATAGTAACTTAAGAAATTAAGTATAATCTATTTAAAGAGAGAAAAATCACAGCTACTGACGCCCCCACCCCCGCTCTCCCTTGATTATACGGGCATGGACTTCAACCTTTTGTAATCCAAGTTGCTAAAAAATTCTCCTCCCATGAAAAATATTGTGCCAATTTAGGGAATGATTTTTTATTTTTTTATTATTTTTTTATTTTTTGCTTAAAGAAGAAGCTTATATTAATAAAGGGACTTGTTTACAAAAAGTGACCTTGCTCAGACAGTTGACTCTACAGGACTTTATAGGATACCAAAATACATGAAATGATGTTGTTAAAATCCCTCCGGGCCTAAAGGGAAGCGCGTAAAGCCCCAGTGTGGTAGTGCAGTTTCAAACTTACAACCTCTGTGAGCAAACTGTGGTCTTAGGCCAACTGAGCTACCCCTTAGATTATTAAATAGTGACTATTCATGAATCATGATTGGTGGGCATGATTTTGAGATGGACACAATCACGTAGTTTGTGAGTCACCCTCTTCAATACCATCTATATACAATAAGCGAAATTTTCACCTGCAGGAACAATGCGGTTCCCATCACCGAAAACTGCATACACCTAAAAATTTAAGTATAGTTAAATCATGAAATTCTCACATTGATTATTTTAGGATCACTGATAAAATTTGATCCACAAAAAACTTGGGAGAACTTTCAAACTTTAGAAAATTTAAGGAATACATTAAATAATAAAATAATTAGACCCTAACTGATGTGGACCTACAAAGGTGTCCCACAAATTTGTGGGTACAACCACATGGACATATGGCCCCTTTAGGGCTGTACGGACCAAATTGCAATTTTGCTCAATATGGAGGGTATTTTTGTAAATTAAAAAATTGGGTCCCATCAATCAAAGGAAGTCATGTGGGGCCAATCTATGGTAAACCGCAGTTATGATTGGTAGGTGGGCTCATAGAAAAAACCAAGATGAGAAAAGGAGTAAGAAAAAAAAATAAAGATTTTGCCTGATTAGGTATGCCCGTAATGATATAATGATGGCCTAGTGGCCAGGACTAAAAAGAATTAACAACATTAAGCTATACAAATTTAGGTTAAGATATTATTTTAATTAAAATCAAATTAATGATGGAGAACATACCAATCATTACCAAAATTATTGTATTTAACAATCTAAGATAATAACACTAAAACTATAACATAGAACTAAATTAGTATATTTAACTATAAAATCTAATGTTATTTTATTTTTAATATTAATAGTACTGTTAAGTAAAAGTTAATTTAAAATATTAATATGGAAATACCAACAGTAATTTGCATTACATCTTATATCATGTTTATTTCATGTTCTGCGGCCATGGATCATCGATTGATTGCACGCCGGTTCATAAATAAGGAAAGAAATAAACAATAAAACAAATCCATCACAGCATAAGAACAAAAACAGAAAACCTAACTCACGGAATTTGAAGAACAAATATTATAATACTAAACATTCAACCATATTCATAAAACATATCTTTAAATTTTCTTAATTACTAGAGATTTGTTGCAGGAAGTTGGTAAGAAGACTTTGGATCACATACTACCGTTCAAAGAAAAAAAAGAAGCCTTCGGATCACATGAGACTATTATCATTCAAATAAGGATTTTAATATAAATTATTATGTGTGGTCATTAATTAGTAATGGTAGGCCCCCTTGTAAATAAAAATAACAATACGTAGGTCTTATATATCTCATAAGATAGTAATAATTAAGAATAAAATATGCACCATAGGAATGATTAAGTGGTGTGTGTGTGTGATTTGATAATTGGTGGATCAACAACATGAATCAACTAATTAAATTTTTTTTTTTGAAAGATGATGGTGAGGAGCTTGGGTGAGTGACTAGATCAAGTCCAATAGATTGGATTATAAATGCAGTACAAATAATCACCTTGTGGGTTCCCATTTAGCTACATATATAGTCAAGAAAAATAGGTGGAGACGTTGATAGGGGAGGGAAAGCACGATTGTACGGAGAGAAAATAGATGTTGAAGGGGAGAGAAAATAGGGTTCGTCTAGATTTAGAGAAAATCTAATTGATATAAAAAGAAACTAGCAACAACGCTCCGTACTTAGCTCGGGACAAAAAGTAAGATATTACATTTTTAATTTATGAGATCAAAATTAATTATAAACATATAAGAATATATTCATACATATTTATATAAAAACAGTCAATACATCTTCAATCATAAATACAAGTGCTATCTTTACATAGGCCAATGGTCATTTCAATCACTCCACACAAATTTCTTCTATGCCCTTTTGAAGCAGCACCAATACCATTTTAGAATCGATCAAATTACTTTTTAGCTCTAGATTTAAAAAAAATTGTATAATCATCTTAACTTTAAAAGCCATAAATTATGATACTTTAAAACCACAAGCTAGTGTTATTTGATCCCAATAATAATTGGCGCACCTTGGATCAATGTATATATCTCTTAATTATGGGTCCATATGGGCCCACGGAAGTGTAATTATGGTGGGGCAAACCTAGGGTCATTTGTCTATATAATCAGATCAGAAAATGATGCCTATAAGATTCAATCAAAAAAATTCCAACCTCAAAATATTTTTATCACAAGCCCATCTATCTACCAGAAGGTCGGGTCTGATTCTCGTTCACATGTGACAGTCTCTGAATAGAGTAGATCTCTATTTAGAAACTAAAAAAAATGATATTCTGAATGAAAAATTTATTAGTGTGAATTGTTGAAAGGTGGGCCCCAAATATTAAAATAAAAAGATGACAATTTTGAGATGATGGAAAATAAATGGTGTTGAGAGAGAGAATAATCCATAATCCATATTGATCTAGAAAACTAATATCTATGCATAATCCATGAGTGAGTCCCATTGCAGAAACAAGTTAAATGTGTGGGGCTCACTAATTGATTTGCATCCATTAAGAAACCAGACAACGGCCAATAGGCTTGCCTTCCTCCATCAATGGGGCCCACTCTTAGAAAAAATGGGTTTAGAGAAGGTCATGGGATTTCATTCAATACTAGAGTCCAATCTTGAAATATATTTAATACGAACTGGTGCCCACTACTGGATCCATCCATTTAGGGAAAAAAACTAAAAGGAGAGTAAATGAGCAACAGTTTGGATTTCAATCATCGACAGAGCCAACGAAACATATTTAATATGGGACACATTGATGATTGAAGATCTAAATAAAAGAAAACAAACCGTTGATAATTGAAAATCTAAGGAAAAGAAAACAAACTGACTGTAAAGATTTGCTTATAATTTGGATAATGGCAAGAAATATGACTCAAATTCATAAGTTCATCAAAATATCTTATGAGAGAAGTTTTAGGAGATAAAGAGTAGGCCTCTTTAAAAAGAGAGACTTTTTAGAGGATGATATGACACCCTCCACATTCAGACACTTTTTAGGGATGAGGTGGCACCCCTCATAGCCCACCTCCTTTACTTTAATATATATAATATTAAGACTCTCAATACATGTGCTCACATGTTCCTTGCAAAAAATAATATTTTAAGTTACATGAGTTGGGTGGGTTGTGCCACAGCTGGCATGTCATTGTGAAAACTCGGGAGCGCCACGTGTCGCTCTCCCCATAAAAAGACTGTTGTTTTAATATATATAAAAAATAATAATAATATGCTTTTATAAGTTTTCGAAATGGTTTTGCATTGAAGTGTCATTTGTCTTGTTTATGAACAATTCCCATATTTTTGAAAGAAAAAATCCAAATAACCTCCTAATGAATCAAGCATTTATTAAACCCCCGTCTCTAGCCGGGTTGTGTTCGGTCGAAAATTGGCCGAGCCTGACCCATTTGATTATTGCACCTGATTTTTTAACAACTAGCAAAAGCTATCCTCAATGTACATGTCATAGGGAGAATTGAGTATAAAAAATTATAAACCCATCTTGTGTGGGGCTGGGTTGGGTACGAAGTAGGTTTGTGGCGAGTTCAGGTTTACCTTGACCCCTACCAAACACGTACATGTCATTGCAATCCATCACTACAGTTCAAACGTACATGTCATTGCAATCCATCACTACAGTTCAAAGGGCCGAAGGCATGATGAGGCCTGAGCTCGGCCCAATGACGGATTCAAGTCCTAAAGATGAGTTCAATCATCATTATAATACTCGGGTTACGGCTGTCAATGGACAACGCCATGTAGGGTTGATGATTGTCCTTACCCGACCCTCAACATATGAGATCCGTGCCTAATGCCTATGGTGGGCGAAACCCGTTGAAGGGCTGGCCCTAGGGTTTCACCCTACATAGGTAAGAGGCCCTTTCACTACCTTAGCAAGCCAACATTTGGCCAAGTCCAAGCCCTTGGCTAAAAGAGAAGAAAATCATATATTTTTTTTAATTTATCAACGTTGTCACTGGGCACTTTACTGTAAATAATACGTTAACCCTCCTCCATTTTAGCTTGAGACCGGTAATGCAAAACAGTAATTAGTATGGTGGATTTATTTATTATCTTCTTGTTGGTTGGCCGATGGCGGAGTAGAAAATATCTATAAGATAAAAACATTATTAATGCATTGTATGAAATGTAGGTTCGATAAAGAAATATTGTATGATTGTAAAAGGGAGATCAAGGGCCTTTGATACCCGGTTTTGAGCTCACTGAGAGTCTAAAGCTCTCGCACCAAATTCAAGTAGATATATTAATGAAATTGTAAATTTTCACATACTCTTGTTGCATTTGTTTTATTTTCATCATGGACAGTAGGAGGACCCAATTTGGGGTGAAATTTGTGCTATTTCCAGTACGCAGAGGTATTTAGTGGGCACTTTTTTCGAATAGGAAGTAAATTTTCTACTACCTTATGTAACCCATGATAAATCCAATCCTTTCAATACTTGCTAATTTTCCATTGATCGGCACTCACCTTAATTTTGCTCTAATTTGAATTATATATATCTCTCAATATTTGATCATTTGGGTAGTTGGGTAATCACAATCCAATGCCATACTTCATTATGTTAGGAAAATGGTTACATAGTAAGGATGACAAAAGCTGTTTGACTTACTAATTATTCTAGAAAAGCATGTAGGATGGACCTGAAATTTCAAAGACTAGATGGATTTAATGGATTTAATAAAGGGTGGCCCAGACCTGGTCTTTAAGAATTGGTTGCAAAGACTAATGTGAATCTTGCTAAAGAGAACTTTTGGTCTTGAAGATAACTTCAGTCAGGGGAATGAAGCTTCTGAGTCCCCTCAAAGTAAATGGTGGGAATTTCAATAATTTGTATGCACATTTAAAAGTTTTTTTTTTTTTTTACTTTTTTCATATTAATTGTGATTTTATATGCAATTGTGCAAATCTTTTTATAATTTTTTTAAAAAAGTTGAAATATTATGCGAGATATATTTGATTTTTTAATTACATGCATAAAATTTAAAAAGCAGGCTGTATTATACACCTGTTATTTGCATATGGTATGGCTAATTTGGCCAAAATCATTTGACTAGGTCAAACTAGGGCAAGATTTTAGGAAAAAAATATATATAAGAAATCAGTTATACTAATCAATGACTTTTCAACTCATCAAAATCCCAACGGAGTCAACTTGGCCCGTTGGCTTTTTCAATGAAAGTAGGGAGACTTGAATTCTGTTCAAATAAGTAGAAGTGAAATTTTTTTCCCTGCTTAGCCTTTCTGTTTTGCATCAAACAACATAAGAAAAAGTAGTTAAGGTCCCAATCAGTATTTACTAAGAAAAGTTTAAGTAACACATCTAGATTTGGAGAAACAAACAGAAAAATAGTCTGATTTCCAAGGGGCATTATTTCTTGTGGGAAACATTTTTTTTCATAGAAAAGCAGTTTTTCTTGTTTGATTTTCCAAGTATCCAACGTAAAATCCTTTTGACGTGGCTATAAAAAAGGCAGAGCATTTTCACAGAAGAGCAAAGCAGGCTTATACAAACATGCCCTTGGGGCCATTCTCACTCACGTGTCTCCTTTAGACCTCACACTTTTCGGTGAGTAAAAGGATTAAAGAGCGACTCCATGGAGGCACCACTTAGCATTGAAAATCCGAGCCGTTCAATGAACATCCTTTCTATGTGCTTGACATTCTCAAACTTTAACTCCATTAAGAATTAGTCCCACCGTAGCATTGAGTATATGATTTTAAAATATTTAATAATGTATGCATAAAATTATGTTAATGAGGTTCTTAATCATGCATCCAATCTAATTAGATAAGATCTGAGGACATGAGGTAGGGCATTTCTTCAGAGGTGAGAGTTGTACTGTTGATGTAACTAAATAATGGTACTATTATCCCAGTCATTTCCAACTTGTGACTGTCAGTGGTAAACCCAACTATTGAATACATGCCAGGTCCACCAGATCCATCTGACCAGTTGAAACAAAAGAGATTTTAGATGGGAGTCAATAACCTATAGCCATAAATCCATGCTGATTAGACAATCCTAGCCCTTTATCTAAAAAGCTTTCCAAAACAGCTACAGCAAGCTCCACAGTTGTTGGTCACATCCAACAAAAAGGCTCATAAATCCTAATCATCTAAATTCTTATCTATAACAAGTAAAAGGGGGCCCAAGCCAGTGCCATGCACCTACTTACATTAATTAATTAATCAACCTAGATTACTATGCCATTAATAGACCCTTTCACACTGCTTTGGAACCATCATCCACAACTATAATCCATCAATTCCATTATAGTGGAGCCCACCTTAGTAAATGCAGACTATTGGATCAAATATCTTATCATCCAATGAAGGCCCACCATATCAACGGTTGCTATCTTCAGGCCATCATCTGGTACAAAGTGTCCTTGATGGCACCGAACCCTTTTTTCACCCTTTCTGAAAAGCTCAAATTCCCACATGGTTTCAGTAGTACTTTATCCCAGCCCATATTCTCTTACCTTACCCCATCTTTACTCAAAATCGAAGCCGTTCAATATGGATGGCCCACCATAAAGATGATTGTCATGATGGACCCCACTTTCTTAACGGCTGTGATCATGTATGCATGGGCTGGTTGACGTGGCAATACAATTTGATCCAAACCGAGTCTTGTCCTAATACTAGGACCCTTGAAAACTGTGGGGGCAAGGGTCTTCTTTGTAAATTGTGAAAAGAGAAAGGGTGAAGTTGATATTTTCAATATTCCATAGCTGCTTTCCGAGGGACCATGCAAATTAAAATAGTCCCTGCGTGCTCCAGCGGTGGGTGGAATATTGGTGGACTCACACGAACACCTTCACATTGAGTGTCACTTTAGTCTCATGCACATCGACCTAGGTCTTTAAATTTATGATGAACAGGGATGTCAACGGACTTCCAATTTTCAAGTTAACTGAAGGGTTCTAGCTAGGGATGGCAATGGGTTGGATTAAGGCGGCCACTCATCCATATATGTTAATATTAAAAATTAGTTTAGTAGTAGGTTTGTTGAATTCCGACTCATTGTAGATTTATAAACTTTAATTCAAGTTGTATCCGAGCTTTGAGTGCACTTGAGCTCATATTGCCACCTTTATATACTTTATGTGTTTATTTGTTAATAGCTTATACATTATAAGAGTGTGAAGTTTAATTTTGACTTTTGCCCTTCACATGGTTGGAAACTTTTTTTTTTTTTTTATAATTTATAGCATCAAATTGGACCTGACTCCTACCTTTAAAGAGTCGGGTTTGATCTTACAAAAATACACCAGTCATGCAATGGATTTTGGGCCGGTATAAGCTTTTGTTGACTTAAACCCGACCTACTGACATCCTTAATCTAACTCCAAAAAAACTAGATATGCCTTTTCATTTTTTTTCTCTTTTTACTCACTTCATCATATTGCTTCGAGGTCTAGATCCACATATTGGGTTCAAATTAGTAATCGACTTTGCATCCATATCAATAGGTGACGACGACAGCTAATCTTTTAATTATCCTTGAAGGGGCCCACATGAATGCGACAAAACCCGCATCTATCCTAAAAGTGCCTTAAATATGAAAATTTATCTCAAAATCTACCTCGAGTGGAATGCCATATAACAATGAATCGATTAGGCTATAATAACTATTTCCAATTATGACCAGCTGATTTTACGCATGAATCTCTATATGATAAGCGGTTTGCATCACACGAAGGCGTACTATTCTAATGGCACCATGCAATCACTTCTCCATTCAAAATCAAAATAAATTCAATATGATCATAATTGTTCTACATTTAGTCCACGTTTGGCAATAAAATCATCGGATGGAAAACATTTCCACTTTTTATAGGATCGAGAAAAATCTACGCTTGGCAATTATAAATCTCCTACTTTCTATGGTATCGAGAAAAATCTACATCTTTGGATTGTGAATTATGAAGATTTTGGCCTCACAAGATCAACGACTTGGATTTATCACACACACAAAAGTCTAAGCATGTAAAATAAACATGCATGACTATCTCATCCACCGTACGACTTCAAACCACCTTATTTAGAAACTAGTTTCTATCCTTTCATTCATTGGGTTCACCGATTTCAGTGTATGTAATCCGAGTCCCATCCTCAGTACAAGACTCAGAGAATCCAATTAAACTAAACTCACCAAACACATCACAGGAATCCATCTCTAAAATCTAAACCGATAGAAATTATTTTCCCATGTTTTTTGATCAATCAGAAAGATTTCATTCCAATTAAAGTCTATCTCACCGTTAGATTGATCACATCTCAAACACCCATTAAAATAAAAAGGTCTTTCAATACATCACCAATCTGACGGTGGATTTAGCTCTGATTGAGCTGATATTATTTGGGTTATTAAAAAGATTGAGATAGAAGTCTTTGAACGGTCCAGATTTCAATTTTGGGTCCTACTGATAAAAAATAGGATTGGCATTAAAGAACTCTCTTGAGTCATGAACTTAAGAGGATCTAGACTCGGTTAATCCATGCGTGTGCGTTGCTGGTTGACTCTCTCTCCTGTAAGAAAAAGGAAAGAGAGAGAGAAGAGAGAGAGAGAGAAGGAAAAATCCATTCGCAAACGGACTTGGCGTTTGAAAGACGTGTTATTGGTATTCCTGTGAAAACCCAGCAAAAAGAATAAAGAAAAACTGCAAATTTCGATGAGTTTTAGCTGTTTTTAAGGTATCTTCTGTGCAGTTTCCAGTTTCCAGTTTCCAGTTTCCATTGCATTCTGTTGATTTCTTGTTTGGTTTTTTTCTCTCAATGAAATGGCACTACAATCTAGAAAAGGGTAATTGGGTCGTGTTTATTTTTCATGTTTTGGGCCTGAAAGTCCTGATATTTGTGTGGGATTTAGTTGTATGATCATCTTATTTATGATAAAGTGAGATTTGGGTGGTTAGGCATCTCTTTCCACATGGAACTAATCTTTATATTTCAGTCTTTGATTGATTGATTCTTCCTGAGGACTTTCAATAAAACAGGATTTTTTGGTGGGATCTTTTGATTTATAGGCAGTCTTCTTGGTGGGGTTTGTCTGGATGTGAAGAGTTTGCCTTGGAATTTGATTTTGGGAGGTGTTGAATCATGCCTTTGTTCTATTTTGGGTAGATCAGAAGGTATTTTGTTGGGTTTCTTGTAGAATTGGATGAATGAATGGATAAAGTTGTTTTCTTTGTTCTTTTCACAACACCTTGTTTGGTTGGATAATTATTCTAGGGTGTTTTGCTTTTAGATTTTGTATTGGGAGTTAGGTTTAGGTTTGTGTCTTGTTGATAGGTTTAGGTTCGTGCCTTGTTGAGTTTGTCTTAGTTTGCATGTATTAATTTTGTTTCTAGATCAGTTGATGGTTCTTTTTTTTTTTTTATTTAATTTTTTTGTTGATTGATATATTCTTTGGTGCTTGATGCTGTTGGTGAATTTTCTTTGAGAATTTATGTTGGAATTGGTTTTGGTTTTTAGGTCTTGATTCTTGCCTTCGATCTGGTTGATACTTGATTCCTGCCTTTGATACTGTGGGTGAATAGGGTATTGTTGTTTCTCTTTTAATGACTAATTAATAAGTGCCCTTTTGAAATTTTCTTTTCTAAACACCCAATACTGATTGTATCCTATATTAATTGCCTTTGAAAATGAATCTCTGTAGTGTTGGGTCTTTGTTGAAACGGGTTTCATTTACATATCCAACATCATGTATTTGTTCTGATATTTGGTAAATCAGTTGATTGTTGTTCTTCTTCTTCTTCTTCTTTTGTGTTTTCATGATTTGATTGATTCCTTTTTTGGTTTTTCCCCATGGCCATCATATTTCTGTTGCAGTTGAAATTGGATCTTTTATGAATTGGGATATTTTAATATTTCAACTTGGGATGTTCTGATTTTAGTAGATCAGTTAATGTTTTGTTGGTTCTCTGCGATTTATTATACTAGGATTATCAAAATAGCTGCTTAAGGCATGGTGGGATTTTTTGCTTATGGATGAGCTTTCATGGGCAAACGAATTTATGATGGAGAGGTTAGATTTGATTGCATATTTTAGTCTGTTTCCTAATCTTCAAAATCCATAAAGATTTCTTCTGTTTTGTGGTGATGGTTTTGCTTATTTTTCCTTTTATTTCTTTGTAGAATATGCACCCCTTTCATTTTTGTTTTGTTTTTTCATCTTTGTTTTGATACATTGCTGCCGGGCATCATTCCTATTAGAAACGTAAAGCATATAAGGTTTTGTTCAAATGTGAAAATTTAACATTTATCGGAAGTAATATTTTTTTTTCCGGTTGGGTGAGTCTGATGGGCTAGGTATTTAATGTTCATAGTTTGTGCTTTCAAATAGATCTTTGCTCATAAGGAACCAAAGTGGGTGATCTGACTGGGAGTTTTCTCTTGTTGTCAGTTTTTGACTGTTCTAAGAAATAAGAAATCTGGTATCTCCCTAGTTTTCTCTATTATCAGTTATACGATTGGTTATAGCATTTAATTTGCTTTAAAAAATATATAAATGCAAACTGAGGCCTGTTCTGTGTTATGGTTTTGGAGCTTAGACTCCAAATCCTGCAGGTATGGGTGACTTTGAGGACTTCATATATGATAAGTAAACTTGTAGGAATGTGGTACACTACTTGTTTTCCTGATCTAGCTTTGCCTCGGATATTAATTATGTAACATGTATGTGACATGTGTCTTTGTGTTGGACACAGAAACAAGGGACGCTGGAAAAAAAAAAACTAACATGTCAACACATTTTACATAGTGACCACTATATGTGCATAAAAAAAAGTTGTTTTATGCCTTTTAATTCCCAATCCATTAGATTTAGATGTATCTAAACAAGTGTTAACACACCATAACTACATCAGTGCCGATTAAATACACAAATAAAAGGTATACTAATTTTTTCCCTGATAGCTTGTGCATGCAGAAATGGGTGTCTGGCATAAAACAAGGCTCTCCTAAGCTCAAGCTTAGGATAAAATCTCGTAAGCTCATACTTGTGGGGCCCACCTTTGGTCCATCCAAATGGACCAAACACATGACCCCGCTCATATATATATATATATATATATATCCTTTTAGAAACTGAAGCGCTGTTTTTACAGAGGCATCAGTCTGTTCTTGGTTGGGAGCACGCTGCACAGGTAGTGGATAGTTAGAAGCTTGCCTGAAAAAATAGTGAAAATCTCTTTTCTACACAAAAGGTCAGTTGGGTGAGTGATGAACTCTACATAACCCACCTAAATAATTTGTATTATATATGATATACAATTCAGTTGTTGGCTTTGCAGCCCTGCAGTTGTGGGGTCAACATATGCTTTTACACCATGTATGTATGTATGTGCTTCTCCCCATGTGGACAATTGAAACTTTTAAGCTAACTCCATAGGATCAATACCCAACTGACCTTGCCAGTAAGGTCTTTTTTGGATTATGGTGTCAACATTAGCAAGAACCTATGTAGATGTGTGTCCAACCTAATTGTGTCAGTACTGTAGGATATTGTTTCATCTGCCTTTCCAGATCCAAGATATTACAAGTCATGGATGTTGATATGTATATGGAGCGGAAAAGATGGATGAGCAGTATCATCCTAATGGTCCCATTTTTTTTTTACCATCAAATGTATAGAAGAACATATAACCATCTAAACTATTCGAACTGGATATGAATTGAAGTTCATTTTGTTTACCCCTTAATTATACCTCTTGATGGCCCATTTTTTTAGTATTCTTTTGTTGTCACTTCTTGTTTGATCTAGAAGTTTCTGAACTCCGGACAAATGCCTAAATATCTATTGCTATCTTTTGTGTGTACAGGTAGATGTTGATGGGAGCAGAATGCATTCAGAATTGTATCATGGAACTCCCAAGATGTGAAAGTCATCTGACAGTCGATGCCAGTTCTGACACACAAAAGATTCCTGATGAAGCTGCAATAGTGTCGAGATATACTATGGAAGCTACTACAGAGCTAGACCCAAGTCACCCAACTCATATCAATGTAGAGCCTAGAAATCATGTTGACTCAAAGGTTAAACGGTGTCTTAGGCGCAGGACATTAATGAACTATGGTCAATTTGATACTTGCTATCAGGAGGAATCGGATTGTGAGCAGACTGTTAAGGTTAATACATATGAACTAATGACTCCAATGGGTAATTGTTGCATGTTGTGGTCAGCTGTAAGAAATGTGAATGGGACTCCTAACATTTGTGGGAGCTGTAGCTTCCATTTTCCAACGTGGTATATGTATGTGAGATTTGATCTGCTCATCAGGTGAGCTTTTACTGATGGATGCCCTGACCCAAGAACAGACCGATCTGCACTTCTAGTTGTAGTGTGGACTGTGGACTGTTATCTGTTATCCTCCTTGTGTTATAACGAATTCTTTTGTGCATGCATGGCCAAATTGATAGTGGTGTGGTCTAATGTTTAGGCCAGGGCATCTATATCATAGGGCCTGCCTTATGGGTGGCTTGAATCCTTTTATAAGTTTGCGACATGGGTCCCTTGAAACAGGACTCATTCATGTCTTGTTAATAGGGCACCTCAAAGTATTGAGTTTGTTCCAACTTTGGCTTTGAAACCATATCCTAATTATTTCTCTAAAAACTGCAATTGCCATTTTGCAACCATGGAAATAAGATGGCTTCTAAAATGTGCAAAGCTCAAAGATGTGCTTCAGAAACCATTGCACTGACAGCTCAGTGGCATGGGCATACCACTATAAAGGAGGCAACCTGGGGTCGATCTCCCACTCTCACAGTTGGAGTTCCAATCCCCTGCCAGTGAGGCAATCAGTAAAAAAAAAAATTGGAAAGAAGATGTGCTTCAAAAACTAACATTGTTGACGGACTAAAACCCTGAACAGATTGTACTCAACTGTTTCTCAACTACCACTTGATGCTACTATTGTTTTTTAGGCTCATCAAATGAGTCCTGATATTATTATTACACAGGAAAATTCTTCAAGAAAATTTCAGCAAGGCAGTTCTAGATGCCAAAAGGTACACTGTTGTAGAAATGAACTTTCACTGGCATTCTATCTGTCCATCTGATTTGCATACGGTTTTGAATGTTGAAACTTGTGAAACAGGTGTCTGCTCGATGGTGTCCAGAAGCAGCATGCCGGCCCATAATTGATGAAGCTCCTGTATTCTATCCAAATGAAGAGGTATTCTAATTCAATCTTTATGCATAGAGTTAGAGTTTTTATTCTAAAAAAAATAAAAATAAAATATAAGGTGTTTCTCTTCGAACAAAACACAAAACAAGGATCCAGAGTCTATTCGCTATAAGAGCTCTATGTAGGTAACAAGATTAAAAGAAAGATCAACCAATATAGCAACAGGCCCATGAAAGGAAGATCTAGATCAACCCCTTGCTTAGAAAGTTTTCCACTAAAGAAGAGCTCAAAAACTTAATCTCGTTAAGGATGAACTGATGTTTTCATAGGCCCACACTCTTTGACTTAACACATTGAACCACAATGAAAGAATTGATTTCCACAATGGTTTATCCACGAATGAGGATGACTTGAAGATCCTAAGAGCTTTTCTAGTAGCTAAGATTGTTATGATAAGTGATGTGATTTGTTATCACATTAGATTTAAATTTGAATCCTTGCTTCTTTGGAATCCCTTTTGCCAACTGGATATGAGAAAATTAGTACCTCTCCCAAAGCATTGTGCAGGATGCTCCTATCCTTGCTGGACCCAACTTGCCTCAAACCACGCCATCCACATTGAATTGACCAGAGAAGAGGATATTGATGCATCTTTCACTCCTTTTCCAACTAACTTTCAAGCATGCTTCCTGAATGAAACTAATGTTCGGAGGGGAAAATAAAGGAGAGAAATCATAAGGTCTAAAATTCCTTTCCTAACGAAGCCTACATACCTATCTTTAACTTAACTGCCTACAATAGATCCTCCAAAGGCCTCTCCTTAGAGTGAAAATTCGTACTTTTCTTTTCTTTCCAAATGATCCATTGGATAACAAAAGGCAATAACTTCCATAGTGTCTGTCCACAACCTGAAAAAGAAACACCACATCATGCAACAGTTTTCTCCCCAATGGAACTCGACATGCACCATGAGATGGTGCACAAATTTACGAAATGACTCCAAACTTGAGAGTAGAAAACATAGTGAAGGTGGAGATGGTCTATTAACTCACCTCTCTTGCAAAAAGAGCACATATCCTAGATAGATTTCTACAGGATTCCCCGCTTCCTAAGGTTATCCACTGTTGACATTTCTTACTGGACATTGATAACCAACAAAGCCTAGACTCTATAGAGAGACAGAGAGAAGAATTTCTAGGACATGACTTTAAAATTTTTGCATCTTTTTCATCCATGCAAAAAAGAAGTCTTAGATGAAAGATTCGAAAGGGACATATACTTCTGATAGGAAGCTCCTCATGTTCACCTCCTAATCACTCATAATAATCCCCATCATATGACTCCCAATTTAACACTATGCTGAACAACCTAGGGAGCATAAGATGCAGGGGATTCACCCCAAGACAATCATCAAACTAAAAATAAGTGTTCTCCTTAAGCCCAATTTAAACGAATCGCTCTCTCGCACAACCCCAAACCACCCCCTCCCTCTCTCTCATTTACTAGACCTAGCCTAACGGCTAGGTTTCCTTCCCCCTTCTCCCTCCCTACATAAGCAAAATGATGACTCTCCTCCATAATAGGTGTTTTTCCTGTCCAAATCTCCACCACCACTTAGCATGGAGCGTCCTATTCGTATTCATCAATTTACCAATATCCCTCGATCTTTTGGCCTGACCACCTCACTCCACTTAATAAAAGTCACCTTACCTATAAGGATAAATAGTCTTTTCCATGCTGACAACTTCTTTTGAACCTTCTCTATCAGGGTTCCCAAATGGCTTTAGATCTAGGATCATCCACCGCATTGAAAGCCCTGTATATTGGAGCTTCCCCATGCCACATCTCATTTTGTCAACCAACGGGTTTATAATGCTCTCCTCATATCAGCTTTAAGACTTGATACCACCAAGCATCTGACAATGTGCCTAATCCTTACACCTCTTCCTAATCGAGAGAGCTAAAACAGAATCTTATCATCAACATATTGGAGGTGAGTGATGGAATCCCAGCGCCCCCTCTGTTCCCTGCTTCAAAACCCCCAGCATCCTCCATTTTGTAGCTTTAGTAAAATGAGCACCCAAAGACAAAGTATCTCCTTGCCACATCCCATCTCATGCAAAGAATAGGTGAGGAGAGGTATTGACCAACACTGAAAATGAGTTTAAGAAATGCACTTCTTAATCCGACTCCTCAAACATCACTGAAAACCATCCTTCTGAGTTGTAATCTGGAAATTTTCACCCCACATAATTGTAGGCCTTCTGCAGATATACGTTTAGCACAGTGCCTTCCTTTTAGCCTTTTTCATTGAGTCATTGAGCTCATGGGCCATATTAACCCCATTCAACCCTATTCAAGGTCTATCTGTTTGCCACAAACATCCATTGAGAAGGGCTATTGGTAGAAGACATCACCTCTTTCAATTTATTGGTTAGCCATCTCTACAGGAGCTTATAAACACAGCCCACCAAGCTCAGCAGTCCATAGTTAGAGGTTTGGCTATGATATGCAGTCGCCTGTATATACTTGAAATTAGTTTATCATGTCAATGCAGGATAGTGGAAAATCCTACACCATCAATACTTGTATAGGAAAATACTACACCATCGATAGTGGAAAATACTACTACATCGAATAATTTTTCCATTGTTCCATGAATTAGAAGTGTTGAACATGATACCTGTATCTGTACCCATGACCCAGATTTTGTGAAATAAGAAGCATGTCCTCATGTATCCATTTCCGTATCCATGCTAGAATTATAGTGTATCATTTTTTCTAGGTATATTTTGTATTCCTTTTTTTATTTTTTATTTTTTTTATCACTTTCTCCGTGTAATCAATATTGACACACTTTTTCTTTCATCTTAGGAGTTTAAAGATACAATTAGTTACATCGCAAGCATACGCCAGAAAGCAGAACCATATGGTATATGCCGAATAGTACCACCTCCTTCTTGGAAGCCTCCTTGCCCTCTAAAAGATAGGAGCATTTGGGAACACATCAAATTTGCGACCCGGATCCAAGAAGTTGACAAGCTTCAGAATAGGGAGCCAATGAGAAAAAAATCTCGGACTCGTTGCCAAAGAAAGCGGAAACGAAGAAGACAGTCGAGGATGGGAAAGACCCGCAGGCGTAATGGTTCAGATGTTTCTGATGTCAATGAGAGTGTTGCCTCTGACACAGATGAAAAGTTTGGATTTCATTCGGGTTCTGATTTCACGCTTGAAACATTTCAAAGATACGCTAATGATTTCAAAGAGCAATATTTTGGAATGACAGACACCAATGAGAATTTGAATTCCAGCAATAAAGAACCCAACAAGAAATGGGATCCCTCAGTGGAGGATATTCAAGGTGAATATTGGCGGATTGTTGAGAAACCAACTGAAGAAATTGAGGTAAAGAAATTTGGTTATATGCTAAACTATGATTGAATGTTTCTTGGCAGAATGGATTGGTTTGGCACTATGCAATGCATTTGAGGCAAAATAGAAAACTAGAAATTGTATATCACAGTAAGTGTGATGCTCATTACCATCACTGATCGCTGATAGTGATTTGAGGTGGTTTTAATAAACTGGCATTCCACCTAATATGATTTCTGATTTCTGCAAGACCCAAATGCACAGTGGAAAGAACAAACGTCAGTTCTGCCAAAATAAACACAAAATAATTGTAACTTGAGTTTATACAGGCACTCTCGAGAGGAACAAGTTTCATGTTTTCAATGTGTGCGCTTTTATTCTGTAATCTTTCTTTCAGTTTTCATTATGTATTTTCAAATTGTGGCAGGTACTTTATGGTGCTGACTTGGAAACTGGAGTTTTTGGTAGTGGATTTCCTAAAGCAAACATATCATCCGAAAGTGAGCAGGATCAGTATGTGAGGTCTGGTTGGAACTTAAACAACTTTCCGCGGCTTCCTGGTTCTGTGCTTTCTTTTGAGAAATGCGATATCTCTGGTGTGTTAGTTCCATGGCTATATGTAGGGATGTGCTTCTCTTCTTTTTGTTGGGTAAGTCAATCTTGGGTATACATTATGAACCATGAGTTTTGTCATTTTCATATTGGCATCCATTTTGAAAACTGTCTTTAAAAGTATGTTTATAGCAAGGTTTAAAAAATCGGACTCGGAACCCGACTCAGCCTGAGTCCCAATTTCCTTTGGAAGGCCGAGTCGCATAGGACTCGGCCGAGTCGCATGTAACTGGGCCGAGTCACATGATTTGAGTCCGAGTCCCATAGGACCCGACTCAATATGTGCCGAGTCCGAGTCGACTCGGCTGTTTTTTTAAACCATGATTTATAGTATCCAGATTCACCCATCCTGTAGTGGTGGAACCGTGGAACTCACCGCTCGATGATCCAGACTGTTCCTCTGATGAACTTTATGTATGTGGTAATGTGGCGTAAGTCATCCAGATTTGAAGATTCAAGCCAAATGAACTTTGACGCTTTCCTGAGACTGTTGGTATCATTTTCTAATTAATGGGTAGTTATTGGTGTTCAATGGTCAAAAAGGTAAGAATGTTCCCTTCTGGGAGATTCTTTTAAGTGCCCACTGCTCACAGTGGGGCACATCATATCAACTTTCTTTGATAATCAGAGTGGCCACACATTAATACTGATGGACATCAAAACTATGATAGTCCAAATGCATCTGGACCTTATAATTCTTACCTCACTGCCTTTTTTCTAATATATTGATAAAAACATATCAACATAGTTGGGAGTTGGGACAAGGCTTTGATGATGATGATGATTGATAAAACATGAATCTTACCATTCGAAAAGAGAGGAAAAAAAAAAAAAAACTGATCATAGCTATTCTTCCAAAATGCCAACATGGCACATATATGTGATTTGTGGACCATTTGTGAAGTTGGCTCCATGGTAAATATGCTTGGCCCAATAAATGGCTGGCCTGCTCATCCAGCAGCCATACATGTATCTGAAGTCTTAACAGTAAAAAAAGTGAACCAGTACAGATATCTGTACCTTTGTTAAGTAGGCAACATGGTGAATGTGCTCGCACAATAATGGGCTGGTCTGCTTATCAGGTGGGCTAAACAAGGACAATCAACCCTGTGCACATTCAAGGCACATCTGCAGCCACTTGATAAGTGGGCCATGTAAATAATGGGCGGTTACAGCTGTGTGTGTGCAGTTACTGAGCGGTCATCATCAATGTAGTTCTCGATATCATTATACTTCCCAATTAAATTTGATGGCTATGCCAATATATTTGCTAGTGCTGTTGATGGAAAATATAGTCTAAAATTCTTATTGTGCTGGTAGTCTTATTTCTTTTAATGGTTACCTATTCACGATTTTCTTTTGTGTCTGCTGACAGCATGTTGAGGACCACCACCTCTACTCGCTCAATTATTTGCATTGGGGTGATCCAAAATTGTGGTATGGGGTACCTGGCAGTGATGCTTTGAAATTAGAGGATGCCATGAGAAAGCATCTACCAGATTTGTTTGAAGAACAACCTGATTTACTGCATGAACTGGTAAGTACTTATCTGTCCCACTTTTTCTTTAGAAACCTACAATTGGATCTCGATACATGCATATTATGCACACTCTCTTGCTAAGGTTCCCCATGGGTCTTGAGTTGCTTGCAAAACTTGTGGGATTAGATTATGAACAATGAGATGTAACATGGTGTTGAAATGGCTAGGGGTTTAGAAAATGGTAATCCTTTACCCTTAAATTCAGTAGGATGCTGTTTAAACTTTAACTTGTATATGTGAAGTACTATCTATTATAATTGCAAGTTGAGTTGAAACAATATGATGCACTTTCCTTAGCATATACAAGTATCTTGGTCTCATAGAGTTCCTGATTTTGGAAAATTTTATGGATTTTTTTTTTATCATGATGCACCCATGGAACAGGTAACTCAGCTGTCGCCTTCAGTTCTGAAAGCAGAGGGTGTGCCTGTTTATCGAGTTGTTCAGCATTCACAGGAGTTTGTTCTTACCTTCCCAAGGGCTTACCATTCCGGCTTCAACTGTGGCTTCAACTGTGCAGAGGCTGTGAATGTTGCCCCCTCTGACTGGTTGCCACATGGACAATGTGCTGTTGAGCTTTACAGTGAACAGAGTCGGAAGACATCTGTGTCCCATGACAAATTGTTATTGGGTGCAGCCAGGGAAGCTGTCAGGGCACTCTCAGATCTGTTACTGCTTGGGAGGAATGACCCTGAAATTTTAAGATGGCAAAATGTTTGCGGGAAGGATGGAGTACTTACTAAGGCGATTAAGGTAAATATTTTCCTTGACAAGCTATGCGGTCCACAACCTTTGGATGTTCACTGTGCAGTATTCACGGGCCTTGTGTGTTCACATGCACCAGTGGGCCTTACAGTTCTGTGGTCTAGACCATTGATCTGATCAGCCCACCCATGCCCCAGCATCCCTTTGATGGATCAACCCCAATCTTAAGTTGCAAGCCTGCAATCAGATGGATAAGAGATAAAGATGTGGTCCATATTCAATGCAAAAGTGGCCAAAATCTGCATGGCTATATCTTTGAATCTCGATTAATTTCTGGGTCGTGGTCTGTCCTGCCGGTCTTTATTTACAATGGCCTGGATCACTGAGCCACAGGCCACACATGTACAGAATTGGAGGCCTGAGGAGAATTTATTCCTGTATATTCTATGCAAAATTTCTTTGTATGCATGCTTTTCTTGCTTAAGAAATTTAGTCCTGTATATTCTATTTAAAATTTCAAAGATCTTTTGCTGATACATGACCTCTGTTACCAGACACGAGTTGAGATGGAGCAGGAAAGAAGAAAGACTCTTCCTATTCTTTGTCAGACCAGAAAGATGGACAGGAACTTTGATTCAACAGATGACAGGGAGTGTTTCTTGTGCTTCTATGATCTACACCTATCTGCTGCAGGTTGTGAATGCTCTCAGGACCGTTTTGCATGTTTAAAGCATGTGAAGCTACTCTGTTCATGCGAATTAAGCCGAAGATTTTTCCTCTTCCGCTATGAGATGGACGAACTGCAGACTCTTGTGGAAGCATTGCAAGGGGATTTAACTGCAATACGGCATTGGGCGTCAGAGGTCCTTGGTTTGGTTTTACAATCTGATGATATGTTGTTGGAAAAGCCAGATGATTGTAAGCCAGCATCATCTGATTGCTCAGACTCCTTGGACAGAACAACACAGGAATCACAAAGATCATTGAATGTATTGAATGTTGGTATCAACAATATGGATGCCAATATCTCTAAGCAGGGTACAGAAAATGAGTTACTTAAGGTAGAGTCTGTTGAAAGAAACAGGTCTTCTGAGTGCTGCCAGGAAATAGAAGTACCTGACATTAATGAACCGTGCAAATTTGACCATCATGATTCTTCAGAAGTTGTGCAATCAAATTGGCAGGCCCCGAATGGTTTGTCTGCATCTAATGCTGAAATTGAAGGGGAGACCAGGAATTGTGATGGAGGTCAATTAATTTTAAAATCATCAGAAAATGGAAATGAATTTGTACATGATGGGGAAGTGACATGTGGACTGCATCTTAATTTGAATCTGGATGTGGCATCCAATGAGCATGAAAGTGGGGCACGACATGGATCTAATGGCTGCGACAATCTGGCCTCTGTTCAGTCTGTTGACAAGCAGAACCGAGCTCGATGTTCAGATATGCTAAGGCAGGCATATATTGCACATTCGGATATTGTGGATGTTGACAGTTGTGTGGGGGATGAAACTCAAACTAAGTACGAATATATCAGAAGGTGTGGTATTCCTACCAGGTCTGTTGAGTCAGCTTCTCCTAACGTTGTTCCTATCAAAAGTTTGAAGGATGAGTCGTGTTCTAGAGACGCTGGACATCCTTGTATGTCTGGTAGTAGTAAACTCTTTGGTTTTGATCTTTGCCCTCAACAGCCATGCTTAGAAAGAGGTAATGTGCAATCAGCTTCCTCTACAAGTCAGCATACTCAAAATTATCATCCACTGGGTCCACCTGAAGCCCAATCCAGCGGACCTGTAAAATACGGCCATGGAGCAGAAAAGCTTCTCTCTGGTGCGAATTACTTTGTTGAACATTTGAATTTAGGAACTGTGGTACCAGGGAGACAGTGGTGCACTATGCAGGCAATATTCCCAAAAGGTATGTTACAGCAGACCTTTACTTAACATTCGTTCATATCCTTGAAGAAAATAGATCTATGGTCTTTGTGGCATTAGAAAATGCAGTGCAGTGATGCATCTCTTCATTTTGGTTTCTGGACCCACTGTGGATGCTGGATTCCCAAAAGGTTTCTAGGTCGAAAAATAATAGACACCAAATGTTTGGACTTCTTTTTCCCAGATCCTTGTTTTTTTCTGTTAATTTTGTAGGATGAAGTTTGAATGGCAAGGGTCTTCGATTTTTGGGAATTTTTTAAATCCACAGTAGGTCCAGGGGATTCTAGCTGGATTACTAAGAAAAAGGAATCACATTTACAGGATAAGGTACACCTGGACATTATATGTTGATTTCACTGTGCATTGATTTTGTAGGATTTAGAAGTCGCGTCAGGTTCCCTAGTGTGCTTGATCCAGCACAAGTTTGTAGCTATATCTCCGAAGTACTGGATGCAGGACTCCTTGGGCCTCTATTTAAGGTGAGATCATGTCACAAGTTTTGCATACAAATATGAATATTTAATAATTTGTTTTTATCTTGAATATTAAAAATCAATTAGCTTTATTTTTTGAGCTGATCCAGACCTGTAAAGTGTAATCACATCTAAGTTCACATTGATGGAAAAAATTGCATCTAAGTACATAAGGCGGCGAACTAAAAAAAGTAAAACATATTGATTCTTCAAAGTTATTTCTTTTCTGGTATATTATTTATTTAACAAAAAAATCATGATTTTCGGACTTTTTAGCTTTAAGATAATTTTTTTTTAAGGGACTTGGTTCTACTCAGTCAAGATTACTCGGTTTCAATTAGGATCAAGTCCGACACTGAAACTGATATTTAATTCCCTGGTCTTTTGTTTTTTATCTATTTAAAAATGCTGATTGGTGACAAACCAGAGTCACATGGCTAAACTTCTTGCCTATGCCAAAGCTGGCCCACTAATGCAGATTGCTAAGGGTGGCAATGGATTCCATCCAATTTTCTTGATTACCCAAAAGTTCTGACCTAAAAAATTCAGGGAAAGGCCTTGTTTTTAGTTCCATTTAATAATTGGGTCCTGATTTGAGTCCACACAATGCAAATCCAGTTAATAAATGGGTCTGGATCTGGATCCAATCAGATCCATGCCCTGTTAGTTGTTACCCATATGTAGCAAAACTTGTAATTAGTACTAGGCAAATGGTTATACTATCATGTAATATGTACTGAATGATATATCGAATAAGCCCTAGCTCAAACCCAGATTGAGATCTGTCTTCATCTGACATTTGAAAATCAGATTGGAGATCCAAATCATACACATATAATATATGTGAAGAATTTTGGTTTTATATTCTATAACCCACACTGGATTCTGATTTAAATCCGAATCGGCGCCTGAGTGGTTTTGAAAATCAGCTGAATCCTAGTTGACTCGGACTCGGCAGTTGCCGAGTTGAGGCCCCCCACCCAAGTCACCTAGTTGGCTGAATCTTATGGTTTTCGCTCCTAAACACTCTTATTTCCTATTTTTTCTATTGGAAAAAAGATGGGAGAGGCTCTTAGCACCTCTTTTTAATAATTCTAGAAGATCAAAACCACTCCTTGATATTATAAAGATCCAAGCATTTGAAGATTGGTGGTACTATTCATCTGACTGAATGAGTTATTATTATGGGCAACTATAACAACTTAAATGCATTATTAGTATGTGAAACAAAAAACTTAAAATTTTGGACTCAGAACTATATTTTCTATTTCTTAGAATTTTTGCTCTTTTTTTCATTTTTTAAAGGTTATTGGGTCTGGGGTTGTGACACTGTTGGACTCGGCCCTCTTGACTCGACTTGAGGTGACTGAATCACTCCTTGAGTCTGATTTTTGAAACCTTGGTATGACCCGAATCTAACCCTTATGCATCCATATTTGGACCCTTCATACCCTATGATGCACAGATACTTCGAAATGGATGACATATTGTATCCAATATTTCACTTTTTATGTGTAAAATCTGTCCCTGCCATGTCCATCGCGTGTTCCTGCCATATCCATGTCGTATCTTTGCATCATAGTTCATACCTGTAACGTTAGCACCACATCATGCTGATCAGACACTTAATAATCTTGTCAGATGAATGAACCAACCCATGAGACATTGATTGATAAATGACAGCAATGGACATAGCCATCTCCTCAGTACATAAAGGTCACAACTTGCGTACTCTGTTACTTCTTGGCAGAGCTCATGACTAGATCCAAAACCAACTTGTGGACACTTGGGAAACATCTCAGCTTGTGTCACAACTCACAAGCAGTGTGCAACACAAGCAAATTGCACTAACTTGCACATCCATCAAGAAGCCAGCACCTGCCAATAATACACGGACCCTTATTAGGCAACTCTGGAACACCTAAATGGACACATTTTCACACAAGCCAACTATTGCCACACTATGGCCACATTGGGCCCAATAATGAACAGTCCTGCCACTTGTTCACAACTTGTCTCATGCATTCATGCTCAATGCCCGGCCCTTTGTGTGGTGTAAGCAAATTAACGTGCTTGTCAGCCCGTCAGCTCAATTGAGTCCTTACCTTGCATACATGGCCTGCTGCACGTGAATAGCGTACCCTCCCCAGTGTGCATACATGGTCTCTAGCAAGACTGTACCATGCCAACGCTTGCTCAATCCACTCGCCCTTTATGTGTCATCCTGGCAGGGGGTCCAAGAGTGCTCCTTCAAGCATTCAATGCCTGCATTGGAAACATCTAAGTAACTATTCACTGCACACCTGATCAGACCTGCCATCCTCAGGTAATGCAGCATAAGTTACCTGCCAAGTGTCAACATCAGAATCCAAGTGATTAGAACTGTTGGAAATGGTAGATGTCTAACAATACCTCCATAGGCCACATCCCACAACGAAACATGTTCCCTACATTACTGACTTGACTGATCAGTCTATGCAACATGCTTCATGCATGCTAAATTCACGCCATCGCTCATGTCATGCTTCACTGAGCGATTACCTCTGCATTGTCATGCACACTGCCTTCACTTGCTGTGCCCATGCGGTGCACCACTGAAGGCCATGTGCCTGCTCCGAGGCCAAGCCAGTATACTACTTGGCCAACTCTATATGCAAGCTATACGCAACTATAACTGCACACAAAGTACTGCAATGTTTTGTTCATGCTTTGAGCACACCCTGTCACTGCTATCAATGCTTGGGCACACGTAACCTGCCATGGGAACACTATTTGCCTCCCACGAAGCTATGCTACATTCACATCCCGACCATTCCCAAAGTGCACGAGTTTGGTATAATACTTTCATTTCCTGTTAAGTAAGAGCATCAATATTGGAAAATTTCATTGCTATCATATTGATTGCTTGATTCCTACTAGTTACAAGAACAATAGAATTAGCAAGTTACTACACGTAACAAAAATAGGATTTATTAATGAACAATATTGGAAACGTTAGGGTCATTCTCACAATTTATCAATGTGCCAACAAGGACATATGTATGGTTATAGGGGGCCATGCAGCAAGCCAGCCCAGTTGCGTATGCACATTGTCTCAATGCTACTCTAATTGTATGATTGCTCTTGTATCTTTAATTCCTTCCTTAACATATGGTGACCTTATAAGCAGCCACCTGGACTTTCTGCACCAGAGTGCATAGACTGCGTGCCTACTTATTATGGCTCAGATCCGTGAATCGCGCATTTTATTATCACATGGCAAGAATATAGGTGGTTCGAGTTCCCTTATCTCCACAACAGAGACCGTAGATTTTTCAAATGTTACCGTTATATTCTACCTATAATTTATGATTATGCTAATGCATCTATTTTTCCTTGTTATTTTATTATTTTTTAAGCATTTATTAAAACCAAAAAAAAAATTCCAATGACAAAATCCTTTTGACTTTGGCAATATCTAAGGCACAAAGGCAGCAACATTCCTGACAAAAATCTTGCCTCTGGTATCAACCCCTCTCTAAAATGTTGTGGCATTCTGAATTAAATAAAAAGCACAAGTATTTTTTTTTATTGCTCACTATTATATTAGCCATGTAAGTTGCAAACTTGCAATTTCTTTTTTTGATATTAGAAGGCTGTGATTTACAGGTTTCTGTGGAGGAGTACCCAGATGAAGCCTTCATCAATATTTCTGCCGAGAGGTGTTGGGAGATGGTGAAGGAGAGGCTGAACCAAGAAATAGTTAGACAACGTAGCTTAGGGAAACAAGACCTGCCTCCATTGCAACCTGTAGGAAGTCTCAATGGGCTCGAATTGTTTGGGTTTCTGTCCCCAGCTATCATTCAGGTATTGACCTTCATTGAACCTTAGCCACATTGATTAAACTTTCTAAGTAGAAGAGTTTTTTCACTTGTCTATTTGTCCATTTCTAATTGACTAGCCTGTTATCATCTACCACAGTATATACCATGCAATGGCCATACTGATATCAAGAGGCGAGACACAACCATACAGCCAAAGTTATGTTAGAAAATTAAGAATTAAGAAAATATATTTGAATAAGTGCATGCAACCTAGCGAATCAGCTGGGTAGCTGTGATCCCAAGTCACGGTTCTAAATAAATTTGTGATCAATAAGTGCATGCAACCTAGCGAACCAGAGCTTAGTTCTGATATTTGAATTGGTCCCTTTTAAATCCTCAAGTCAAATGACACATTGAATTGCAAAGATTATATCCAAGAGAAGAAAAGCTATAGAAGAACAAGTATTAGATAGAGATCTAGAAGAAAGAGAGGGGGTACCTCTTGGAACTCAACTTCTTAACCTAACATTCTAGAGCATTGGAAATAAGGGCACTGGAGGTTAAAAAATGCTAAGCATTTTATTCTAGAAAGAGCCCTAGTCCCACTTATAGAACACCTAGTCCTAAACTTGATAACCCAACATTTTATTTCTAGAAATCAATCCTCATCCAACTTGCAGCAAAACCAAAGATTCCTAGATGTAGTTGAACTTGCCATAGACACAGGCTTTTAATTGAGCTCTGTAATTCCAGCAATATAAAATTATAAATTTCTAAAAAAAATCAACTTGCAACTTTAAATGATAATTAGAAACTTATCTTAACATTCTACCCTATCAGCATTTTGGCCTGTTACCATTAAAATGAGAGTTTTGCAGCATTCTGGAATTGTCCACCTATCAGACCATTATCTTGAATGTCAAAAATCCCATTGTAGTGTTGATACTTGATAGTTTATATTAAATGGTACTCATTGCACAACCATCTAATTCTTATGTCGTCTTCTTTGAGCCATGCTACATTGCTTTTTGATATGTTTCAAATTTCAATACTAACTGGAGTGCGCGACGCACAGGCTATTGAGGCTCTTGATCCCCATCATCAGTGTCTGGAATACTGGTCTTCTAAAGCAAATCAGCGTCTGAACACGGGTACTGGAAGTGGGAGTGAAAGACCTTTCCCGCCACATGGCATTCCAGTGAAAACCCATAGGGTGTTCGGCATGGATCTGACCAAGTGCGAGAAGGATGAATCTAACTTAGAAACAGGTGCATCAGTTGAGGAGGTTCAGCATGTACTGGGAGGACTATTCAAGAAGGCAAACCCCCATGAGTTGAGGATGATGCATCAAGTACTTTGCAGCGAGTCGTGGAGCACTAACTGGAGAGCAGCATTCAGAACTTTGCTGGATGAAATTCAGAAGAACTGTACATAAAATAAAGAGTAAATAATAAGGTTTTGAAGCCCGGCAGAGGAGCTGCTGCAGATTCTTTACATCGTCACTCACAGGAGCTACTATGATTCTTTCTTTCACAGGTAACATATATTTTTTCTTTTCTTTTCTTTTCCAATCTTTATTTTATCACATTCTTTCAAAGCTCCTTTTGGAACATGTGAAGAGTGCGCAACATATATTTGTTATGTGCCCACTTTCTTATGGAGCATTGTTTTAGATGTTGGAGGTGCAGGCATTAGCTTTTGTTGTCATTGAGAAACTGGCTGAGACTGCTACAGTTTAGTCATTATGTTATTAATCATCAAACTTCAAGTATTTTTTTCAATAATAGAATAACTGAACTAATCATACTAATTAAGAAAAAAAAAAATTATTTTGCTTATGTACTATGCATGTTAAACACCCCCGCCCCCCCCCCCCCCCCCCCCCCCCCCACACACAGCAGCAAGCGCCTGGTCAAGTTGGGTTTGCTCCGAAGTTTATGTTTTTTGGGGTGCTGACCGGGGCAGCAGAGGGGAGATTGAAGGAAGTAAAATAGGGAAGATTTGAGAGATGGGGTTTTAGACTGGTGGGATTTGGGAGCTAGATTTTAATTTAAACAAACTGGGGGGTATGGGAGATTGATGGAGGATGATGAGGGAAAATAAAGGATATTAAAAGTGGGGTTTGGGAGATTGGTTTACATGAAAAAGATGAGAAGGGGGATGGAAATATGGAAGAAGTTGATGTGCAAAAGACTCGACCTAGTCGATACGAACTGACTCGGTCATGACCCAGCCCAAGTTGGTTGGGCTTTAAAACTATGACTACCAATGCGAGACCATGGCCCAGCAAATTTATCATTGTCTGCAAGCTGAAGTCTACCGCAATTGATTCTTCTTATGTAAATGTTAGATTTTTTTTCTTTTTAACAAAAAACCTCCTCCAGTCGAACTGTACAAAAAGTCATAAGGTAAAGTTACTAGAGAGTCTGAATTTTCATTTTTGACCTATTGATGCTGGTTTGTTTGGAAGAATTGTGAGAATTCTTATCCGGTAGAATTCTGAGAATTCCAAATGCTGCCCTCCAAAGTAGATTTCCAAATGCTCGACCCTCCTTCAGCATCTCGAATGTTGAAATTCCGAGAATTCATAAGGTTAAAAGTGCTTTTTCATGTGGTTTGTAATTCTGAATTCTTATAACAAACAAAGCATTTGGATTGCTCATACCACTAGGTGTCATATTATGTTAGAAATTCACGGCAAGCCCAATTCCTTTTCAGAAAAGCCTCTAACCAAATAGGCCCAGAAGAACTCAAATGTTCCCTTGGGTTAAAAAAAGAAAAGAAAAGAAAGGACAACTTTGCCCCGTATATTTTGAGAACCTAAAACCAAGGGCTAGGATCATCAGAATGGCTTGATGTTACATATTTTCCTAATATGCATCAAAGCTTTTATATTTTTATCGCATTGATTCCCTTGGTCACCATCCATCTTGCTATGCCCCCACTAAAAATAAGTCGAGTTATTGGAATTTGTTTAGCTTAAGTGAAGGGTATTTATTTCATTTATTCATGAAATTAACATAGTCTTGTTACAATTAACATGATCAGACCATTGGCCTTTTTGTTAAAATAGAAAAGACAAGGCCCTTTTTTAGGTTGTCTCAAAATACAGGGCAACTTTGTGTAAAAACCTGTAAATGTTATTAGACATTAAAAAAAAAGCATTGTCTAATTAAGCATTTGGTCCATAGTTTTTGACTTTTCTGAAGCATTGACTCCTTAATTGTCAGTCGACTTATTCTCAAGAAGAAATCATGTTTGTGCCTGTTCCATTGCCTGTTTTTGGTTTTGTTTTCTTTTCTATGAGCTGGAGAAAGAGGGTGACATTGGAGGAATTCAACTTCTTATTGAGTTATTCTGGACAATGGTGCCCACTAGCACTGCCCACTTATGTTGAATCGATGCCCTCAAACGTACTGATCCTGTCATGACTTTGGCACTTACTCCAGCTTTAGGACAACCTGATCACTATCCACCATTGACTTGAATCACAATACCATTAACAATTAGACTTTTAAAGCCCTAAGATCAAGGGTTATGATCTTGATCAGGTTATTCTATTCACTCCATGCCTCATCCATATCAAAACGCATCATCGCATCGCATTTTTTCTTTTCCTTATTCTCTATAATTAGAATGCATCCAAGTTGCCCACAAAGGGTGGAGGAGAATAGGGAGATGGATCCTATATGTCTTGAGTTATAGTGGAACCTACAATGGGGCCCTTTTTATTGAAAATCCAAGCAGTTCATAATGAACGAATGCCCTTCACTTTTTATGGATGTCTTTAAATTTTACTCCAAATGGAAGTTGGCTCCACCGAAAAATTGATGACCACTGATGAATAACATGATTAATATGATCTTAGACATTATTAATCATCTTATTAACTCTTGCCGATTCATTCTTCAACCCCATTTGAACATTGGTGTCCCTAACCAGCTGACTTATTAGCAAGTGCTACTTTGCAATCTATTTTGCAGATTGCACCTATCACCTCGAACATGGCCCCTAGTTTGGATGGTGGATGTTGTGCAACCGCATTCGTTAAACCACAAAATTTCTTAGAATATTAAATAAAAGTTGTGGATGCACATTCAAAATTCATATAAGAATCCTTGGTTTCTGAACTCTCTCCCTGTGTATACCTCTCTCAATTGGCATGGGTTTTGAAGAGGGATTGGCATGAGTTTTGAAGAGGGATTGTGAAGAAAAATGAATAGATAAAGTAAAAGGAAAAATTAGTGAGGCCTAGTGCCCCTACAAATTGCTGCATAAGTGGACCCCTCTCTCCCACTGTTTGACTTCTTATGATTGTTATTATTTTCCTTCTAGACCACTCTCCCACTGTTTGACTTCTTATTATTGTTATTATTTTCCTTCTAGACCACTCTCCCACTTGTTGAAAAACCCAGATCGCCCATCTAGAATCCCCCGTGTCTTCTGTCCTATGTGAGTCCACAGCCCCAAAATCAAAGAATTCTGTGTGGCCCACTGTTTGATAATCCTGATCACATGCAATTGAAACAAATCAAAGTCAATGTAACCTGCAAAAGAAAAAATGAATCGAAATTCGAAATTGAATGCAGACGATGCCACCGTCAATCTGTGGTCATCAATTGGAATTGAGTGGCTGAAAAGCTGGTCAACATTCCATGTTCCAAGAGGCAAGTTGGTTGATTGATTGATTGATGATGATGATGCTACAAAATATAAAGCGACAATTATCGGGCGGTCATAAAGTTGATAATAGTCTCAGAACAATCCAAAAATATATATATTTACTTTAAAGCTGTTTGATCCGTAGGATATTACAGGCTGCGATATCGTAGGGACGTAGGATATCCCATAATCAGAAGCGGGAAGACTTAAACAGTCCATTTTTTTCATTTTTTCCTTGTCTGTGAGACCACCAAACGACCATCCAAACCGTTGGATAGCTGTATGAGTGTAAGAACTAATATTGCACTAAATTTGAACCGTTAATCTATCGCGGTTATCGAGAAATTTGTAAGAAAGTTACATTCTTTTGCAAATTATAAAAACAAATTATAATTTATTTTATTAAGAAATAATAAGAAACTTGCAAAAAAAAAAAAAAAAAGTGGTTTATAATTTATTCTTATAATTTGTAAAATAACGTGATTTTCTTATAAATTTTTTGATAATCATGATAGATCAACTGTTTAAATTTAGTACGATATTAGTTCTTAAACTCATATAATTACCCAATCGTTTGGATGGTGGTTTGGTGGTTCAACAATAAAAGAAAAAACCTAAATACACTGAGTATTGAAGATATCGCAGCCAGATCGAACAACTTTATGGTAATTATAGGGCTGCTAAAGGCTATTGCCATCTTTACTGCAGTCCGTACCTAATTGTCCCAAACGTCAATCCCTTCGTTGTCCTTTCAAACAGTTGCAAACTCACATCAACGTCCGGGAAAAGAGTCAGTGTTCTCAAAACCGCCCCTAGTTTTTATCGCTCGTTTTCTGATTTGATATGGTGGGGCCCACCTTATGGGCAACCCAATAAGCATTAAGCAACTATCTCCTCCAAAAGAGCACGGCATCCCCTGTAAAATGCTTTGACTTCATGAATCCTGGACTTCACAGGTGGCCCACCCATCAAGAAATCGAGCCGATTAAAATAAAATCCCTTTTAAAGAATAGGGTGGTCCGAAATTGTACCTAAAAGGAGTTTGTCTCATTATAGGATTAACCATTTGATTAAAAAGGTAATTAACATAATTTTAAAGTCATTAATGACTTTTTTCTTTTATCATGTCAATTTTATTGTGAGACAAACTTTTATTTGGAAAAAATTTGAAGATACGACATATATATTGGGAGGGAGTTTATTTTGAATGGATTATGTTTTCACAAAAGCATCAGTCCCAATTTCGACACCCATCCGATCTTTATCGCCTCTTAGGTTAAGTATGAAATGATTAGATTGGATTGATACGGGGCCATCCTTAATCAGCTCATACATCCAGGTGGGCCACAAAGGAGGGGCCCATTTTTGTAGTCGGCAGTTACCAACCCAACTAGTTCCCTGAAATCTGGCCGCATTATATATCTCTAGTCTGAACGCAATCTCTCTCTCATTTGCTTCAATCATACATCTACTTTCCCTCGGATAAGTTCTCAACACAAGTTGCATAGATGGGTGTGATGTTTGGATTCATGTACAGCTAAGTGCATATTATAACTTTCCAATGGCAACATGTGAACCCTATTTTTTATTTTTTTTTTCAATGGGGGTTTTACAAGTTAATCTCTGTTAAAGTCGGGTTCCACGAGATAATGACAAAAGACCCCAAAATTACTGAAGAGTCATTTAACTTTGGTCAAAAGTTATTTTCAACCATCTTGACCAAAACTCAAGATATTGTGGGGTTTTGCTCCAATTTTTTTTTTATGAAAGTAGAGTTGGGCTCATCTATTATTGATCTAGACTTTTCTTAGCTTAAACACTTCATTAGTCATGACTTGAAGCACTTAGATTAGTATAATCCACCTCAAAGTCTCATTATGGATATTTTGTGGGGAAGTAGAGATTTTAGCTTAAAGAAGACTTTCTCAAGTCAAAACTACTATACTGATATTGTACAAAGGTGATTTTATTGAGTACCTTTTTGGATTCTCAAACGTAAAATGCAAGCTTATAGACACACAAGTATTATATTGGGTGTTGGGGTTGATTGGGTGAATTGCCTAAAAGCATGCAAGAAAACAATCTATAGAAAAGTACAAAGTGGAGACAGACCAAGCAGTAGGCTCCCTTTGGATTCATTCATCTCTTTGACTGAAAATGGATTCATATCTTCATGAAGTGGATTCTTTACACCAACAGACTTATCTCAACTTGGAAGTCTTATCTACAAAATAGTGAAAAAAGAAGAAGAATCCATTGTTGTATTATTATTATTTGCCTATAAAGCAATGAAACCATTGTACCTAGGATGCATAGTCACAGAGAGCAATACTAGTCATTGGATCTCTGCTTCTTCTATTCTATAATCATTCCAAGTTTGACGTTGGATGGTTTTGATTGCTAATGCTGAATGGTTCACTGCATCTGTGAAGATCTATAGAGCTTTTTCTGAATCAGCAACTCAGAAATATATATTGTCTGATTTAAAGAAGAAATGGCGGGCCGGGAAGTTATTATGCTGCTAGCAATCCTGTTTTGTTATGTTCTAGCTACTGTTCTATCGGTGGAACTGAGCTCCAAAGTTGAAATTGAGGCCCTGAAGGCCTTCAAGAGCTCTGTAACCGCTGACCCATTTGGAGCACTATCAGATTGGACAGAAGCAAATCATCATTGTAACTGGACAGGCATTGCCTGTGATCCGTTGAGCAATGCTGTTATTTCAATTACTCTGTTAGAAAAGCAGTTCCAAGGCGAGATCTCCCCGTTCATCGGAAACCTTTCAAGATTACAGATTCTTGATTTATCTTCAAATTCATTCATGGGTCACATTCCAAGTCAGCTGGGGCTTTGCTTGGAGCTCCAAATATTGGGATTCTTTGGCAATTCTTTGTCAGGTGAGATCCCAGCTGAATTTGGAAACCTGAAAAGTCTTCATATTTTGGATCTTAGCAATAACTTCTTGAATGGAATCATCCCAGAGAGCATCTGCAACTGCACGGCTTTGACAGCAGCAGGCTTCAGTACAAACAACTTAACGGGAACTATACCCTCAGACATCGGTAAGTTGCTCAATCTTCAAGTGTTTGTAGCTTTCACAAATGAATTGGTAGGTTCAATACCCAAATCCATAGGAAGGCTGAGAGCTTTGAAAACATTAGATCTCAGTCAAAATCAGATGTCTGGATCAATACCCTCTGAGATTGGTAACCTGACAAATTTAGAGACCCTTCAGTTGTTTCAAAATCTATTTGTTGGGTACATTCCACCAGAAATAGGCCGCTGTAGGAACCTCACACTACTCGGTCTTTATATCAATGAATTAACTGGCAGCATTCCATCCCAGCTAGGTGAATTGGTGAACTTAGAAGTTCTGTTATTACACAATAACATGCTATCTTCATCGATTCCTGCTTCGCTATCGCAGTGCAAACTATTAGTCCGTTTGGGTCTATCAGGGAATGAGCTAACTGGGGCGATTCCATTTGAACTAGGGTCATTGCAATCCTTACGTGTACTGACCCTTCACTTGAATAATCTTACTGGTGGAATACCTTCATCATTGATGAACTTGACAAATCTGTCATATTTGGCTCTGAGTTTCAATTCATTGACTGGTCCAATTCCTACAAGCTTAGGATCACTTTATAAGATGCAGGTTCTGATTATGCATAACAACAGAATAGAGGGTCCCATTCCTCCAAGCATCACCAACTGCTCGCATCTTCAAAATGTATCCATTGCATACAATCAGCTTAGAGGGCAGATTCCGAAGGGTTTGGGAACATTGAAGAATCTGACATTCTTCTCAGTAGGGAACAATCTATTGTCTGGTGAAATCCCAGATGACATTTTCAATTGCAGTCAGCTTCTTACATTGAACTTGGCAAGAAACAACTTCAGTGGATTGTTGAAACCAGCTGTTGGAAATCTCATCAATCTGCGGACTTTGCAAATGCATATGAATTCTCTAGAGGGGACAATTCCACAGGAGATTGGCAATCTAAGCAAGCTGATATCTTTGGAACTACGTGGGAATATATTTTCAGGTCAGATTCCGTCTGCACTGTCGAAGCTGTCGAGTCTTCAAGGTCTTTCCCTAGCTGTCAATGCTCTCCAAGGCATGATTCCTGATGAGATTTTCGAACTGAAGCAGCTGACAGAGCTTCAGCTTCAGCAAAACAAACTTATAGGTCCAATTCCTGATGACATTTCGAAACTTGGAATGCTTTCATACTTGGACCTCAGTGGGAACATGCTTAATGGATCCATTCCAAGAAGCATGGCCAATCTCAAGGGCCTCACAACCATTGATCTCTCTCACAATCATCTCACAGGATCTATCCCAGGATCCGTGTTGGCAAGCATGAGAAGCATGCAAATTTATCTCAACCTATCAAACAATCTCTTAGTGGGTGCAATTCCAGATGAGATTGGAGGATTGGAAATGGTTCAGGCCATCGATATCTCAAACAATAATCTATCTGGAAGCATCCCTTTGGCAATCAAAGGCTGCAGGAATTTGAATATGCTTGATCTGTCTGGAAATCAGCTTGTGGGTCAGATTCCCTCCATTTTCTCTGAAATTGACTTGCTAACAAGCTTGAATCTTTCTCGCAACAAGTTAAGTGGGGAACTTCCTGAAAGAATCTCAGAGCTGAAATATTTACACACCCTTGATCTTTCACAGAATGAACTGGAAGGTGGGATTCCTGAGAGCTACATGAACAGTACAAGTCTCAAACATCTCAACCTTTCATTCAATCGGCTTGAAGGTGCAGTCCCCGATGGGGGTGTGTTCCGCAATCTGGGCCTTTCTAGTTTGGAAGGAAATCCTTCTCTTTGTGGAACAAAATTTCTTCCTGCCTGCAGCAATCAGAGCAGCAAAACTAAATCACATCGCCTTGGGAAAAAGGCAGTCATAATTCTCATTGCATTATCATCCATTGGACTACTACTACTACTGGTGGTCTGCACAACTCTAGTCGCTAAAATGTACTTCAGAAAGCAAAAAACAGAAGTTCAGAGTGTTGTGAAATATCCAGTAGTGCCAACACTGAGGAGATTTAGTCGAGAAGAATTGGAGATTGCTACTGATTTTTTCAATGAAGGTAATGTGGTTGGCCATAGTAGTTTGAGCACTGTGTATAAAGGAAGACTAGAAGATGGGCAGGTTGTCGCTGTGAAAACACTGAATTTGTTGCATTTTTCTTCCGCATCTGATAAATGCTTTGATACCGAATTGAAGACATTAAGCCAATTGAAGCACAAGAACCTGGTTAAGATGGTGGGCTATGCTTGGGAAAGTGGGAAGTTCAAAGCTCTGGTTTTGGAGTTTATGGAGAATGGGAACTTGGAAAGTGTCATACATGATGCTGGAGTGGATCGATCAAGGTGGGTTTTCTCTGAGCGATTGAAGGCATTTATCTCTGTTGCAAACGGGATGGTTTACTTGCATCATGGTTATAGTTTTCCCACCACGCATTGTGATTTGAAACCTTCCAACATTCTGTTGGACCAAGATTGGGAAGCTCACGTTAGTGATTTTGGGACTGCTCGAATTTTGGGCGTTCAGGACGGCAGCAACATCTCCTCATCTTCAGCATTTCAAGGCACCATTGGCTATTTAGCACCAGGTAATTCTTCCTACTCCCTTTTTTTACATACCTATGTTTGTATTTGGTTACAAGGACATGTTTCTCTGATTGAAGTCATTGCAGCATTATCACTCTCAATAGTATGATTGGTCTTGCTTGTGCTAAAGCCAACTTTTAAATCTTTTGGCATGATGATGGGTTAGGGAGCACGGAGCTAGAACAATAATTGGACAAAATTGGTGCAGCCATTGTTTGTGATGGATGTTGTTCTGTTTACATTTGCATCAATGACCTGTTTTCTCATTCTTGAATTTGTTGGTATCTTTTAGAGTTCGCTTACATGAGTCGCGTGACAACGAAGGCAGATATTTTCAGCTTTGGCATAATCATGATGGAGTTCCTGACAAAGAGAAGGCCAACAGGGACCATAGAAGAGAATGGTGTCCCCATCACTCTGCAAAAACTTGTTGAGAACGCGCTCAATAATGGGACCAATGCTGTTCTTCATGTAGTAGACCAAGATCTAATCCCAAATGAGCCAATTCAATCCAATGTAGAGAAGCTGGTCTTCTGCCTGGAGTTGGCCTTGTCATGCACTCGAGAAACACCCGATGATCGACCAGACATTAATGAGGTGCTATCTTCCCTACTGAAGATTGGTGATGGAAAGCTGAAATTGTTACCTCATAGAGAAGATGATATTGACATTACAGTCTGAAATTCACATCCTTTGTGAATTGTGTTTTGATTGCATTTTGTTCAATGCACCCTTCAGTTGTAAGAATAAGCTTGTTCTAGAGATGGAAGTAGAATCCCTATTTTGGGTTTTGAATTTTGAAACTTGTTAGATTACTTTTTCCCATGTAAAGCTTTTAAGATAGCCATTGAAAATTGGAATGAACTTGTTGAAGGCACCAATGGAGTCACAAATGAGTATACATTCACATTAAGAGAATCCAGTGAGATGTGGCTATAATGCCAGACTTCTTTTCAAATGAACTAAAGATCCCACCTTGGATTACTATGTGTAGGCTCGCGCCATGGTCATACAAGGTCTCTGATATCAACTCAAATCTTATAATCATTGTCATTAATCAATAACCTGCTAAACAGAAGGCTCACTGCAGCCCTTGTTCAAATTGTGGCTCAGTCCTCGTAATGGTGGACCCAGGGTTCTCGTTTAGGTGGTGCGGGTAATGATCAAGTGAAGAAGTTAAATAATAAAATCAAATCTTTTAATTTCTTATATAAGGGGCTTCTAAAATCTCATGATGCGACTGCACCTACTTGCTAACACTTGGGTCCTCCCCCGAGTCTTGGGGCTAGAGCTCAATGTAAAGGACTTGCTCCATATCTTTCTACAATTTGTTTCATGATCTCCTACAGGCTACAGAATTCGATGCTTTAATTGTGGGCTCAATTATAGAAAATAGATGTCAGAAAATGGAGTTTAGCTAGAATGACAACCACTTGTGGTGTGGTTGTCATTTGGCAACTATTAAAAGTGGAATATGTCTTGATTAGGCATCATCTGTGAACATCAGCTCAGTTTGTCATTGTTAACCGTCTATTCTAAGATAATGAAATGGATTGATGAAGAAAAATCAGTTGATCGCTCATGAACATCACCTTATATTGGATGGCTTGCAATATCTAACTTGTTCGTGTTTTTTTTTTTTTTTTTTTTTTCAAATAAAAAATGGTGATTGTGAGTACTGATCACTGGTTAATGTAAAAATAGAATTCTTATAGCCGACCGCAACATAATCAGGACAAGGCTCTGATAGTGATCACTAGTTTCTATATTAACCATCTATTTTAGCCATAAAGTAGAACAATTTGAAAAGATCAAATATGAGCCCGGTTTAGGGTTGTTTGAAAATCAAATTCATATTTAAATATAGAGTTAGAGACCTGGAGTTCGTATGTAAACGTAAACGGGTTGGGTTCAAGTTTATGCAGGTCAGGCATCCAATTACCAGAATGCCAAATGGGTGTATTATGTAATCAGGTTTATGAACAAAAGATGGCAATGGTCCCCCATTTACACCACTAACTTCCAAAACACAGCAAGAAGAGAGAGCTCTATTTACCATGATAGTCATGAATCTGTTATTTGGCCATTGGAATCTTGGATCCCAATTTGAGTTCACAGTTACTGACCCATGGTCCATTAAGGCTGGGCATGTCACTACTGCAAGTATTGCTAGTATATTGTAAAAACCATGCTATTGGTTGCATTTTCTTTATAAAAAAAAAAAGAAAAAAGAAAGAAAGAAAGAAAAAAGCTCAGTAAGGTTGGTATTATATTTCTATTATTTCAATCAAAATATCATGTAGCTTTGCATTGTTTACCTAAAATCCTCATATACAGGAAGAGTTGTTCTAGAGCAAAGATACCTGTGTGTATAGGGTTTGGGGAATAGAAATTGAGACCATCTGATCATTTTAACCCTACTTTTAAGTCTTAAATTGCAATCTTTGCATGATCGACAAATTTGTACTTTCAAGTTACTAACCAGTACACCCAAAACTCCGTTGTTCGGAGAAAGACGCTACATGATGCATTTTTGCCTTGTGCACATGTGCCTGCACGCAAAGTACAACATGGGGCCTTTTTTGCCTTGTGCGGAACTTGGGACATGTTGGATTTGATACCATATCAAGTTGCTAACCAAAACGCCTAAAATGCCTAAGTGTCAAAGATACGGCAAATTAACTACTTAACATGCACAAGTACAAATGAGATTGAATTGGAGGAATGATCATACACTTAAGTAAGCACCCTAAAAAGATATCTATTATTTTATTTTATTTCAACTTCTAAATACCATAGAAACGATGAAAAAAAAAACACATAAATATATATACAAGATTTATCATACAATGACTAAATCTCATAAAACATAATAAATACTTAAGGTTTGATTTGATAGGGGCCCTTGCAGCAGTGCAAAGCATAGATTTATGAATTTAGTTCCTAGGTGTGTTGTTTGTATGCTAGCTAGCTCAAGATTGATCTTCGAAATCACCCAAGTCATAATAAGAGATGAAATTGAATTCATGTAGACCCAATATAATTGGAACAACGCTTTGATAATGATGATAATGTTAGGTCTGTAGTCTATTTAGTTCCGTATACCCAACATATGCTTTGATGATGATGATAATGTTAGGTCCGTAGTTTATTTAGTTCAGAGACCTGTACCACAAACCAAGACCCTGATTTGGACGAGGTTAGTTTATTTAGTTCAGAGACCTGTACCACAAACCAAGACCCTGATTTGGACTAGGTTACTTTATTTAGTTCAGAGACCTGTACCACAAACCTAGACCCTGATTTGGACTAGGTTATCTGTACCCGCCGAAATGGGTATATAGTATAAGAAAAAAGCTACACACCCCGGGATCCGGAACCCGGACGGACCCCGGGGTGACTGGGATCCGTTGGATCCCATATGCACGCCTCATAGTATAATAACGTGCATAAAACACGTGACATGGGTCCAAAAATCAAACCGATCTTCAGGTCTGGGTCCCCTAAACTGGTCCAACCCAGATCACAAACAACCCTCGCAACTTTGGTTCGGTTGATAGGACCAACCCTTCGTTCTCACACTGAGCCCGGTTGCGGCTTAAAATCATGACCCAGTAATAATCTAGAAACTACATCTAGACTGTCCTTAATGGGTGGGCCTATGACAAAGCCCGAAAGCCTGGCTACTATAAACTGAACCTGAAACATTTATTAAACTGATTTGGAGGGGTGCGCCAGGCCCATGCAATAGTGCAACACATAGGCGACGCATGAGGACCCCAGCAGCAAGCTACTGTAGTGGGCCCTCCCCCAAGAAAAATTAATTTAATATCATGTGACCCAATGGGCCACGTATCAGATATTAAACTGATAAGAACAGATACTACACTTGATCTTAGCCAAAAGGCCGAGAAAGGTATGAATTGAAATGAGTCTTCTTTGGTCCTTTATTGCATTGCTTCCTGTGATACTTTTCCTTCGTAAACGATGTGGGACTCTCAAGTCTCCACTAGCAACTAGTAGGGAATTTCTTCAAGTTCGGCCAACATCTCCCAGTCTCCCCACAATGGCTTTGCTGCTGCTTCCCAGTCACAAACAGCCAGTCTTCCTCTAGGTCCTACAAGTGTGGCCCAGTGTGCAAAGCTAACCCATCAAGTGGTCTAAATCTCAAGATCTAACATAGGTAGACGTTTGCAAAATCACAGGCATCTTCTCATCACAACCCATTTACACCGGATAAGTGGTTGATCTCATGAAGAGAATTTTTTTCTTCTTTTTTTCCCCTGTTCAAGTCTGAATCCTCAAGGCTTTTTGTTTGGGTATTTCACTTGTAAAGTATTGTGAAGTGTAACTCACATTGAAGTCCATCCAGTGGCGGACCTACATTTATAGAACCTGGGGCAGATTTTAAATTTGCCAATAGTTTAATTGGGTATTACCTGTCACACGTATATCTTGCCCAATCTAAACATTGTGATCGCCTCATATTATAAAACCTTAGTAATTGAAAGTACTAGATCATATTCGTGCCTTTCTCTTTTGACATCTTTTTTTTATTGAGAGATCGAGATCCTCTTTATGTTGTCCTCTCGTGGTTAGTCTCTCACCATATAGTCATAAATAAAAAATCCTCCATCCCTCGTCGGATTTAGTATAATCCTAATCACTCTATACCCAATTCTGAGTTGTTAATTTCCAAGTCCTAATTTCAATCCTGTAATCCCCAAATCCTAATCCAAACCCGAAGCTCTAAATCACATAATCTAACATATCTACAAGTCCAAAGACGACCAAATAACGATTGGGTACACTTTAATCTTCAATTCACAAATAAATCGGACCCTAGGATTCATATGTTTGATAACTTGAGTCACATTTAAGTGAAAATTTCTCTTCTTTGCCATGAGCCCATGACCAACTATAGAGAATTATTTTTAGAGCTAGGTAAGTACATGCCACCAAATTTTTTAGATCAAAATAGAATTTCTTTGGAAACCCAGATTGGGTGCTTTCCCAAATCATCGTTTCAGGGCATCCAAATACATAGGATTAGAGGAAATGTTATCTTATCAATTTTAATGATGATAAATTGATGATCACCTAAATTTAAGAGAGACAGTGAGAGGGTCCTTCAATTAGACAAGAGATCTAAGCATGGAAAAAAGATTTGTGTCTATTTAAATGTAATATATTTTCTTTTTGGTATTTTTAATGTGAAAAAGTCAGCAAAGTTGTGCAAAAATTTTGCCCCACCTAAACAAAAATTTTGAATTCGTCACTGAGTCCATCTATAGAATATCTAAGGAAAAGAACCCCTTTAAGGGAGAAATTGAAACAAGTGAGTCATTCTAAGTAGCTAGAGTTTAGTGAGTCTTAAAGAAGTTATAATATTTTCCAAAAAGCCGCAGTATCTATCATAAATCATCTCCTTATTTCATCGGTCCAAGAAAAGGCCCTTCTTGCTTTTCAAAATGCCCAAGCATCCTCTAGCGTTCTCCTAAAAATAATAATTTAGTATTATAAACATAATAATAAGGGTCTACAGCAAAATCACAGTGGATCCAAATCTGTGAATGGGCCTTCAATAACTTGATTCTTAGAGGTACTGATTATTATCTAATTGGAATTGCACTGAATGTCTTGAATATCTTCTAGTTGACCAAATGAGATGTATAATAAATGGGCCTTCATTAGGTGATTCATTGACGTATATTATTATTATTATTATTGTAGTCTATTTGATTTACTTACACGGACCTCTGCCACGAACTAAGTCCCCAATTTGGACTAGGTTATCTGTACCCGCCGAAATGGGTATAATAACTTGTATAAAACACCTGGGTCCAAAAACCAAACCTATAACCTATCTTTCGGGTTAGGTTATAAGAATAACCGATGCTAAAAAAGAAAGTACATAATGGAGTTGTTAAATTTAGGGTACTTACACTTTTTGTTAAAGAAGAAACTTTTATGGGTGTTCATGCGCTGGACAAGTCCGGGACCCAACTCAATCTTAGCCAACTTTGGGAGGTTTGGGTTTTAGTATTTAGGCTAGGTCAGTCTAAAATTTGGTCCTAGACTCCTGATACGTTTTAGGTGGGCTGGGGTCCTTATGAAATGTGTTGCGCTTTTAGATCAGACATGAGCCTATATTCTAAGATGGCCTGGGACTTAATATGACCTATGCTCGTCTAGCCCTAGCAAACTTGTTTCTGTTGTTGGGATCGATCCTTACACTGCTTCCTGATGCGTCATTTACATAAAAATATGTTGTAACCCACAACTGGACCGTCCGTATTTGATGGGTTAACCAAAAATCCCAGTAGTAACTCAAGGCTAAATCAAAATTATAAAATTTAATTTAAAGGGGTGCGCCAGGCCCATGCAATAGTGCTACACATAGGCGACGCATGAAGACCCCAGCAGCAAGCTACTGTAGTGGGCCCTCCCCCAGGAAAAATTAATTTAATATCATGTGACCCAATGGGCCACGTATCAGATATTAAACTGATAAGAACAGATACTACACTTGATCTTAGCCAAAAGGCCGAGAAAGGTATGAGTTTTCTATAAGCCGCAGACACTGCTTTATTGCTGGACTTCTTCTCATCCTGTTGTGTCTTCTTCCGATGTGGGATACAAACATTATAGGATTCTTTTGAAACACCGAGTGAAGTAACTTGTAATCCAGAGCCCTTGTATTTTTTTTTTTTTGGGTATATACAGAGGCTTTGTGCTTACTATAGTTAAAGATGTTGGAGAATTGAGATCTAACAACTATATATATATGGATCTAATCGGATGGTTAAGATTGTATAATTAGATTGGATCTTAGGTGATGGTCCATTTAATGCAGGGAAACTCAATGAGATAGCTGTTCTGATAGTTGTTACAGGGTGGTCCATGGATAAAGAATTCAGATCAAGAAAATGGTGGATGGCAACAGGTGGAGTCTAGGTCTGGTGGTTGATATGGAGGGTCCTTATGTTAGGTCCTGACCCATATTTGACCTCTTTATTAGATGGGTCAGATAATAACCCGACCCACCTTTAAAAATTAATTATTGATTGCCTGTGCAAGAACAATATCCATAGATTCTTTTAGTATTTCGGTGAAAAAAGAAGGCATGAAAAAAAAAACAATCACTTGGTTGTAAATGTAGGGTTCCACTTTAATTGGGTTCATACAAAAGAAGGCATCTGGGCTAGTTAGATGGGTCATGGGCACTGGAAGAACCATGAAATTTGCCTTGGGCCAGGGCACTAACCACTACTATGTTAGAAAAAAAAAAAAAAAAGATCAAAAAAATCTTGGAGGGTCCAATCTAAAAGAAGCATAAATCTTCCACAACATTTAAAGGTTATATTTGCATGGAATTGGAATACATAAAGTTTTTGTCAAATGGTTGCATGGGTTTTTTGGGTAGAAATTTACATGGAATTAGAATACATACATACATACATACATACATATATATATATAATGCAGGTTTCCAACTTTTTTTGCCAGAATAATCCCTACGGGCCCAAGAGATAAAGCCCAATTTTACACTCATTAAATCTTGGCTCACAGTTGTATTGAATCTAAAAAAATCTAGACTTGAAGGTTGTTAAATCGAGGGCTTGGAAATCTGGCAAGGCATGTTTTTTGGGTCCTCCTTGTCCATAAAAAGTTGTTCTTCTCTCCTCCCATGGATAGACATGATTCTAAGTAGGCCCCATGTGTTGAACTGCATCTGAGCTATATGCAGTGTTCTCGTGGGCCTACTTATATAATCTAACAACTTTGGGCATATCACTTTTATGATATGGTAATTTTTTTTTCTCTAATTGAATCAGACGTGCCAATTAGAACAAACATGGTAAAATGAATCATATATGTATAAGATATAAAAACTGATATTTTAATAATCATATATAAATTAATTATTTATATAAATATATTATAATAATAAATATGATAGAGCAGGCCAGGTATCCCCCTAGGCCGAACCCAAACAAAAAAGGCCCCTCATTTTGTGGGCCAGACCGGTCTGGGTACCATCCAGCAAGCCCTAGACACATCTCCATCCAACATAATTACGGTCCCTCCCTCTCTCTCTCTCTACAAATTTTACTTTTTTACTTCACCCTTTCATTACTCCTGTACCAATTTCCATCATTGTTGCATCATTGGAGAAAATGTCAGATAAAGTGAGACCCCAACGGCACAGGAACAGGAGAAAGCAACACCAACCAACAAGATCCAACAAGGGTCTTTTGAAAACTTATGTAAATCAATTTCTTCATGACCCCCTTTCTAATCTTTCCATTTTCTAATGTCTGGAGCTTTGAATCATTGGTCTTTCTTATTTAGTGCTTTATTTCCTTAGTTTTAACATTTGGGGTCTCTTGATTACTGGTGCTCTGGTGATTTTCAGGATCTTGTTTTGTACTTTTTTTTAAAAAGTCCATTATGGCATCTTCTAAGATCTGCTCTTTTTTTTTTCCATGCCAGAGGCATTCTTGAGATCTTTGACTCAACATGACTAATCCTTCGAATGACGCCCTTTATGCACACACAATAAATGTGGGGAAAATGCTGCATAACTTACTTCAATGTTCAACTTTTGTTTTGTTTTTGCTACTCATCAATAGAGGGCTGGGACCCAGGTGAGGGTAGTAGACCTCGGATGAGGTGATGGAGCCCTCGGATGGGGGGGAAGTCAAGTAGAGCTTGGGTGAGAGGCCATTCTCAATGTTCAACTTAAAAGTTGCCCTTTATTAATGAATAAAGGGACCTCATAACAAGGTATAGTTTTCAGGTGGAAATTAGCAAGGTCATCTCACCAATCAGAAAGACACATTCGATTTCCACAACCAAAGTTAATATAATAAATTAGCAAATTCTCTGACTCCTTGAGCTTGTCTAGAAATTTGAAGATCCACTGATCTAGAAACCAGAAGCAATGAGATTGAAGCTAATTAACAAGCTTCTCCCAGTTAACTAAATCTACAGCTCTTGCAAAGTTGAATGTCATAAACATAAACTGAAAGTTGACAGGTATCCCCATGACTAAATTATAGTATCTCCAAACTATTTGCCTAATGATTAAAAACAGATCAAACTAATGTAGAATTTCAGATGTTGCAGGTTTCATAGAACAATTTATATCTTAGGATTTGAATTTGCATAAAATAAGCACAAAACACATGATTTGCAGTGAACAAAAGAAGATTAGGCACAGGATATTTGGGAAGAATAGATTCTAGACCAATAATTTTGATGGGCTAGCTCCAAAGTAAATTGGGGATGCTCTATAAGTGTAAGTGCTGAAAACACTAACTCACAAGATTAGGGGGAGTCTTTGAGGACTTATTCAAGTGACTGAAGAGAGCTAACCGCTTCAGGGACTTGAAAGGGAAGAAGAAGAAGCAGTCAAAGGACCCTGGCTATGGGCAGCACAAGGCTCTCCGATGCCTAAGTTAGTGCGAGGGTGCTGGCCGGAGAAGAAAGGCAGAGTGACGTTTCAGAGAGTTGCATGCATGTATGCGTGCGTACCTGGTTGGATGGTGGATCCCCTTATATGAGAAAAATCTTGGATATTCGTTAGTGGACCTCCTGATTTGACTGCTAGGATCAGATTAGCCCGTAGAGCAATCGATGAGGGTCCGATATAGCCCACATTGCATTAAATGAGGGTCCAATCAGCCCATGCTGCATTAAATGCTAGTCACATTGGGCTTGATCTCGCCTTGACTTGTTGTCGGCTGGGATCCCATCTGATTCTTTTAGGGCCCTGTCCTTGTATGGCTGCAGCCATTGGATGTGACTCTGTTAGAGATTTAGTGAGGATGGACGGCTTGGATGGTGTATCTTTCCCATCAGTGCGTGCCAGTACCCTGTCATGTGTCCAAATGTCAGGCGTGGCTGTCTGTGTCCGTCTCGGGTAATCGCTCATTACCTCGGCTGTAGCCGAAACACACAGCCCTTTTGACGAAGCATATTGCCGAGACGGTGGCCACCAGTGTTGGTCTCGGCAAGCGCTCCAGTGTTCGTGCCAATGCGCATGTAGCCGAAACGGGATACAAGCTGGCATTATTGCTAGCCCTTGCATAACTTGCGCATTTAAGAGTTGTCCCACACAATAAGTTTCCTGGATTGTGAGATCCTAACCCACCAATCCTTCACATAGTTTTCATTACTTGTGGGACATTATGGGTTTGCCATTTATTTGCAGTCCACTGACCTGTCTTAAAATCTTCCAATCTGGAGCTTTTCAGCCAAACAAAGGTGCGCCATTAGATCATTGGTTTGGCAAGCTGAAGAGTGAAGAGTGGACCACACATCATGCATCAAATCCCAAGTCTCAGCAAACTATATAATTACGTAGGCAAAGGACCCTGTAATTCCTATTATAGCTGGCTCTTGGTTTTTTTTTTCCACCCGAGCAATATAGAATCAAATATAGAAAATCTGATCATGATCAAGAGTATTGGATTCATCTGTGGATGGACAAGGGAATAAGAATAGGGAAAATCTGACCATGATCTTGTCAATATCAAATTCTTTGCCCTGTGGATAAAAAGAAGCTTAGAAAGAGCTGGTCCATGAGCAGCAACCATGTTGAGTTGGCCCCAGCCTCGACATCATTCTATTCTAACTTCCAGCATCAAGGAAAGAAGGAAAAAGAAGAAGAGAAAGCTGTCTCCAATGGAACAAATGAATGCATGCTACTTGCTATTAAGAATATTATCAGTTCCTGTGGCAATTTTTTTAAGTTGGACCCATGAATATTCACAAACAATCTCCCTCCTGCCCAGAAAACCAACCCTTGGTTCTCCATCACCTGCACTTAACCATTGATATATAAGCTGCCCAGACCCAGACAAGGAAAAGGAATCATAATCAAACAAGTTTCATCTGAGAAATAATCACTACAGTATCTTTGAAAAATAAACAAAGGGGTTTTGACATATTAATCCTCCCTAAACCTAATTACCTAATTTTATGACCGAAATCCAGATAATGTCATAAGAGTCAAGCGACTCTGATGACATAATCTGCACTTCCCTTCAAATAATGGACCTTGTGGCTCAAGAATCTTTTTACGTAGCACCTGCTTATAAAGAAATACCATTTTAGCATATTGACTGCACAAAGATATATTTGGAATCACCCATGAAAAGATTCTCGGCCCAACCTTCCTTCCTTAGATGGCAAGAAAATGACCTCGATTATCTCCATTTTGTCCTTTAATTTTACATTGTTGTTGTAAAATTAAAGGACAAAATGGAGATAATCGAGGTCATTTTCTTGCCATCTAAGGAAGGTTGGGCCGAGAATCTTTTCATGGGTGATTCCAAATATATCTTGGAGCTGCCAATAAGCTAAAGTGGTATTTCTTTATAAGGAGATGCTCTTGTGAGAGTCACTCTCAAGGTACTATGAGAGTAGAGGGTAGAGCCCCTCACATTTAGGTTGTTAATGGCATTGAGTATAGATCTGAGGGCCCCCACCTTTACTCTACTGTGAGAGTTACTCTCACAGAAGCATCTCCTTTCTTTATAAGCCCTGCTTGCTGTGTAAAAAGATTTTTGAGCCACAAGCTCCTTTATCTAAAGGAATGATCACTGTGCCTACAATGTCAAAGCCCCTGGTTGTGTGATCCAAACTGTCGCTTTGATGGGCCCCACAATGGATGGGGCATGTTCCAAAATATCAGTAATGGGAATAATACTAATATTCGGTTCAGGACACACAAATAGACAGATAAGAAGCAGGTAAGGAAGCAGAAAAGAGAGAAAAAACACAGAGAATGGACACCAAATTTCCAAACTGGGAGATTTCTAAAACTGTCCTCTAATTACTGTAGGGCCCCCAAAGCAGCATTTTGAACCACTGGGCCGGCCCAGTTATACAGAATTGGCAACTGAGAGAGAACTAACTTTTATGTGCCGCTTCTTCCAGTAATTCCTCTGAAAAGAAAGATGTCTTCTTTTGTTCCTTGATGCTTGGACAGGTAACGTTATTGTACACCCCAACCTCATCAAGACCTTAAAATATTAGGCAGCAAGGCTGCAAAAATCATGTGTACATTTAAGGCATTCTAATAATGAGGATACATGAAATGACTGAAATGAGGTGGATCTATTTTTTTGTCCATTAATGATCACACACGAGTGGGTATAGACAAAATCCAAGACAACCATCAAAATGGGCCATTGAAGGAGGACAAGAAACTAAGAAATATATTAGCATATGATTTTTAGTAAAAGCTAATAATGAACAATATTATTTTACAAACTACCACAGTAACATGCTAATCATAATAGAATTATCATGATCATTTTTTTTTTCTTTTGCTGATGATTGCATCAGACAAGTGAATATGGAAAAATCAAATCAAGTCTCCAGTCTCTTTATCTTTTTTATCAAGAAATTGTCCATTTATGATCCCCACTCATGGGCAATAAAGGTGAGTTCCTCTTTGAAAATATAAGATTAATGAATCCCATGAGCCATGTCGGTTCTGTGGTTCCATGAATGAACAAGGCATTTAAAACTCAATGAGTCTGGCCTTTTATTTGAATATATGAGGGACCAATGCCTACTTGTCAAAAAGATTACAAGGGTGGACAAGAAATAAGGTAATAGGAAATAACACAGTAAAACAAGATGGAAAGAATGGATGCACCAAAAATGGAGAAGTATCATGGATGATATGATATGAGAAAAGCAATGTCTTAGAAATGATCTTGGGGGTCGTGTTGGCAATGTTCTCTAAGAATATATGGATCATAGAGTCTATTGAGGCGGAGGTGGTGGCCTTTTTAGAAACCTTTTGGATTTTAGCTTTGAAAATTTTTCTAGTTCCCGTGATTGTGGAAAGCAACTCTCTTAATGCCATTACTTGGGTGTCCTATTTTAACAAAGTGCTGTAGAGGTTTCAATTTTATTTCAACAAAATCAACTTTATCTTGACTTCCATCCAAGTTGAGTTTCAGCATGTAGGGTGGTCTACTAACAGTTTTGCGGATTCCCTGGAAAAATAAGAGGTGGATAGGTCTTCTATTTTCCTAGCTTTCACATTCTAATTTCTGACTTCTGTGGTTCTTTCCTAGCTAGCTGTAATCTTTCTACTTTTTCAATATAATTTATCGTTACCAATAAAAAAAAGTATATAACAAATTTATAAATAATGTGAAGTCTATCATATATAAAATAAAAAATAAATTATGCATACGAAACTGTTTCCATGTGTTTTTCTGTTGTCTTTTAAAGAGATTAAGATCTTAAAGTGTCTTCAATAATCCACAATCTATTAAATCTTTTGTCAGTACATTTAAGTTCTTCATGTCTCTCTCTTTTCCTAGTTCCTTGAACATGTAACCCCTGAATACATTTGCAAGGGGTTGCTTCTTGTATTGTGTGTCCATGTTGACATTTGATTATTTTCTCCCCCCCTTTTTTTTTTTTTTTGATTGGTTACAAAAGTGATATATTAAAGAAGAAGGAGCATACAACTCAAGCCAATCTAAACAGATGGTGAAGATGACAACTTCTTAATTTCATTAAGAAAGAAATGGAGCTTCCATGGGGGACATGACCCAAGCAGCTTAAATTCCTTGATTTTCTCCTTTATTGGTGGGGCTACACATAATTGCCCTTTTATGTGCTCATTCCTAATTCTATCCTATCTTACCATTCTCACACATCCCTTTTAGCATGCGCATCTCCACACCATGCACTTACCACTTCTCATTATTTGTTGCGTAGTATACATAGTCTAGCTTCCATCTTATTAAAATACTCATTTAATTGAGGTGGTCTACAATTAGAAAACAACCCACTTGCTTTGCTCCTCTTCTGCCCACCCAGCATTAATGCTATTTGCTTTGTCCAACTTAAACCGTCCTTTTGGCTAAATGGTGGCTCCTAGGTACTTAAAAATTTATCACAATGTGGCACTAAATTATTCAGTTTACTGCATGAGTTTCTTTAATTAATCAATGATATGGCACAAAAGTCTATGATGTGGCCATAGATCTGAAAGCAAAACTTGAACTCAAAGTCTCAATTGGTATGGATCATCAAATAGTGTAGTTGAAAAGTAAGCACAGACAAAACTGCACTGCCCTCATGTCAAAGTCTCATTCAAACCAAATCTGCAATATGATTCTTCCCACAACGGCAAATGAACAGGGAGTTTTAGAACATTGAGTTGGTGAAAGAAGGCAACACATTATTGGGTTGGGGAAGAATTTAACCCATGACCATTAAGAAAAGCACGCTCAATTAAAATAACAGTAAATTATAAGATAAAGCATTGATGTAACAAGCTAAACAGGAATTTAGACAAAAAGAAAAAGAAAAGGAAAAAAGACAGTGGTCATATATTCTGAAACAGTTGCAATATTTTTACAGTTGCTGCATTCAGCTATAACCCCCAAATAAAGAATCTTGGAGAAAGGTCATTTCCATTATTAGAACAGCCACAAGAAAATCATGGTTACATCACAAATTCCAAACCCAGCAATAAAATTAAAAGAAGAGGCCGTTTCATCGATATGTAAGTGAAAGCTTGTTGCCGGCCAGTTGAGTTGGAGACGGCTCCAGCCATGCCAATGAATTGTTCACAAGAACTGTAGGATCCTGATCCGTCGGTGCATGAATAGTGTCTAATGTTCCCACTTGATAGAAGTGAGGACTGTACTCTAGTGATTTAAATCATTAACAACTGTGTGGGAAAATAAAAAATCTTCCAGATTGGAAGAAACTAGCATGTAGCCACTCGATATATAGACTATCCGTTGCTGTATTGTTTCACAATGTTTATTTGAAGGGCAAAGATTTGATGAATATGATCGTCCAATCTGAAAGCTTTTGTGAGAAACCTCCCCCACCCCACCCCACAAACCACCACCACCATCTTGGGAACCATTAAGTCAACACTTGTCAAACCATTGGTCCCACTCATACAGAATGGGCGAATGTAGCAGTTACCCATGTCCTGATGCAACAGAACTCTATTTCTCCATTTGTCAACATTATAATTGGAACAACAGCTACACCAACCATGGTAGATTGATGATCAACCGGATTTGCACAGGCTCAATTAGTTGCCCAAAGGAGGCATATACAGAGCATGCCATGAGATATCATGTTAACCTGTTGACATCAGAAGAGACAACTGTCAAAGGCAAGTTCAGGAAGCTTTGACATGGACTTGGATTGACTAGGCAACCCACATGGATTTTCGTCCAGGGAAAAAAAAGGAAATCAATGAGACCAAAAGCTATATAATATACACTGCTGAATGATGAAAACACGATAATAGTAAGAATGCCTTTAACATCCATGGGAACTTTTGTGATATCCTAAGTACCAAGAGTATCGGTGGGGAAAAGGTAAGATAGACAGAGGCCCAGAGACATGTATTGACTGGGAATTGATGTCAGGACGCAATGTGAACAAAATCACAGGATATAGCTACATATTTAGTATGTTATACAATCATATTGATGATAGATGATATATCATATATGACATCAACCATTTTCACCCGAAATGTACCTCTCATGGTTGCTATGAGAGGAGAAATCTAAAAGCCTTGTGGGCAAAAATATGGGTGTCGAGACCCACTTGATACTAGATGAAATATGACAGACAGTATCGGTGTTAGGACCCACTTGGATGCAAGCCAAACATGGGGGGATATGGCTATGGAACGATACCATTATGGATTAGATTTTTGGTAAAAAAAGCCAGCTGGGTTGGATCATCAAACTTTTTTAAGTAACCTTTTTTTAAAAGTTCAATCCAACAGTGATTACAATTTACAAGACAGATGAATACTAAAAACTGGTGTGAAATGCCTATTTTTGGTGGGTAGAGACTAGAGAGTGTGGGGGATTTGGATTGATCATGAGTGGGCTCCATGAGGGGTTGAAAACTGTGAGTGGTACCTCTCGGGTGAAATATTTTATATTTAACATTTGTGTTTTATGTTAAGCATCCTATAAAGATAAAAAAATACAATGTGAAACAAAAAAGTGATGATTATGATGTATCTTGGTATGTTTCAGCAACCTAACCTTTGAATTTTTTAATTGATTTGATCTATATTGTAAGAATAACACTAGAGTTATGTTTTGGAAGCACTGCTTTATTGGTATTCATTCACAAATTTAAGTTTTTGTGGAGTGGCAAGTTGCAGCAGCATATCTGTATCTGCACTAGAATCATTTCAGGGAGTCATATCTGCATACATACTTTCCTGGCATTCATGCACTAAACCAATTCAAACCAAATCTTACCCAAATTACCATTCTGAATACTGTTCGACAGGACTTCATTAGGTCCACCACTACTATCAGGTGGTGCAATCCTCTGACCATGTTGCATTCTCTGAGAACCATAGGTAAATAAATTCATTGCCTGATGAAAGATTAGAAGACAATCAGCAACGTTTTTTTTTTTTTTTTTTACTTCAAAAAAAAGCAATGAATATAAAGAAAGATACAGCAATCAGGACCTGAGGCACTGTCTGTATGGGATGAAAGCCTAGGTATCGTGCATATGATTCAGGCATACTGGCATTTTGTATCTGATTCTGAAAATTAACAGGACTAATGACAGGGGCCGGGCACATTGGTGGACGGTTTGGTGCAAGAGATGAGGTAATTGTTTGATCAATGAGTGGAACTCTTGGAAATGGCATAGGGCTGTGAATTGGTCCATGACCTACTCCCATACTCATGGGTGACATGTAACGCTGGACCCCTGGAAACATCATTGGTGTCATACCACTCCCCATCCACATCATCTGCATCATGAAAAAGAGCTTATAGATGAGAAAAGGTAAAGATGTTGGCATATACCATTCAACACACTACCGGACCATTTTCCACACAGTCACATATCCAGATGTGGGACTAGTTACCATGTCCAAACCATGCATTACATGGGCACAAGAAACCATTTGGATTACCTGACAAAAAAAAGGGTCAGCCTAACTCATCATGCCAGACAAGTATGTTGTTCATGGGCCAGTTGCGAGTTTCCATAAGCCATCCGTTGTTTCTGTAATACCAGCTCACCTGACAAGTAAACTATCTTGATCCCTAGGTAGGTGATATACATGTGAACCTCACTTTATGCACAGTGCCGATGCGCACAGTGACTGCATGGAAGTAGGTGTACAAAGGCCGGCATGTGACATACAATAGCTAGCCTCAGATGGGAGAACTGGATGTAAATGCAGTTACAGGGATGGGATATACTGATACCAACCAATCAAATAACAAGAAGAAGAAGAGATGTTGATACCTGAACTTGTAGCTGAAGTGACTTAAGGTACTCAATTGCCTCATCCAGCATTGATGCTTTATCTGACTGAGCATTGAAGGCATTGCTTAATAGTTAATATAGTAAAAATGTATATAGATATCGGTATAGAAAAGATAGGTGAGCAACCATCACAGTTAGTCACATCTTCATACCAAACATGGTATTAGTGGTGATTAATTTCTAAACAAATATCAATCCTAAGAAGTGAGTAATTTTTTTGTATTTTTATTTTTTGGTTGAAGAGAGTCCCAGCAAATGAATAGAGTTGATTTTGCTTGTTGAAGAGAGTGGTAGAAGAAATAGCACACCTTGCTAGAGTGAGGTATAAGTTCTTGCAGTGCCTTCATCTTCTCGTGGATTCTATCTCTCCGTCTCTGCATTGGTGGGGAACAATGATTACAAAGATGATGAGTGAATTGTTAAAGTGGACATGTTCTGTCCATCCCTAAGAACTTACCCTCTCTGAAAGATTGTGAACCTCAGCTGCACGCCTTCGGCGGGCAGATGCTGACTGTTGGGCTGGTTTGCTTGCCTCAACAGATTCATATTCGGTGTCCTGCATGATTTCATGAGTTTTAATCTTGGCATGGAATAGAAGTGCATAAACATCAGGAAACCAGGGTTTACTGATCCAAACCATTGACCTAATGAACCCTACTATGGATGCAGTGCCCGAAATCCTTCCAGATAGAAAGATCCTAGTTGGTCTACAAATAGTGGCAACAAGAAAAATGCACAAGGGGTCTAGAAAAAGGCCAAAGATTGAATTACAGGGGTCTTTCAAACTGGAAGAGTACTGGACATCACACAGCCAAGGTGGTGGCCACATCCCCCAGCAAATCAACCATCAGAATCACCAAGTCAAGGGTTCACTGGTGTAGGATGCGTGCAACACAAAACTATATGTGTGAACATGTAAATTCCTCCACTATAGGTCCATTCTTTTGGAGAAGTTATATATTAGAATATCGTTTTTTTTTTTTTTCTACCTTTCTTTTTGAAAGAGCATAAATTTGAAGAGAGAGACTACTTCACTAGTTAAAGCATCAAGTCCTACCTTTCTTCAATGGTAGTATTTATTTTTTTTCTCAACCAATTGTGCTTCTTATCAATGAAAAAGTAAACACATTAAAAAGATAAGAATGAGGTCCGGGCTGTAACTCAGCTGATTGGGGACATCAAACCCCAATGGTAGGGGCAAGAGTGTGTGAGTTGGAGTCTCTTCTCAAGTGGGAATTAAAAAAAAAAATGATTAGAGAGAAATACTAACCTCACTATGGCATTCAGATTCATCAACGTCTCTGCTTTTCCTTTTGAGGCTTTGATTGCGAGCAATCTCTTTGCTTGTTCTTCCTAAACTGCCCCAAGAGCCACCTGCAGATGATGTAATAGTTTGTTCAAGTGCACCCATCTGCCTTCTCTCGTGCAGAAAGGGCATCTTCCGGTCATCCTCAGCGGCACCAAAACCATTGCTTGAAACCGGATTTAAATTCGGCTCATCCCCAACTTGATTACTGCCACAAATGCTCATTACCGAGGACCCTCCCAAATCTCCCTGAATAACATTTCCTGACACTCCCTTTCCCAAGAGATCATTCGGCGAGAGTAAACTTCCCTTTTTTGGCCTTGAAAAATGCGAAAAGTTTGCCATTCTGCCAGCACCTGAATTGAAGAAGGCTTGTGGAATCAACTGGGGAACTTGTGATTTGGGTGGAGGCATTGTGTTTTCTGCATAATTCAGATTACTGCAGTGTTCAAAAACAGGTCGTTCTTTTATTGAGCCACTAATTACCAAGACATCGGGATCGTCAGAAGCACCAAAATTCACACATTTCTCTCCTTTTCCCACTACCTCCTTGTTCGACTTATTGGCATCAGTGATGCCAACAACAGTTGGGATTTCATACAAGGCAGAGCAGAACTCCTTTTCTATTTGCTCATCAAGTGTGTATTGGAGCCACGAGGCAGTTTCATCTTCTTGAATCAAATTGCTAGAATTCCCCAAAGACCCACCACCTTTCAGTAGTTCCTCAGGTTTATCAATATGTTTTGATTCATTAGGGATGAGTATTGGCCTTCTATGGTTTTGGCTGCTCAAAAACACCTGCCCATTCCGCCATAGCAGCTCAGCAAGCTCCTGGTCAGGTCTGTATGACAAATATCAATAAAATCATGAAAAAAAAAAAAATAGAAACATAATGTTGGCAATTTTAAAACATTGTCTATTTTTTTATGTACCTCAAAACAAAACAGTTCAAATTTCAGCAAGATAGATAGTTATATATCATGTCATGCATTTGATGGCACAGAAATTGAGATCACATTTGGGGTGGCTTCTAAGGTATTTGAACCCAAACTTGAGAGAGAGAGAGAGAGAGAGAGAGAGAGAGAGAAAGAGAGAGAGAGAGACTTAACCCCATAAATTTATTATGGTTAGAAACAGGAAGGAGGTCAGTAAAAGGTCTGGCGCCGTCTTCTAAACTCCAATCTGGAACACAGTGATTCATGGCTCTATGAAGAAATTTCTCTTCACCCTGAAGAAAAAGAGAAGAAAAGAAAAAAAAAAAGGAAAAGAAGCGGGGCTTCAACTTTCAAAGTGAAGAACAACTCTGGACATAATCTGCAAGATCACAACCATGCTTAAAAGCCTTAATCCCAGCGCAAAAGAAGCAAGCTTTTATACTCAGGACAGTTCGAGAAAATCAAAGAACCAAAACCCAGTTAAAGAAAGAAAGAAGAGAAAAAGACATCAAACCGGAAAAAAAGAAAAAAAGAGAACTACTGAAGTACCAAAATTCCATTTTCAAACGTTTCAGATCACTCTTTACAACAAATTAGAACAAAGGGATAGTATAGCAAAATTCCCAGAGCTACTAACCAGTCATGACAAACAAAACAAAATAAAGAACGAAAAGGAAACAAACAACTAGAAAAGCTTCACATCACCAAAATTAGAGAACCTTTCTAAAACATTATGATGGTCAATTGAAAGATGTATCTGTTTTTTGGATGGGAATTTTCCAAAGAGAAAAAAAAAAAAAAGAAAATTCAAAGGAGAAAGCAGAAATGGAAAACCTATCAACCACATAAGTAGAATTTCAGTCAAATATTCAGATATACAAAAACCCAGAACAAAGAAATCTCAGAAATGGTTAATTTCCTAATAACTAACCTAAACCAAAACCGACCAATCCAAAACTCCCAAACAGTTGATGAAAACAGAAAATAAAAGAAACCCAACAATAACCCAAACAGAATTTCCAATTCAAACGTCAAAACAAACGAAAAATACAATAAAAAGGGAGAAACCCAACACCAAAAAAATGCAATATTGAAAGAGCATGGAAAGAAAGAGAGAACAAAATCAACAGAAAGAAAAGCACACTTACATTCAACCCACAGATAATTAAAGGAAAAAAAAAAAAAAAAAAACAATAATCCATCTCAAAATAAACTCAATAAATTAGTGAAGAAGGAAACGAAACCAGCCAAAGAAGTACTAATTTCCCAAACACCCACTTCAAAAGCAAGAATGAAAAACAACCCACATTAAGAAAAAAAATTCAAAATAGAATAGGAACCTCAGCAACAGCAAACAAGCATGACTTTTGTACTGATACACAAAGATAAACAGAACCCCAAAACAAATAACCTGGCCCAAAGCTCTTGTTGTTGTTGTTGGGTTGTATGAAAAAATGGAGTCTTGTGAAGAATTTTCTCTGTATTTATAAATCCTACTTTCAGGTGCTGGGTCTTTCAGTCAAAAGCTCCCTGTTTTATTTAGCCCTGGTAAGATTCTGAAGCAGGACATAATCTACCAACATAATCTCTGTGTCCTGAGTCCTGACTGATATTGCATTTTGTATGACACTGTTTATAACATGGTATTTGCAAATGTAGTATGTACATAAGAGGATGAGACTTGAGAGGGACATGCATCTTAACGGTTACCAATTCACGGAATACTACACTGATTCTGCACTTGCACTTGCACTTGTGAAGGGCTGAAGGCCATGGCCCACCTCCTAATATTGGGATGAGAGTATCATAAAAATTGTCAAAGATAGAGCTGTCAAGCAATGGCACAATTACAATCATGATATCTCTAAAATATTGGTGATGTCAAAGAAGAAATGCTGGGTCGAATGCCGGCTTGGTTTAGTCTACCTTGATTTGTCCTACACAAGGCTTATCCTTTTGAAAATTAAAAATTGACCAAATCTCCTGCTTCTTCCTTTTGTTTTACTTTTGATGTGGAAGAAAGAATTTGCATCCTTTGGTGATTTGACTTGGAAACTGTTTGTTTGCATTAAAATATTTCATATATAGAATTTGAATTCAAAAGATTCATATTATTAGTAGCTAAAAATAAAGATTAAAGGTTGATTTTTAAAAATGAGCATAGAATATGTTTTTCTTTTGAGGAAATAAATTCAAAAGAAGATGAGAAATCAACTAGAAGGGTGATGGCTTACTTATTCATTTTTCATCTTTTTTTTTATTCTATTTTTCTTATTTTATTTGATGCTTATTTCTAAAAATTCGTATTTGATATTCAATTTTAACCACTTACAGTATAAAATCTATGTATTTAATTCTAATGTATTATAGTGCAAGCAAACACGCCAAAGAAATCCAAGTTGAAATAAATGCCCTCATCCTGTATATCCCTAACCTTTACCATAATAGGAGTTGGGAGGGATTTTGACCCCAAGTGAATATATTGCAATTGGAGTATAAATATCAATGACATTATGACAATATCATCACACTGTCACAGGTTGCTAATTTCTTGACCACTTCGAGAGATTTTCAAGATATGGCAGAGAGAAGAATGCAATAAAGTTGTGATAAAAATAAAATAAAAAAAAATGTTTAAAATGTTTAAATAAAGTTTTTCTAATATTATATCGATCTAACAACTCATATCAATCACGAATAGATTTGTTATCACAAATCATTAATTTGTTGTGCCAAAATTAAATTACAAGTGAGACTACAAATTTCACAACTGGTTACACTCCCTGTATAGGACTGATAATCCATCACTCCCTAAACCTTGTGAAGTTCAAATTACCACCACCACTCAAATAATCTGTCATCAGATTGATGTTCAAATAATTACTGTTCCACTATCTAGTCCAAACTTAAATGGGTTAAAAATTACGGTTAGAATCATTCGATCACTCAGAGTTATATACTCAAGGGCCACTCTTTGAACAACATGAATTGACAGGTCATTACAAAAAGTTTTGCTGTGTGCAGGATAAGCATCACAGTCATCCATCCAATGTTTAGTGGCCCACCAGTAGATCAACACTCCAGGAATTTTTTTTTTAAAATTCACGGATGATGATGTGCTGAAGGTATGTGATGCATCACATTCATTACCACTTTAGATAGAAACCATCCACCAAAAATAGGAAACCCTTAAAATGATTAGGAATGTCCTATCACTATCACTGGCAGTAAAGCTTGAGACTTGACCAAGTCAAGATCGAAATGATGAGTTGTACATTAATTGGATGATAGAGAGCGATTTCCACCCAATTTATTGGATGATAATGGGAGAGACTTCCCCGAATTTAATTGTGTGTTTTTTTTTAATGAAAATGACATAAGATAGTTCTATTTTTTTATAAATGGTGTGATGCTTTTGACCCACACTAGTCTTGCATTCTGTTTGGCAATGGTTCTTGAAAACATTTTGGATCTTGTTGGAATATAAAATTATGAACTTAGTGTAGAATTTTTTTATTTAAAATTTAGAATATTAGAGATTTTTTGATTAATTTATTTCTAAAACTATATATGTTGACATTAAATGAGAGTATAATACTGTAGTAAAAGTTTTACTTCCTTAAAAAAAAAAAATTCAGAAGTTCAAACAATTGGAAAGCTCATCTCAAAGTCAATCACAATGAAAGTATCATGAGAAAGATTCTTTCTCTACTTAGTAGTAGAAACTAGAAAGTACTCAAATCATGATAAGATGCTTTATCATGATAATTCTTTGTAGTGTGTTTTAAAAACCAAACGTGAAAAAAAAATTTATGTTATAATGATGATTGTTGAATTGTGATTAAAGTTTAGTATTACCATAAAAAACAAACCTTGATTTTTGTGACACTGGTCTTGAGTCCCATTTGGTGAAGAGAAAACTGGAGAGTTTGATGGGGAGAAAACTAGGGAGCTTAAAAACATTTTCCCCATGAATGTCTCTGCATCTATTTGAATTTGCTTTTGGTGGAGAAAAGTAGTTTTCATCTTAACAACTCCTTTTGGCTTTCTCTTTAGTCCTCAAGGTAATGGAGAAACAATCTTTTATCGTAAAAATTATTAAGTTTTTTCAATGTAAAAAATATATTTTTTAGAAGGCAACCTTTATTCAAATCCAAACACAACACTAAATTGCTCCTCACTGAATCACTACTTAAAAAGCAGTGAATCTCTGGAGAGGAAATTAAATTCTTCATCTTTCATGAATTTCTTCTTATATTCTCATTTCTCTATTCTTCATCTTTCAATTTCTTCTTATATTTTCATTTCTCTATCTAATGGAAATTTCGCAGTTGTCACTTCGTTTGATGATTGTTTGCAAAACAAGACTCCAAACCACTTTTTTTTTTGGTAACATGCTCCTGCAGTTAAGAAACTCCGTCCCTGAATATTGTGTCGACTCCCGGAGGATACCCAATGGTCAAACTGTGGATAGATGAGAAGCGGGGTTCCCAACCATCTGGGCAGCCCCTTGTTTTCGAGATTCCAACCTTTTAGTGGTCTAATAAGGTTCTTGAGGCATTTTCAAAGTCCCAAGATTTTCTAACAAGTATTGAAGATGAATGACATTATATATGTATTCTTGAATTATTCTAAAAAGATTTCTTCATGTGATGCATTTCAGTATAGTTGAGGCTTTGTAATAAATTCATTAGAAAAGTATCCACATCAATCACTAATGAAACGCTTACATATCAATTCCAGTTGATTTTTAAAACCATAATCTAAAAAAGCTTATCATAAGCAACCCAAAGGTAGTTGTGATATTTCCTCCAAGTTTATACCATCTTATTATAGTCCCATGTTGCTTATCATGTTGGCTGGTCATCAATATTATCCAATATTGAACAGTGACGTGATGCTGTAGGGTCATAGTAGGCCCATCCATGATCAATAGGTTGGACAAGTAGTTGTGGAGCTTGTGGCCGCCAATGGATTGGAAGATATTCTCCATTTCATGACTGATTCCATAGCCAACTTTCCCTCATGTGACAGTGAAGGCCACAAACTTGGAAATAAATTTTATGAAATGAAAAAAAAACAAACCTATATTATTATATATAAGAAACTTTACTTAGGGCATGTTTGGCAAGTCTCATATGTTTGAAATAGAGTTGATTTAAATAAACCGATTTGAAAACTCCGACTCAATTAGAAAATTAAACTTGCCAGTCTAGTAGAATATTTATACGGACAAAGTTGTCTTATAGTAAAAATAATACAAAGAAATTTGTCATATAGTAAAAACAATTCTTAAAAATTTATCATTTTATAAGAATTATATGAGCAAACTTGTCAAAAAAGAGAAGGCAAAAGGTGTCTAACTGCTCTAGACATTCAGGTGTAATTGAAAAAGTGACATTTTGATTTGCTTTTTGAAATAGAAGCAAAGTCTTAAAAATAGTCGAAATAGATGTCCAAATAGACTATTTCCAAGTATTTAAAGCAAAAATATGCCTATTTAAAGAAGTTTTAAGCCAAATACCCAGAGAGAGAGAGATTTGTCAAATGGCACCTTATAAAGCACAAGAGCTAGTTGGGAATGGATAGTTTTTAATGTGAATAAGGGGTGGGTTCAATATCAATTCTACCAAAATGAGTATGTCTATGCACTACGTGCAAAAGAATTGAATCATTATAGGTAGGCTTCTTTTATGCAAACAAAAAAGGTGTTTATGTAAAAATTGCCTGCTTTTAACATTTATTTACATATGATAACACCCATGATAGTTTAGTGATGAACTGATAATGCATCTCTCTTTCCCGAGGGACAATTAGAGATTCACCCCGTCGTTGCCTCATTGATTATAAGGACTTGTGTAGTGTGTGTGAATTGAGTATTTACCCGAGAAAAGAAAACGCGGAAAACACTCTTAAAATCCATCCAAAAACTCAATAAAACAGTTGTGGATATTGTTATATCAGTTTTGGCTCTTGCGTGAGCGTTCCTAAAGCCCTTGTTTTCACCATGATATTATCTCTGATCCAACGGTCCAGTTTTGGCTGATTCTGGTTGATTGATGCAACAGTGACTGCAATTATGCCGCTGCGCACAGACAAGAGATGACGCTGATTCAATACGAATTTTCGAATGGGGACGAACAGAAAGAGACATCCACCGAGTCCAGTGTCCCACTGATGGTGGAAAAAACCAAGCCCAAAGCTTTCTAGGCCTTTTGGCTGAAAGAAATGGCTCTGGTTGACACACATGATTTCCTTGGCCTATTCAGCCATTCATTCCAAAAGCATTTGAATGGGACTCTCAAGATGAGCTAGTGGGATTCTTTCTTGCTTTTGCGGGCTGTCTTTCGGCGTATGTGGGGGCTTTCTCTTGGGTCCCAACCCCCTTGACTGAGTTATCAGAAATCTTAATTCGGTTTTTAAAGGATTCAATTTAGAGCTTAAATGGACTGTGACGTAGTTTCAATTGGTCAAATATCAAACTATGCAATGGAATCAGAAGTCAGAATACCCCAAAAATAGATTAAACTCAAACCAAATCTACATTCAGATATGCAAGAACGAAGAGAAAAGTAAGAGATAACGTACGACAAGTGTTACACCACCCGACCCAAACTAATCACGATTAGGGCTAATTAATCGGGATTAACGCTACTTAAGCATGAATAATTATGTTAATGAAGATTAATGACCAAAGAGAGACAAATTAGTCTCGAAAGATGCATTAAGCATAATGAAATGAAATTGAATTGGTTAAAGGGAGTTTAGGCTCAAACATGCTAGGCTAAGGACTTTTTCGTAAATACGAGTTTTCGCGTATTTCGTCAAATACGAAAATCCTTGATACCAACGTGTGTATCTCGAGTAGTACTTTAACTTTCATAATAGAGGCGACTCCATTTGACATCAAATGGACCAAATGAGACTTCATTTGACTTAAAATGTAATAAGACTTAATAAAAATGGGTTTTAGTATGAAGAGGCCTTATATTAGAATGAAATGAGCCCTTTGGCTCATTTATACTTCAAGCAAAAAACCCTAGACTCATTCCTCCTTTCCTTTCCAATCTCATTCTTCAAAAGAGAACTTAGGAGTAATCCCAAGTGGTTGTGAGGAGTGGGTTTACATCTCCATCATCTTCCCCAAGTTATTTGCCATTGTTGAAGAGAAAGGGCTTGAGAAAGATCCCAAGATTTCTCTCCTTGAGCCACAAGTAAGTAGTTACTCTCCTTTTGGGATTTTCCTAGTTTTATTGGTTAATTGAGTTGATGTATAGCCCAAATAGCTTATGGGTTTGTGTATTTCACATTTTTATGGAATTAGGGTTTCATTTGGGGATTTTCATCTCAAAGTCAAGCCAAGGAAAGAGGGTTTTTACTATTAAACTTCATAAGAGGCAAGTATAAGTATCCCTTGTGATTAGCATTGATTGTGGTAGGAATGCATTTAATTTATGGGTTGTGCACTTTCCATTTATTTTGGAGTTGATGTGGTTGGTTGAATGGTTAATAAATGTTTAGGACAATTGTTTTTGGAAATGGATGATGTGTGAGGAGGGGACTGGAGGTCCCATTGCTATTATATGTTGTGGATGAATAGTGGAGAAGGGAGTGTAGGAGAAGAGAGAGTGTATCAGATTTTCGAGTTGGAACTTGGACAGTTCGCTCGAGCGACTATGACAGTTCGCTCGAGCGACCAGGGTTCTGTTTCAGAGGAAAATCGTCTTGGACAGTTCGCTCGAGCGAACATTAAAATGCGGTCGAGCGACCAAGGTTCTGTGAGGGTCCGCTCGAGCGAACTTTACTCGCTCGAGCGAACAGGATACAGGAACGTACCTCGATTATGAGTGAAAATTTGACCAATCGAGAGGACCGTTAGAACAAAGATCACTTACGCAACATAGAAACTTCCCACCTCGTTAAGACGAGTCGTATGGTAAATGGTGACTGGTTTAAGTTGAAAGCCTATTCGTTAAGGCTAGTATAGGTAATACCTAAACCATCATAGGTGTTAGCTAAGGTTATCTAATGCACAACTAAATTAAGTAATGTCATCCACAATAACACGTGTATTGATAATGAGCTTTTCACTCATTGTTTGGTTTAGATGATTGTTTAAAAGAGCGTTGTATAGTAGTTTCCTAAGCTCATTATTGATCTGCATTGAATTAATATGGAACTCACACTGAATTGATAAATGAATGCTAAATCTAGTACTGAATACATGTAACAAGGAAGTAAATGATCAATCCTGCTGCAGCAGATGGATTTGGGGGCGTTCCGGAGCTCCGTGGTGATGCTAGTTGTCCCTGGCCCGGACACTAGTAAGTCCCACAAATCCCGATCTTATCTATGGATATTGATTGATGCCTTCCGTACGGAAGATGAATCCTTCCTTTGAGGGAATATGGTAAATGAAATGACATGAAATGAAATGAGATGGTAAATGGAATGAAACGAAATAAAATGAATGAAAGCTATGATAGCAATGTCTATTGATAAATTCTTATGTACCCATTGTCATTGTAGGAATTATCTAGAGTTGTCTAGAATGGAAATTGTTACTGAATGGATTTAATTAATTCAATATATGTACTAACATGTGCTATTGCAAGATTGTTTAAACATTGTTGAACCTTCGTGTTCATTAGTGTTATTGATGACATCTCAGGCCCGATTGCCCCTGCTGGTCCTACAGCGCCCGCGCGCCAGCGGAGGAGACCGCTCCGGTTCCTCGATGACATCTCAGGCCCGATTGCCCCTGCTGGTCCTACAGCGCCCGCGGCACCAGCGGAGGAGACCGCTCCGGTTCCTCCAGGAGGTCTAATCGAGTGGAATGGTCGGAATGCCATTTGACCTGGTCACAGGAGTGCGAGAAGGGAACTCCAATATTTTGATAAATGTTTCAAAACATTATTTTGTACATTCATTCATGGAATGTAATTAATTGTATTGGATGTGATACATGTATAAGGACCTCATTTTGTATACATGTAAATCGTAGGTTGATTTTGTCAAGTACAGATTTCCGCCATGATTGTGTAATTGTCAGGTTCATTGAAATTGATATCCCTTGTGGATTCCGTTTTAACTTAGGTTAATTCGGAATTTACGGGAGTAAGTATGGACTCACGGCTCGGGGTTACCGTAATTCGGGCCCGGGTCGTGACAACAAGTCCCTAATTTATGTTGTGATCTAGCGCCTATGAGAAGAGATCAATCACGCATAAAGAGAACACAGATTTACGTGGTTCGGCTTTTGACGATCGATCTGACACACAATCCTAAATATCATGAAAAGACCAAACACATTAATGTTATGGCACACTTCATTTGAGATGTCATCACCGATGATGCTATTGTAATGATTAAGATTGTTACGACGGAGAATCCAGCAGACATGATTACCAAGACCATTCCAACAGTCAAGTTCAAGCATTACCTAGACTTGATCAACGTGATTAGTATCTGAGTGCCCTTAGGGGCAGGTGGAGCCGGTGAGACGTGTTATGTGCATGATGATCAACTTCAATGTTCACCAAGGTGAAAATTTATTAATTGGTATAACTCAACAGAAGTTAATAAGTCTTGGTTAACTGGGCCCTTGTATTGCCCAAGTTGTACTGTGATTAGAAGTAGGGTTTGTGTGTAATAGGATTTGACGCTAATATTATAAATAGAGACTAAGAGTTTCTAAGATGTACACCTCTATTTTGATTGCAGAGTGAATTCTCCCTTCTTTTCCGTGAACGTAGGCCAAAACCCGAACCACGTAAATCTCGTGTTCTCTCATGCGTGATTGATCTCTTCTTGTAGGCCTTAGATCGTAACAATTTCCATATAAATCAAGGCTCAATCTAAAGTTGGGTCAATGAAAACATTGACAAATCAGAGTGAGTGCAATTAGTTGGTTTGTTGATCGTCCAATGATCATAATAATCCATTTATTAATGCTTCGAAAATATGAACCTCACAAAAAACAGGGAGGAGAAAAAGAAAAGGCAAACTCATACCCATTGCTAGCCTGGTTGTGGTTGGGTTGGTGGGGCTGCCACTGGGAGTTGATGCAGAGATATGAACCCATTTGTGACACAGCTGTGATGAGAGGTCGCTTTTCATTTTCAGCATTCATTTCCTGATAGGAGTGCAGGGGACTCTCAATCAACTCTAATCTATCAACTCCCTATTTGTTTCCTGAATTGGGACCATACCATAGCCATTGACTTCAAATCTTGTGCTTACAAATGTATGGCTAGTTTGCATTGAATGCCAAAGGCTATCCACTATATTCATGTTTGATGTCTTCATCTTAATCCATAGTACTTTTAAACTGAATTTCAATTTGAACATCATTTTTCCTGGGGTCCCTTTCTACATTTTTTTACTGTAATCTTGGCACCATTAATACAACTTGATGCTAAGAATCGCCAGAAAGCCCAAGTGGTGAAGGACATCTTATCTCACCACTAGTGTCAGGGATAGACTCTTGGCACTAGCATGAGCACAAACGTGGAGCACAACAAGGGGAATACATTGGTTGAGCACAGAGGAAAGAGGTGCTGTGGTGGAGCATGGAAACTAGGGATGATACCTAGGACTTAGACTCGGCTACTTTTATGGCCAGAATAGTTTATCATTCCTCTCATGTGCATGGAAAAAAAAAAACAAAAAGAAGATAATGAATTTATGTTCATACCAGTGAATTTGTAGAAATCCATCTGGAGGTTGAGATCAAGAATTTCATTCTTTGAAGATGCACAAGAACTTTTTATATTGTACATTGTGGCCCCCTGATTACAACTTTTCTGGTTTGGCCTTTGTTTTGCATGGTATTGAATTTCTAGTATAGGAAATTATAACAGTACTAGGTTCTAACAACAGAATATTTAATTTAATAAAAAAATAAATTATTAAAAAGGTGAGGGTGAAGAATACAAGGAGTCATTTGTCTTTTACCTATGTGATAGGAAATTGAGAATTGAAGTTATAAATGCTTTATATGCAAATTTAGACATGTGAAACACATTACCACCATGTTTGTCGACCACTTTTACAAAAGTAAATGAATACATCTAATAGTTTTCAAAGTCTTTGGATATTTTAAAATTTTCTTTCTCAAATCTCTCTAAATCCATAAAGAACCAAGATATGAGACTAAATGTATTGATATTTACAATCAATTGAAGAATATTGAACGGTTTGAATCATAAATTACGGGCAATAAAAGTGCAAAAAAATTAAATTCATATGTTGGGGCTTTTCATAGAGATTACACAAAAAACTATGGAGATATAAGAGAATTAGCTTCAATATATTGGGATTTACTCATTCAATAGACAAAGTGAATGGTTTGGATTACAAACACGGGTACCATGGACCGGCCAGATAGGGCTGGATTTTAGATATGTTTATAGGCAATGGGCCAGGCTTGAGCTATGTATGCTTATAGGCTCAGCCTGCCTTTTTTTTTTTTTTTTTTTTGATGTCGGAGGGTTCCCAACCCTTGGAGCTGGACTAATCCCTCCGGGCCCAGAGGGAAGCCGGATAAATCCCCTGTAGCCCTAGTGTGGTAGCGGAGTTTCGAACCCACAACCTCTGGGAGCAAACCGTGGTCCTAGGCCAACTAAGCTATTTAGCGCTATGGGTATATATATTTTCTGAATCAATTTGTCTTGGCATATTCTGAGGCCCATAGGTCTGGATCTGGGCTTGAAAACCTCATAAGCAAACAACCCAGGACTCAAAAAGATTCAGCCTGGCCGATGAGCACCCCTCATCAATTTGGCCTTTATTTAACTAGCAATCAACAGTTTTGAAACATCATTTTGGACCCAAATCAAAGTTCTGTACATATTAGCCAATGTTATCAGTGTGGGTAGGAATTAGGGGTGCACAAAAAAACCTACTAAACCTCAGTAGATCGGTTCGGTCATGGTTCGGATTTTCTTCAAACCGTTCGGTTCGATTTGGTTTGAAGGTGCGGTTAAACCGCTCAATCCGAATCGAACTGAACCAAATATATAAATATATATTTTTTTTATAAAATATATAAAAGAATATGAAAAATTATTTGAAGAAGACTCGAACCCTCACTCCGTTACTTGAAGTTCATCGTCTCTCACCAATTGAAATGCCATTTTTTGTGAAAAAAATAAAATACCATAAAAAGAAAAAAAATCGTAACCGAACTGAACCGGTTCCTTTCGGTTCAGTTCGGTTTGGAAAAATAGAAAACTGATGGGTTAAACCGATGGGTTCGATTTGGTTGATGATTTTCCTTCTAAATCAATTCGAACCGCCCATGTGCACTCATAATAAGAATGCAAAAAAATGGGTTAGATCTAGGGGTGGAACCATGGTGGATACGAACTTAGATCCATCTTTATAGATCTGGATATGGATTTGACATAGATCCTATGTGTTGTATTTGGATCTGGCATCAATTAAATGTATTTGGATCTAGCATCAATTAAAAGAAAAGGGATTATTCTGGATCTATATATGAAATAGGGAGTGGAATGCATTACTATTATTGGATAAAAGGGCTTAATTTTTTTAAATATACAAGAGGGTTGTTAAATGGCAAGTGATTAAAGTTGAGCAGATCCTTAATTATCAATATTACTCGAGCTATGTAGGCTCTTTAAACCTTTTTAAATATACAAGTGGGGCTATTAAATGGTAAAATTTAAAGTTGAGTAGATCTTCAACCTTAAATATTACTCAAGCTATGTAGGTCCTAAAGAGGGCTTATCTAGTGCACACATTGTGCATGGAAGCTTTCATACACACCTGGATGTGGGGCCTCCTCACTTGGAGGGGACTAGGGGATCTCTTCATCTAGTTTGGGCTACCTATGTACCAAATATGGGACCTATCTGATCATTCTAGCCCCTTCATCAATGGGTCCAGTCCCAGACCATTTTCAATAGTAACTGTTAAGACTAAATTTGTCAGCCCACTCCAACCTTCAGGCACACCCAAGCCCTGGTCTGGCCCATTTAACTATCAGCCGAAACCATTGGGCAGCACGAGTCTAGCCCTTCCCATGAGCCAAATAACACAGCAATTTCATCTGAATGCAGGCCAGAATTGGGCTGGGCTCAGGCTTTTCCTGCCCATGAGTACCATTAATATCAATAACAAATTGATGGATCAGTTATCATGTATATAGCAAACCTTCTTCCAGTGCTTTAGATGTTTATACAAGGATCCATCAAGCAGTGGACCATTTACTTTCAACAGTTTGGATATTTATATGTAGACCCAAGTGAAAGGATCAGAGGATCCAGTCTCTTATCTAATGGTTCTTTATGTGTTGGGTCCATTCTTCAACCATTCATCACTAGCGATGTAAATAGGTCCCCGATTCTCCGATTACCTGGAGGTTCCGACTTATTAAAAATCAGGTTTGGGTCCTTATTTAGGCCCCGATAAGTAAATGGGTCCTGGTCCGGTTCCACCTTGGTTCGGACCCGTGGATCCGAGACCCGACATATTACATCGATTTTCTAAATTTTCTTCTAAAAATCATATTTTTTTAATATCATTCTCTACTTAGACCCGGACCCGAATCCAGACCCATCCCATATATGGTTTTTGTTCCGGTTCCGAAGCTAAGAAACCGGTATTGAAACGGTTCCGGGTTTGGATCCAGTTCCAGCTCCACCATGGACCCGAACGGGAACCGACCCATTTACAATCCTATTCATCACCCAGCTAGTACTGGCCCAAGATTTGTGGACCACATTCATATGCATAAGAGGATCCGAAAATCATGTGGCCAGGGCCCAGGCCTATATATTCATGGATCATTAGAAATTGTCCAAGCACAAAATGAATTCCATGCAGTATTTCACCTTATCACACCGGTCTAACTCACGTGAATGAACTGGACTGTTGGATTAAATGTATACCTAATTCTAATCGTAAATATTTGTGCACGGTTGATGATCATTTGAGCCCCGTCACTGAACATCGGTAGGCCCCAACCAGATGTTTGCATCCCCCAGCCCCATCCCCAGGTGGGCCCCACCAATCAGTTGATATGGGCTCCATGGATCATTGATCTCAGGTCTATTTAAAGTGGCCCACTACACATTCATCTGAAGGAAGACGACATGATGAACGGCTTGGATCAATCACAAGAAAACAGAAATGTAGTCTTGAAGAAGGGTATAAGAAGGAGAAGTAGACCACCAGAGAGAGAAGAAGAAGAAGAAGAAGAAGAAGAAGAAAAGCCATGTCGAGTTCCGATCCAGAGAAGTTGATGCTCAAAGCTGATAAATTGTAAGCCCTTTCTCGAATTGAATTCTCTACGAATGAAAGATTTCATCTTTTTTTATGACTATCAAGTTTCCTATCGATCTGATCCTTTTCTCCAATAATCTGATCTTCTTCTTCATGATGATGTTTTCCTATTACTCCAACTGTTGAATTCTTAAATTTGCCTGAACATGATGATCTAAACCCTTGCATAAACCCGATTTCAAATGCTTCATTTCTAATTCCCTTACTAGAAATGATGTGTAATTGCAGAAAGAGAAAGAGATTGTAGAATAACTTTTCAGATTCCTTTTTTTTTTCTTTGGGTGTGCAGATGTTTGTTTCTGTTGAAATCTTACAGATGCAGTGCTATTTCAACTCTCAGTTTGTTGTTTGTTATGAACAATTTACTAGTTACTGAAGTTAATTGGTTGGGTACTGTGGGTGGTTTATTTGGGGGTTGTCTTTTTTGCTTGTTTGATATGAAATAAGTAGTGATTTGGGATGCAGTGTCGTATTGCTGGAATTGGAGAAGATAATACATAGATTCAATCCTTTAGACAAGCTTATAAAGAATGTTTATTTTGATGCATATTAGTATTGATTGAGGAATGAATGGGAAGACTTTAATCCAATGTGAACTTAGGGAAGTGGAAAACATAATTTCCTTTTTCCATTGGGATGGGTTTGCTGCTCATTGCAGGCCTAACAAGACTATGGTTGGAGGAGGGTGGAATTTGGTTATATATTGGAATGAAATCATTAAGCTATGGTGTAATAGTACAAACAGATTGTATAAAAGGGGAAGAAGAATCAACCTGCCATATGTTAGATAATTTGGAACTTGACAGATCGAGGAGTACAGGGGTTTATTGGCTGGAAAGAAGTTTTAATGAGGTGGTGGTTTGAATGGTGTTTGAGTTGGGAGGTTTGGAGCTCCTGGTCTGGATGGGTTTGTGATTTGTCTTATTTCAGTTCTTCCTGGAGGATGTAATCCAGAGAACTAGCATTAGAAGTAGATCTAGAGCTCGAAGTAGAACTCCAAAAACTCAATTTTCCCATTGATAGTCGTTAATGAGCTAAAGAGGCTTTATTTCATTATATAGGAAAATAAACACCCTAGATCTAATCTGGACCATCCAAACACATCGATGGCTAGGATTAAAACATCCAACTAAAAACAACTTAAAGGCTGGTTGACTCATGGGGACCATGGGTCTGTCTTGCATAAATAAGTGGTTAAAAATGAAGATCAAAGGTGAATTTTAGAGAATGAGCATTAGAAAACCTTCTCTTCTAAGAAAATAGAATAAAAAAGAAGATGGGAAATGAAAAAGGGCAGTTGTCACACTAGCAATTCATTTCCATCTTTTGATTCTATTTCCCCAATGGAAAGGTTTTTTCATGCTCATTTTGGAAATTCATCTTTGATCTTCATTTTTATCCACTTATGGTACTAATCCTATCAATTTTAATGTAGAGTTGTAGACAAACAGGCCCTAGAGGAATGACCTTCAACTTTTAACGTAATAGAGATTGAATAGATGAAATTAGATTTCTACTTCAGCTCTGAAGGTTTGAAGTAAAGCATGTTCTTTGTTCAACAGATTTGGAAGGAGACTTCATACACAGGAGTTTTCTAGATCTGCTTTCTTTGCTTCTTTTTTTCTGTGATGATTGGAGGCTTCCCCTTCCTCCCTCTCTGGTGGATTATAGCTCTGTTTTATTCTCTTCTATCTGCTTGATAATATTTTGTTAACTTCTAAAAAAAAGAAACCTTTTATGAGAAGGTAGTCATTTGTTTGTCTTTATCTTTATTATTATTATTTTTTTGGATACGTAACATGACTGTGACCTACTTGTTTGAGTATCTTGTTGAGCACTATTTGTTGCTATTGGGTAAGACAGTCGCCTGCACACTACACATTTGGACTGTCCCAGAGGCAGGACCCACCTCTGGATACACGTCACACATGGTCATGATGCACAATGCACTTTTGCATAGTGCGTAAGAGAATATTTTCCCCTTATTGAGTGCTACACTACTACTGCTTACTGTTGTCTGTTTTTTTTCCTTTTCTTTTCATCCTTTTTCAGAACAAAACTCAGTCTTACTCGGTGGAGTGCTGATTGGAGGAATGCCACAGAACTGTATGAGAAAGCTGGTGGGTTACTGATATGCTTTAATATTGTGATAGCATATTCAGATAAGTTTTTTGAATTGGAATTTATTACCTTGATTGGTTCTTCACTTGTAAATGTTTCTGTTTCTGTGGAAGCTGTTGCATTCAGATACAAAAAGGACAATGCGAAGGCAAAAGAAGCATTTGAGAAAGCCTCAAAAGGGCAGGAAATACTGTCGTCGTATCCTTTTGTTCTTAAGTTGAAAATGTAGCTTTCTGTTTTAATTTGTCAGTGTTGTTGGTCTTGTTCTTGTCATATCCTTTACAAACTTAATAGACCTTGGGATGCCGCTAAACATATGGAATCTGCTGCTGCTCTAGCAAAGGAACTTGGCAATTGGAGTGAAGTTGCTGACCTTTACAGGAAGGCATCTGAATTATATATTGAGTGCGGAAGGTCACAGCCTGCTTCTGATGCTCTCGCGAAGGGTGCTAAGTGTGTGCATGTGTTTTTAGTTCCCTTCTCCTAGCTTTAATTGTTATGATATCCTCAGGGAAATTTTTTTTTAAAATAAACATTGTATTATTGAAAATTATAGTGCTTTGGAGGATGCCAACCCTGATGAAGCTATTCGGATGTATGCTGATGCTTGTGCCATTTTGGAAGAGGATGGGAAGGAGCAGATGGCATTTGATTTATATCGTGCTGCAACAAGTGTTTACATTAAACTTCAGAGGTCAGTAAATCCAATGGAGGTCATGGTTTAGCTCACATTAAAAAAGGATGCGGTTTAGGTTTAGATGTGACAAGTTTTACTCTGGCTGTCAACCTGGTGCACTTCTGCTTTTATCTGGGCTTGGGACAAGAGCAGTAAACTAGTGGAGTCATGTCTTATGAACAAAAGCCTATGTACTAATATATGCATATGTATAATAACTTTCTCAGCCTATGGCTAAGATCAAGAGTAGTATCTGTTCTTATTAGTGTAATATAATGTATATATATATATATGGGAGATGCTCCTATGAGAGATATCTCTCACCTTAAATGAGAGATTGGGTGTGGGCCCTCACATCCATATCCAATGCCAATAACTTAAATGTGAGGGCCCTCACCCCTATCTCTCATATAAGGTGAGAGATATCTCTCATAGGACTATAGGAGCATCTCCCTATGTATATATATATATATATATATATATATATATATTCTTGTGAACAAAAATCTATGTGCTAATATATTTATATGTATGTATAAAAGTTTTAATATCACTGTGTTGGCCATTCAGATTGAAATATCTCAGCCATCGTCACTTTTAATTGTGTACTTGTAGGCCAAAGATTCACCTTCTGGAATATTCTAATCTGGTTTACAATACCATGGGCCTCTCTTTATCTAGATGATGCATCAAGACGGCATAATGTTCTAATGCATCAGGACCTCATAATTACCCTCGTTTAAAAGATATATTGATACTTATATTGCTATTCAAATCATAGATAGTTTATTTGTTCATGTTGACACTGACAGGTATACTGATGCTGCTACATTTCTATTGAGATGGGGCTTATCTGCAGATCAATGTAAAGCTGTCAACAGCCAATGCAAGGTGCTTTAAAATATTTATCGGAGTTTTCGTTCCTGATTATATTCACTATCAGTTGTATTTATATTTAATTAATGAATTTGTAAACAAGTTATATTTCAGAGACCCTTCTCCTGCCATCAAAGATGTTATGCGAAGATTGGCAATTATTTTAAAATTTATTGTTGCTGCAAGAAATATACTTTTTGCTGTCCCTTCCTATTCCACTTATTGAAGCCTGTGTCTGGTGATCTATATTACATGGGAATATTCAAGATCATGGGAGAATTCTATGTTTACATGTTTTGACACTTACCTATGTTGGCTCCATCTGGATGGTGGATTGCCAAAGATCCCCGGGAAAGAAAATCTCAAATATATGGTTGATGCAGATTAGGTGGCCAAGGGCCAGCTAATTTGTGGAGAGGGATCATGGGGATCCTCAACCAGGGTTGGTGCATGATCTTACTGCCCAAGATGCTGGTTTATACCAAATAAGCTGGTTGACCCAGTCCCTGGCTGTTGCTAAGCCGGTTAGGGACCTGTGCAGTGTGCATGGGTGTCTGAGTTCAAGTCCCTTGAAAAACTGGTTGACATCCATGACAATTGACTTTCTACTGACAACAAAGGAGAAGCTAACAAAACAAGTATAGCCATTCGAGTGTTTTATAGGAATTTTACAAGAAATGAAGCACAAGATAGAAACATGTGATAAAGTCTTGTTGCACAAAGGCGGGCTTTTTTGGGCTTGGATGGTTTTGGCCTGATGCATAGGCCTTATAGGCTGCATTAAAGAATCGAGAAATTATGCCAAAGAATAACTGGCTAGGATCTCTTAATCTAGGATGTTTTGCGCATTCTTTAATCTTTATCCCTGATGGGCCCATTTTAAGCCACAGGGATGCTCTTTTTTTTTTTTGTCACTGTACATTTCTTGCTGCCCAGTGCCCTTCAGTTGTTCCTTAAATCGGCTGGCATCTATTGAATGTTTATTTGCAGTAATATGCTAGTTTTTGTAAATTTTATTAGGATGGGAAGAGTTCTGATGTAGCTGCAATGCTGAATCCAGTAAAATTGAGAAAATGCTATATTTCTCTGGGGCTTCATCATGAGTCAGCAGGTCGGGTTGAACTAATCAAGTGAACCATGTATTGACCTACATGCAGAATTCCTATGTACTTCCAAACATGTGATCAAAATTTTACGTGTTCATTTGGATCCCAAAATTGCAAAGTCTCGAGATATTCCTAAACGGTTGGTTATCAGTTCTGCTATTTGGACAATGGAGATCAGACAACACTTGGTGGAATACAACTGTCCTTTCTGCCTTAAATTATTATCCTTGTTCCCTGTTATTGAGTAAGGGAATATTGTAAAAAAAAAAATATTCAACCTATTGTGGTTCCAATCTCCACACCCGCCTCGTAGGCACGTTGGAATTGATTGCCTGCCATCAGTTCTGTGAAATTACTCAAAGTTATTGTGATTTGAAACCTTGTTATATCATTATTTATCCCCAGAAAGAAAGATGAAAACATAAACAACCTTTTGAGATTGATGAATATTTACAAAGCTATTGAAAGTTAGAAGAGAAAAGTTTATCAACTGGATATTGTTGTATATGGTCAATGTAGCCATTGTTTGATGTTTTTGTTGAATCTGAATGGTTTACAATGCTTATAATACTAATATCATGTTGAATATAAATAGAACTAGAAGCAGGTAATGTTTAGTCTCTATCTGCTGCCCATTACTGTCCCTTTAGCTCTATCTATCTTAGGGGGTTACAGTGGTGAGGAACAGTCCTGCAGGTTCTTCTCCATGTGGCTGGGAAAGGTGGTTGCAGAAGATAAATCTGAAAAACTTATTGTGGTTCCTCTGTTTTTCAAGAGCCTTGGTGAGTATATAGGTCAATGTATCAGCACATGTATTGCTGGTGCACCCATTTTGTAAATGTGCAGTCCATGGTCGATCCACTAGGTCATTCTGCAAATCTGATTGGAAGCTGTCCAATCTTTGTCTCAACCCTTCTCTTTTTGGGGGACTAGATTATATACTGTTTCTTCTTTTTTTATTTTTTATTTTTATGAACAACATTGGATGGCTAAGATCTCCAGAGCAGAAAACTTCTTGGGATGTTTCCTGTCCACTGTGGACCATCATATCTACAGCTCCTGAGCCATGAATCCCACTTGTAGATAATGATGTATCAGGAATGAAGACACTACACGTTCTGATGCATTGGGAGTGTGACACTATAATTCCTCAGAACATATTCTGCAATTTAATGTTCTTGTTTGTTTTCATTAGATTTCATAAAATTTAAAAGAAGAGTGTATCTGAATCCTACTCTAGATAAATGCATTTCTGCTTGATTTTTAGAAGTTGCCTGACAACACAGAATATTTATATATATATATGTATGTATGTATTGTTCATTTGAATGAATCTTGACAATTCAAATTCCGCTTTGACTCATCATTTTTTAAAATTGCAGTCTAGTAGAGTAAAATCTCTCCTGATTCAATTATTGAAACATTTTGACATTTTGGATGCAGGCATACTTGAGTGCTATAATAGTGTACCTTTATGCGCATGATTTCAAGCAGGCGGAGAAGTGCTTCAATGACTGTTCTCAGTGAGTTCAATCTATAATGTAATATCAATGTTTGAGAAAAATGATTTATCTTAGGCAGACACTTAACTTTATTTTGCTGGTGATTATTATGATTTTCTCTCTCTACACTCTCACGCGCACGCACATCTATATATATATATAGCAGAGGAATTATATGAGGCTCCGCCATTACAGGTTTTCCAAAATTTTGGTTTATTCAATTGGGTCACGATTCTGTAATCTAAACTGTTAATGTGAACCCGCTGTGGATGGTCCATGCAAAAATCTCCTAGATTGAATGATCCTAGCTCCATTCTTTGCCCTTTTTTCTGCATAGTATACTATTTCTTCTTTTCAAGTGTCCATTTCTGGCCACCAGTTGAAGGGTAGCAGTCTCCCATGTGGAAGATCCTTTCCACTGTGGGGCCAATCATGCCATTTGTTTCAATTATTGAAGTTTAGGATCATTTTGTTGTCATTATGATTGAGGCTTTATCCCATCTATATGGGATGGCTTTGTGACTTCTAATTTCCTCCAAACCTATGATGCATGGATACTTAATAGTGACCAACGTATCATGTCATATTATATTCGATACTTCACTTTTTATGTGTAAAATCAGTGTCCCTGCCATGTCCATGGCATGTCCCTGCGATGTCCATGGCGTGTCCCTGCTATGTCCATGCTTATCTGGGCATCATGGCTCCATACCTATTTAAATCCAACTTAGTATCTTTACAACTTTACATATCTTTTCTCACTACATCATTCTAGGTCTTTATTGTTCTGTCTTTCCCCTGATTTCTTGAAGTTGTAATGCTTTAATACTTTGTGAGAGGGTCGTTATATATTATATTATGTTATGTGATATGCTGTTATATGATATTATGTTATATTATCTACATGCATAAACCATCTCAAGTGATATTATTATAATTCTCCTTCGATTGGTGACCTATAGGATTCTAATAATGCACTTATTCCTAATTCTGTCCTTGCAACTCTACACATCCACCTAAACATACACATTGCAAGAACATGTTATTTCTTAGTCGCTCATCAATCAACTCCATACAATAAAGTAAGATTAACTGCCATGGTATAAAATACCATTAAAAAATATCTGTCATGCAATAGAAATACCTCTTTCAATCAAGGCGACTTTTGACAATCGCATCATACTCTATCTCATCTCTACTTTGCGCATCCTATATTCAGCTAAAACCCTCCGTTCTGTTCTATAGTTGAACCCATATGTAAAATTTATCAATCCTACTTTGTGATCCACATCAACCAAACTTGTGCTCCAAACATTGTCTTTATTTTGCAAATTTTCAATCCGATTGTCGTTGCTTTCTTGAATGACTAATTTACTTCTAGTACTATATTATCTGCGAGCAGCATACACAAATGAACTTCATCTTTGACAACAGTTTCCATCAAGTCGCGATTGTCAAGGTGAACAAAATCACAAATAGGCTCATCCCAAATCGTTGGAGCTATTCAACACCAAATGGGAGCTCGTTACTACTATTCATAAATGTTTTGTATATTTTGATATGTCCGTTCATTTTTTCCTTGGTGTCTTCTAAGTCCAACTGCTCAATGCCCTAGACTTCTCCTAATCAATAAAACTTGTTTACCTTCCCTCTAAACGTTTCCATGAGTCATCCCAAACTCTTAATGGGAAAATGTCTTATGAATTAGATCTACCTGACAGAAGTATAAATTGGCTATTTGAATTATTTGATTCTTGTAGTTGGCTGTTGCTTAATGTCTCTCACAAAGTCTCATTGTATTGCTCATATGGGTTGATGGTTTGTACAGTGTTGAGTCTTTCTTCTATTCTTATAGAAAACGGTGATGATGCTCATTGGTTTTTATCAGGCATTCTTCTTGTACTCATGCTTCTTGTACTCATGTTTTGTTTAACTATCTGATTTAACCAACTCTCATTTTTCCCATATAAAGCCCAGACATCCTTGGCTATATACCATTTGATCCTAGTGCTCTATTTTCTTTATCTTAGCTCTGGCTGTCTTTACTCTTGTTCTAAATTTTTTTTAGCTACCCCTTGATTTGTTTCTGATCTATGATGTACTTCTCTTGATTATTTTGTATTTAGCATATATCCTTAACCAAAAATCGGAGAAAGACCAGCAAAATCATCAATCAAACCCCTTAATTTCTCTAAGATGAATGACATTCAATCCCCATCCACACCCACTGCAACCAACCCTGGTACCAATGGATATAGAAGAAATATAGTGGTCCTCGAAGCAATCAATAAAATAGGATCATCCTATGGACCATATGTAATAACAATTTTCAGTCTTTAACAATAACAATGGTCCACCTACTCTGTTGAAAGATTAGCAAAAGTCCTATTATCATGTATAAGTTGCCCACTGAATCTCATCTTTCTTCAATTTTCACTATGCTCTTGAATTTTGATCAAAACAAACTCGAAGACAATCTGAGCACCTTATCATTTTTTCTTGGGATATATTTGCAGGATTGATGCTTTTCTTAGCAGTGACCAGAGCCGGTGTGCTAGCAAATTGCTGTCTGCTTATGCGGAAGCAGACATTGAGGAAATTAAACGCGTTGCTCAGTCAAGCACCATTTCAAATCTCGATCATGTGGTAATTTCTTCTTTAAGTTTTAACTTCCTAATCATGCCATTTATCACTAATAAGCATAATGAAGAGGGTTACCACTATCAAAAGAGCATTTAAGATGTCCGCGTCATATATTTTCCTAAATCTTTGGATGAGAAAACCAATTTATGGAATGTAACCCCTTGCTAGGACCCTAGAATAACAAACTGATGCCAAAGAATATAGTAGGAAAGAGGAAATATAGATTGTGGCAAGGTAGAGATTAGAATTAGAGAAAAGACACAGAATAGAAATAGATAAAAGATAATAGAAAACTTATGAGGTTGAGAGATCAAAATTCTTATAAATAGTTGGCCTAAGGTGTGGGGTTTCTCAGCACATCGTGTGTTCAAGATCGCTCAGATTTACCCGGTGCATGTGTGTTGTGGACCGGTGCGTGTGCCTGAGGGATTAGTCTTGTCGTGTCAAATACCATGAGGATACCTCATCAGCAAAAAGAAAAAAAAAAGCTTATGTATAAAAGTGATTGGATACAATGATGGATGGAGTCTTTATACATTCACCATGGATACCCAGCCTTTGGAGTCATCGCTATTGGCAGCACAAGGAGTCTCACACAAGGGAAACCATTTCTCAATGCAACCAACATAATAAGAGTAAAAGAAAGAATATTAATTAAATATTCCACAAATGAAAGATTATAAGGGTACTTACAGTGGATGGGATGATAGTCTTGCCTGTTAGGGATCTAGATATCCTATTCTTTTCTTTCCATGAAATTGATTACATGTCAATCTGATTTTGCTGAGTAGGGTTTTTTTCCTCTCTTTCATAAACTACTCAAATCAATTTTCTTTTATTGACTGCATTCCAATTAATTATCTTGCTTGCTTTAAGATATCTTATTAGACTTTTCTAAACTAAGAATCTAGATCTAGGAAACTTCAGTGGGAATTTATATATTAAGACAGTAGGCATAGCTTGGCCAATGGGCTGGCTGATCATGGGTTAGGCATAATAGATGAGTCATCTATGGGCTTGGCCTACGATGGGTTGTGCTGGCTGGCTGGTTGTGGGCCTATTTTTTGGGCTCCCTTTCTATTTCCCATAGGCCTAATATGCACTTGGGCTGCATCTATACTGTTCATGTCTGGTTATACAGTCCCATGTATTAGTTTATGCGACCTACTTTAATGTGGATCTTTTCTGTTTATGCTTTATGTAATGGCTGCAGATCATAAGGCTTGCAAGGAAACTGCCGACGGGCGAGTTGACCGCACTCAAAGATGAGACAGCCAAGGATGAAGAGCCCCTGGATGAAAATGACCTCACCTAGCTTCCCTTCGTTGAGACAACAGAATACAGATTCTTGTCAGGAAACATAATGTTTTCATTTACAAACTCGGGAAAGATTTCTTGTATCTATAACTACATCTATTTGATTGTTATGATTTGATGGTGTTGATAAGAGAGGGGTGTTTGTTTGTGAAGAATACAAAGATGTTATAATTCTAATTGTTGCGAAAAATGTTTCATGGGAATGGCTGTGCGACGACTACAACCTCACAGCAGGGAAACCGACCATCAGCTTTATTTCAGTTTCCAATGATTGGAGCTTGGTCATCTATTTTGTCAGTGAGTTTTCTACCCCAAATTGTCGGTGAATTCCTTAGCCTATACTTTCTGGGATGGGCACTTCATTCTCCTGAGATATTAAACCAGTTCAGAACCATCTGCGAAAGAGGTGGTGTGAGCAATTTATTTTCTAACCAGGCCTACTGATGAGCCGGTTTGTTCACTGGCATTCTGGCACACCACACCACAGACAGACTTGAGCTTATTTTAGGCCTATGTTTAAGATGCAAGATGTGCTACTTTGTGTGCCACTACATAAGTAGGTGCCTTGATTTAAGAAATTTGCAATTGCTGATCCGAATTCAATTCAGAAAAAAAAAAAGTCAACACAGGTAGTGTAAACTCGATTTATATCTGGTCAGGCCCATGAGAAACACAGGCTATATTTGGGTCATCTTTGTTTCAATCCATTGAAAACATTTTTCAAGTGCCATTACGATAAAGCTTGAAACTAGGAATTATGTGATTCTAGCTAGAGGAGATACATATTCCTGTTTTGCAATTCATGGTTCCAGGGTCTCAGTTCGCTAACGGTTCAGTGATCTCGGTTTGCTAGGGTAGAATGAGAAATTCATTGTTTTGGGTTGTGGTTACTGCCGGTCTTAATTTGCTTGGTTTGTAAGTCTTGGTTCATTTGAGTTTTAGACTTTTGTAATATAGTTCTCTCAAATCTAGCCATGTAATTGCTTTCTTTAACTTAGGCCTAAATAGACCGTTTACATTGTTATGGCCTATTCATAATTTCCCATTTGTAACATGGATCACTGATAATTTATTTTTGGATTGTGGATCACATTACTAACTTTAGCCAATAATGACCCACATCGTTATGATCTTGTTTGTGAATTTCAGGAGTTTGAACAATCTGGGCAGGGGTTTGAACAATCTGGGTAGCCCTGAGCCAAACTGTGCAATGTATTCGTGGCCTTTAACTTGTGGGGAGTTGTTCAGTGGTCTAGATAATTTATCTCTTAGGTCCTGCCATTTCCAAAGCTGCTACAAATTCACACTCGCAAAGATTCTGGACGTTTAGCCTCTTTTCTGTCACCCTTACATGTAGTTATTTTTACTGATTCCAAACCATTGATTGTCATTGATGAACGAAGGTGAAATAAGAGAGGAAAGAAAAATAAAAAAATAAAAAAATAAAGATCCAAGGGTGAGTAGATGAAACCAAAACCAATTCTGTTGATAAGCCATCAACCTTAGATACAGTTATTGGATCAATCCCGCTACAGTATCTGAAATAGTAGTTCGGAATTGTATATTTTGAAATCATCACAGATCTATGAATCCATTCTAAATCAAAATCAAGCCTTGATTCTCACAAATCAATAGTTATTTATTGACCTAGCAAAATGAAAGAAGCCTCACTCCTTTACTTTAGATCAAAATGGAATCTTAGTAATCGGTAATCATTTTTGAATCAAGACGTCTACCCCTGATTACTTTGATTGGAGTCGAATTTCCTTTATTTTGCTGAACAAAGGTTTCAAGTGCTACGTATGCAAGGTGGCTCGACTTGAAAACTTGAAAATTGATCAAGTTGAGTGAACAACTCCAAATTCTTAGATCACTAAGCAAGGAGTTAAACTATGGTGCACAGGGAAGTATATATGCTATGTGAAAGAAAAGTGTAGGACTCATGCCTTCAGCAATTGGTGAATATGCAATCAAAGTGAACCCTAGCTCATCAGAAGAAGCCTCCAGAACATTCTCTGGAAGAAACCTCCTGTATATGAGGTTGTAATTAAACTGATTTGAAACCAATTGGATACCTTTCTTCTTCAACTGATCATAAGCAATATTAACTAAGGGCGAGTTTGGATATTAACCAAATTGAAGTTGTTGGAATATTTTGGTTAGAAAAGGAACATTATCAGGTTGGAGTTGGACTCTGTTTTACCTTTGGTAATTAAATGCCACTTTAAAATAGCATATGTTCATTTCAATATGCATGTGGAGAAATGGAAAAATATATATGTTCTTCGATTGAATGCTACACTAATGGAAAAAGAGTCATATCTTTAAATCCAAAATTCCAGAAGGCCCTTTTTTCCCATTTAACGTTGGTTGAACTGAATGTGACTAGTGATCCAACTCCAAATTCAACCACGCTGAATATACTTAAGCAGTCTAGGGGTCATCAAAATGAGTTACAAAGGTTGACCGTCTCTCTCTCTCTCTCTCTCTCTCTCTCTCTCTCTCTCTCTCACACACACACACACACACACACACACACAACATAAATCAAGTAACCAGATCAGATTATATTCAACTATATCAAAGTTCCAAACATGAATGGCCCAAGTGAACAAAAATAATACAAAGAAACAACTCACAAAAAATACTAGAAATACACCCACAAAAAGCAAAATGAAAATAAATCCAACATGGAAAGAGTGAATCCTCACGAAGGACTGCAATAAAATATAGCGATTGAAACACCAAGCGAGTCAAAGAGGGTATCATGCACTAGGGGATGGAGAAATGGTGGGGATGGTTGGAATTGAAGGGATGGTGGGAAATGAAGGCATTGAAGGCAATGGTGGAATTGTTAACTTAGGCATAGTAGGTAGGCTAGGAATTGTAGGCATTGTTGGCATAGCAGGCAATGGTGGCAATGTAGTCTTTGGGAGATTTGGCATTACAGGCAAAGGTGGTAGCTGGGTGGCAGGCAATGGTGGCAATGTGGCCTTAGGCAGAGTCGGCAAAGGCGGCAATTGGGTCGCCGGCATCGGTGGCAATGTAGGCATAGGCAGAGTTGGCACCACAGGCAAAGGTGGCAATGTTGGTAGAGTTGGCGCCGGAGGTGGAGAAGCAGTGTCCAAGAGGCGACGAGCAGCAAGGCATCCATTATTGCTCGATGCCAAAAGAACAAGCAGCACAAGTGGGATGAAGCAAGTGTTAGAAGCCATGTTTGTATGGAAACAATGTTTGAGAAGAGAAGAAAGAGATTTTCTATGGTGTAGGAGGAGAAGCTGATGTTGGGTACTTATAGGGGTGATGTTGGTGGAAGGAGTTTGGATGTAGATCAAAAAAGAAAATGAGGTTTTTGATTGGTTTTCAAGTGTTGTTGGGGACAATATGGAGGTGGTTGTTTGGGGCGGTGTTAGCTCACCACCCTACCCATCTTACTTGAAGAATGTCAAACAAAAACTGTAAATTTGGAAGTGAAGAAAAGACTAACACGCAAAGGTAACGATCTAGTTTATTTGATGGGGACATGAATTGAATTTTTCATGGGTTTTTCATAGGGTTGATACTCTTGTCTTCAGTGCATTATTTTTATGGAATTGGACCCATCTTGATTGTCAAAGGCCTTAATCAAGATTGTTTGTGGCCCTCAAATTGTAAAGAATCTCCATTTCACAATTTGTTTGGAGTAGTATTTTGCTGTGAAAAGGTCGGCAACTCTTAAAAAGAGCTGTGAACCTTTGGATGTGGGGTTCCACATGGATGAGTGCAAGGGTCAGCAGATGGATCCCATATGAGCATAACCTGATTATGATAATTGATAACCATTCGCTGAGGGCCTTAATCTGTAATGGTTGGAAAAACATTGGATATTCCCTCCATTTAACGAACGGCATAAACACCCCTGAACGCTGAAAAGGTTTATTTCTTGTGGTTGTTCTATTAATTCAAAATTCATGGTTTCCCCAAAGGTAGGCATTAGCAACAATTTGGTGTGCCAATTAGGAGTGACATTTCTTGACCCAACCTACCCATCCAACCCGATAATTCAAGGTTCATGTTGACCCTTTTGTGTGTGTGTGTGTTGTTGTTGTTGTTGTTGTTGTTGTTAGGGATGGCATTTCTGAGTAATTAAATGGGTTAGGATCGTATTAAGTCCATTCTCATTGTTCAACCTGCCCACCCTACATGAACCCATCCTGACCTATCTAATTGCTTTATAATACACCAACTTAACTAAAAAACCAGACTGTTTATTAGGTGCTTTAGGTTTACCCTCTTAACTAAGTTGGCAAATTGATATTGTCAACCTAATTAAGAAAAGGGTTGTGTTCAGCTTAGCCTTACCCACAGTGCGCTCAGCCCAGCCTATCTTATTGCCACTCCCGTGGCCAATCACACTCCAATTAATAATTGCCCATTAAGGCAAGTCGCAAATTAAGGTGAATGCCAATTCATGGGAGCACCTATCTGAAAATTTGAGTTTTTGTCAAAAGTGAACCCACTGCATGCAAAACTTGTAGGCATAACCTGAAAGCATGAATTGGCAGTGTGTTGCACTGTACAAACCATTGCAGAGTTTTTTTTTTGGTAAAAAGCAATTTCATTAGAGAGGAAAGAAAAAAAAAAAGTAAAACCAAGAGGGGCTTTCCAAACAAAATAAATCATTGCAGAGTTGAGCACTGTGAATAACATGCATTGGATCAATCCTAACTTGATCCATTTATTAATCTAAGTTGAAAAATGTCAAGATGAAAGTGAAAAGGGTCAACCCTAGGTAGGAAAATATAAATAACATAGAAAAATTGCAAGAATGGAGCGCCCCAAAGTGAGGCCATGCTCCCCTTAAAAACAATTTTCATCAGTATAAAGTCCCATGAAGGCCTCAGATCAATAACCAAAATGCTCTTTCTATTACCGTTTAGGCTCCCATCTCACTCACCAAAGCAAAATGGGGGAGTTTCTTTGGGACTTAAACAGCCTTCTGAGAATAAAAATAGAAGCTGGCGTAGCTGCACTAATTGGACTGGGTGACTCAATCCAATGGTGAATGCTAATAAGTTCCAGAGTATAGGAAAGACTCTTTGTGACAACTTAAAGAAGATGATGATGACCAGTGGTCCAAGAAATCTTAGTAAAATAAAGAACTTGATTGGCAACATGGTTTCCCTAGAAGAGAACCAAGAACTTATTGCTATCCCTTCAAAGGACGAGGTTAAAAAAGTTGTTTTCCAAATAGAGCCCGCTAAATCCCAGGCCCTGATGGTCACCCGGCAAAGTTTTATTAGCACATGTGGGGCTCAATTGGACCAGATATCATTGCTCTTGTGCAAAGTTTTTTCAAAACCAAATTTTCTCTTAAGAAGCTCAATGAAACCTTTGTTACCTACATCCCCAAGAAGAGCTGTCGCCAAAGGGTGAATGACTTTAGACCAATTAGTCTATGTAATGTTATTTATAAAATTATCTCTAAAGTAGTTGCCAATAGACTTAAAAAGGTGCTAAATAAAATTATCGGCACTTACCACCAAAGTGCCTTTGTGGAAGGTAGAGCTATTTCTAATAACTATTTTGTTGTTCATGAAGTTATTCATTCTTTTAAAAGAAAGAGAAAGTAAAAAAACCATGGGCCTAAAATTAGACATGGCAAAAGCATATGATCGAATGGAATGAGACTTCCCAGTCATAGTCCTAGAGGCCTTTGGTTTCCATGAGGAGTTTATTAAAATTGTTCATGAATGTATTTCATCGGTATCATTCTCTATCTTACTCAATAGATCTCTGTTTGGACTTATCACTCCAACAAGAGGACCAAGACAAGGGGATCCTCTTTCGCCATATCTATTTATTATGGGCACCGAGGTACTCTCCCGAATGTTATTGAAAGAGGAAGAGAAAAGAGTCATTCATGGAGCCAAAGTCTCTCGTTCTGCGCCTAGCATTTCACCTATTCTTTGCCGATGATGGTCTTCTCTTTTGCAAGGTAAAAATAAATGAAGTCAGGGCCATTAAGGAGACCATTGATAATTACTGCTTCCTATCTAGACAACTAGTGAATTTTGATAAGTCTACAGCTTACTTTAGTAAAGGGGCCTCCAGTATGAGGAAAAGAGAACTTGCCAAGATCCTAGGCATTAGGCTCATGACTGAGGATGAGAGATATTTAGGAAATCCCTTCATTATGAACAAAAATAGAAATGTTAGTTTCCAATCTCTAATCAGAAAGATTAAAAGTAGAATTATGTCATGGCAAACCCCTTTTCTATCACAAGCAGGGAGGTGTACCCTAATAAAATCAGTTGCTTCTACTATCCCTATTTATAATATGATAGTGCTCCAACTCCCATAAAAAAACCATTAATACTATAGATAAAATGCTTAGAAGTTTCTTTTAGGCCAACTCTCCTGACAAAAAATATATGCATACCATAAAGTGGAAGGAAATCTGTCTCCCTCTCGAAGATGGAGGACTAGGGATTCGGGATACTAAGGAAAATATATAATCTAGCCCTATTGGCCAAAACATGTTGGAGGTGCCTATCTAATGAGAACAGATTATGTTCGAAGATTTTGAAAGCAAAGTATTGTCCGAACAAACCTTTATAGGAGGCAAACTTCAAGAAAGGTAACTCTTGATTTTAGAAGGGATTTGTAGAAGCTACTAATTTTATCAATGATAGGGTGGGGTGAATCATAGGTAATGGGGATCAAATCTCGGTTTGGAAATGCAATTGGATCCCTTCAGAAAGAGGTCTTAGGAAACCAAAGTCTAATGTTGTTAACTAAGATCTTGTGGTTAAAGATCTTTGGTATGAAGACAAAATTGGAATGAACAACTAATTAGAAAAGCTTTTAATAACGCCTCTAATGTTGAGGATATTATGAAAATCTATATTCCTCGTTTCAGAAGTGATGACAGGAGAATATGGCCCTTTTCCAAAGGGGGCGATTTATCTTCAAGATTGTCATACAAAATCATTCATGAAGAAAGTATGATTACCCCACAACTCTCCCTTTAAATGGAAGACATTGCGGTCCCTCCCTCTACCCCAAAGAGTCCTTTTGTTTGGCTGGAAATGTCTTAATAACGCAATCAAGGTAGCAAGTTACTCCATAACAAAAATATCTCTAATGATGTCATTTGTCCTATATGTACAACACAGAAGAATTTATTAAGCATACTCTATTTCTTTGCGATCATGCAAGAGCATCATGGTTTGGCTCTAACATAGGAATGTTATCACATTCTATTACTTCACTGAGGATTAGAGACTGGTGGAACTCCTTTATGAATTATTGTGGCAAGATGAATCCGCCAATTAGTCCTTCAACGAAATCCTGGGTTCTCGTTCTTTGGTGGGCCTTATGGAAAAGTATGAATGATTTTATATTTAGAGACAAAAAAAATTGAGCCTATTAGCACAATCATGAGCTAGAAGAATGGTTGTTGCCTCAATGGCCCATAATGAAAAGGCCTTCAATGGACTTTCATACAATCCCTAGGATCTCAGTCTGAGGAGCCCTAGAGGCACGACTCAAGTGTTCTCAGATGCATCTTTTAGAGCTGTGGATGGAAAAACAGGCCTTTGCTTTGTTATTTGGTTTGCCAGTAATTGGGTTCATGCATGATCAACCAATGGATCCAAGGTTTCCATTTCAAAAGAAGCTGAGGCAAGAGCTGTCCTTTTCGCAATGTAGGAGGCTAGGTTACGGGGATTTCTCAAGATCCATCTTTTTTCGGACGCCCTCGAAGTGATTAGAGCCATCAATGGGTTGATGGATTGGGCTATCCAACCTATTTTGCGGGACATCAATGAGTTGAAGTTCAAGTTTGAAGACATTTACTTTTTCCATGTTCCTAGAATGCTTAATTAATTTGCTCATGAACTTGCCAAGAACTCAAATAGACGAGGGGTTTGTGTGGGACTAACAAGGGATTGATCGCCTATGTAGTTTGGGAAGCTCCTCTTGATTTTATTTTGTTTTCTTTCCTCTCTAATGAAACTGCTTTTTACCAAAAAAAAAAAAAAAAAAAAAGAAAAGTTCCAAAGTGCAATTTGAGCTTTGGGCAAGGATTTAGATCAAATAGTTTTCAGAATAAACCAGCATTACCGATAACTATATACTACGTTGGCAACATTTACACTACTGAATCAATTACAATATGCTCAGAAACCCTCTAATCTATCTATCTACATGCATCTGACTAATTGCAACTCAAGAATCAGTTAGATTTTAAGAGAGAGAACTTGCACTAAGATTGTCAATAGTTTTCACAAACACTGAATGCGGTTCAATTCTGAATAACTGTTCATAGAGATGATACTAGTGAGACCTAGAAACCAGCCTGAATAGTAAAAGAGAAGAACCACAAATCCCCTAACTCTATTCAAATTTCTTTGCCCTGACATTTCCTTTGGGGATTTTACTTAGTACACCTTTCTCCAGCTTCTTGTATTGGTTCTGGAGCTGTCCAAGCATATTATATACAAAGCTGTCAACTTGATCTTCGTGCCTTTCATATAGCACTTGCAGGGTATGAGCAGCAACGAAACCTGAAATAAGCAGAGGATTTTCTAGCATGTAAGGTGGACCCCCAAAAAATGGGTTTCAGGCAGATTGTTTACATTTTTGGGTGCACTTGGATTTGCTGGAAAACTGATGATTGGTTTTAATCTTTTCAATAACCAACAGACTTTCCAACATATTCAAGGCTTTTGAGGCCAATTGCACATAGTATAGTCCTCAAGCGCATTGATCAGCATAATAGAAGAAACAACTAGCACCTAAAATTCATATAACTATCTTTTTTAAGGAAAAACTACGAAGTTCATTAGACAGAGACTTGAATGCTGCTACACAGTACAGCAGCAACAAAAAAATAAAGGAATAGTTAACAAAATGTCCCCACCATAAGCTATAGAATGAACTGCTCTACAAACATAACCAGTCTAGATACAACCTCCTTACAAGGAAAGTGGCCACATTCATGGAAGCTAGGATAGGATGCCTTCCATTTTGTCCATTACAGCACTTTTAATACAATGGATCCTTCATTGTGCTTTTTTATCCATGCAATGATATTGGGGCACTTCAATGAGAGCATTAAATTGATTCTAGCCAGAGGAGATACATATCCCTGTTTTACAATTCATGGTTCCAGGGTCTCAGTTCGCTAACAGTTCAGTGATCTCGGTTTGCTAGGGTAGAATGAGAAATTCATTGTTTTGGGTTGGTTACTGCAGGTCTTAATTTGCTTGGTTTGTAGGTCTTGGTTCATTTGAGTTTTAGACTCTGGTAATATAGTTCTTTCAAATCTAGCCATGTAATTGCTTTCTTTAACTTAGGCCTAACTAGACCGTTTACATTGTTATGGCCTATTAATAATTTCCCATTTGTAACATGGATCACTGATAATTTATTTTTGGATTGTGGATCACATTACTAACTTTAGCCAATCATGACCCACATCGTTATGATCTTGTTTGTGAATTTCAGGGGTTTGAACAATCTGGGTAGCCCTGAGCCAAAACTGTGCAATGTATTCGTGACCTTTAACTTGTGGGGAGTTGTTCAGTGGTCTAGATAATTTATCTCTTAGGTCCTGCCATTTACAAAGCTGCTACAAATTCACACTCGCAAAGATTCTGGACGTTTAGCCTCTTTTCTGTCACCCTTAGATGTAGTTATTTTTACTGATTCCAAACCATTGATCGTAGAAAAGAATGGATTGTCATTGATGAAGGAAGGTGAAAGAAGAGAGGAAACCATTGATTCCAAGGGTGAGTAGATGAACCCAAAACCAATTCTGTTGATAAGCGATCAACCTTTTTTGTGGTGGTTTCACCGTTGTGTCCAATTTCCTCTATTATGCTGAACAAAGGTTTCAAGTGCGACGAATGCAAAGTGGCTTGACTTGAAAATTGAAATTTGATCAAGTTGAGTGACCAAATCCAAATTCTTAGATCACTAGACAAGGCGCTAAACTATGGTGCACATGGAAGTATATATGCTATGTGAAAGAAAAGTGTAGGACTCATGCCTTCAGCAATTGGTGAATATGCAATCAAAGTGAACCCTAGCTCATCAGAAGAAGCCTCCAGAACATTCTCTGGAAGAAACCTCCTGTAAATGAGGTTGTAATTAAACTGATTTGAAACCAATTGGATACCTTTCTTCTTCAACTGATCATAAGCAATAGTAACTAAGGGCGAGTTTGGATATTAACCAAATTGAAGTTGTTGGAATATTTTGGTTAGAAAAGGAACAATATCAGGTTGGAGTTGGACTCTGTTTTACCTTTGGTAATTAAATGCCACTTTAAAATAGCATATGTTCATTTCAATATGCATGTGGAGAAATGGAAAAATATATATGTTCGATTGAATACTACACTAATGGAAAAAGAGAGCCACATCTTTAATTCGAAACTTTCAGAAGGTCTTTTCCCATTTAAAGTTGGTTGAACTGAATGTCACTAGTGATCCAACTCCAAATTCAACCACGCTGAATATACTTAAGCAGTCAAGGGGTCATCAAAATGAGTTACAATGGTTGATCGTCTCTCTCTCTCTCTCTCTCTCTCTCTCTCTCTCTCTCTCACACACACACACACACACACACACAACATAAATCAAGTAACCAGATCAGATTGTATTTAACTATATTAAAGTTCCAAACATGAATGACCCAAGTGCACAAAAATAATACAATGAAACAATTCACATTCAAACACTAAAATGAAAATAAAATATAATAAAAAAGCTCACAAAAAATACTAGAAATACACCCACAAAAAGCAAAACGATAATAAATCCAACATGGTGAGAGTGAATCCTCACGAAGGACTGCAATAAAATATAGCGATAGATACACCAAGCGAGTCAAAGAGGGTATCATGTGCTAGGGGGTGGAGAAATGGTGGTTATGGTTGGGATGGTTGGAATTGAAGGGATGGTGGGAAATGAAGGCATTGAAGGCAATGGTGGAATTGTTAACTTAGGCATAGTAGGTAGGCTAGGAATTGTAGGTATTGTTGGCATAGCAGGCAATGGTGGCAATGTAGTCTTTGGGAGATTTGGCATTACAGGCAAAGGTGGTAGCTGGGTGGCAGGCAATGGTGGCAATGTGGCCTTAGGCAGAGTCGGCAAAGGCGGCAATTGGGTCGCCGGCATCGGTGGCAATGTAGGCATAGGCAGAGTTGGCACCACAGGCAAAGGTGGCAATGTTGGTAGCGTTGGCGCCGCAGGTGGAGAAGCAGTGTCCAAGAGGCGACGAGCAGCAAGGCATCCATTATTGCTCGATGCCAAAAGAACAAGCAGCACAAGTGGGAGGAAGCAAGTGTTAGAAGCCATGTTTGTATGGAAACAATGTTTGAGAAGAGAAGAAAGAGATTTTCTATGGTGTAGGAAGAGAAGCTGATGTTGGGTACTTATAGGGGTGATGTTGGTGGAAGGAGTTTGGATGTAGATCAAAAAAGAAAATGAGGTTTTTGATTGGTTTTCAAGTGTTGTTGGGGACAATATGGAGGTGGTTGTTTGGGGCGGTGTTAGCTCACCACCCTACCCATCTTACTTGAAGAATGTCAAACAAAAACTGTAAATTTGGAAGTGAAGAAAAGACTAACACGCAAAGGTAACGATCTAGTTTATTTGATGGGGACATGAATTGAATTTTTCATGGGTTTTTCATAGGGTTGATACTCTTGTCTTCAGTGCATTATTTTTATGGAATTGGACCCATCTTGATTGTCAAAGGCCTTAATCAAGATTGTTTGTGGCCCTCAAATTGTAAAGAATCTCCATTTCACAATTTGTTTGGAGTAGTATTTTGCTGTGAAAAGGTCGGCAACTCTTAAAAAGAGCTGTGAACCTTTAGATGTGGGGTTCCACGTGGATGAGTGCAAGGGTCAGCAGATGGATCCCATATGAGCATAATCTGATTATGATAATTGATAACCATTCGCTGAGGGCCTTAATCTGTAATGGTTGGAAAAACATTGGATATTCCCTCCATTTAACGAACGGCATAAACACCCCTGAACGCTGAAAATGTTTATTTCTTGTGGTTGTTCTATTAATTCAAAATTCATGGTTTCCCCAAAGGTAGGCATTAGCAACAATTTGGTGGGCCAATTAGGAGTGACATTTCTTGACCCAACCTACCCATCCAACCCGATAATTCAAGGTTCATGCTGACCCTTTTGTGTGTGTGTGTGGTGTTGTTGTTGTTAGGGATGAAATTTCTGAGTAATTAAATGGGTTAGGATCGTATTAAGTCCATTCTCATTGTTCAACCTGCCCACCCTACATGAACCCATCCTGACCTATCTAATTGCTTTATGATTAGGGATGTAAATGGCTACCCGATTCTCCGATTACCCGGAGGTTCCGACTCGTTATAAACCGGTTTTGGGTCCTTATTTAGGCTCCAATAAGTAAATGGGTCCGGGTCCGGTTCCACCTTGGTTCGGACCCGAGACCCGACATATTACCTTAATTTTCGAAAATCTCTCCTAAAAATAATATTTTTTTAAAAATTATTCTCTACCTAAACCCGGACAAGGATCCTAACCCGTCTCATACATGGTTCCAATTCCGGAGCCAAGAAACCGGTTCTGAAATGGTTCCGGGTCCGGATCCAGTTCCACCTTCTCCTTAACGGTTCCGGTTTCAGATCCACCATGGACCCGGACCGGAACCGACCTATTTACAACCCTATTTATGATACACTGTCATGACTTGGGCCCGAGATCCGATTAGTCCAGGCAAACCCCGTGTCGCGAAACCATACTTACTCACGTAAATTCCGAATTAACCAAAGTTAAAACGGAATCCACAAAGGATAACCATACATCAATACTTGTCAAATGTACATTAACAAACTATTAGAACCGAATAAGTCCTTTACATAAAAGTGAATCAATATACACATTACATTTCCTAATTAAGTCAGTCACTGCATATTCAAATACAATGCAGGTGACACTACTCACATTCCAAAATAAATATACAAAAGTACTTATCAAAACATTTTCCATTACTTATAACCAAAGTTCATTCTAATTTTTCCCAAAATATTCCAATCCAATTTCGCACTCCAGATCATATCCATTCGATTAATCGTCCTGGAGGTATCGGATTGGCCTCTTCCGCTGGCGGTGCAACCTCTATAGGACCGGCACGGGCAATTGAGCTTGTAATGTCATCATTTACACTGTGAACACGACAGTTCAACAATGTATATACAAAACTATGATAGTACATGCTATCATTCAAAATAACCCTGTTCAATTTAACAATTAAATAATTCTATACAATTACCAGTTCTAGACAATTTCCATAACATGTACATTGGAATCCAATGGAGTCAAGTAATATCCATTACTAGATGGCAACTATAATAGCATTCGTTTCATTTTAGTTCTTCCAAAAAGGAAGCATTCATTTATATTCATTCATTTCATTTGTTTACAGTGGTTACTCATTATTACGGAATATATGGAATGCAAGTTTAGTCAAAGTAGGACACCTGGTAACATAGAAGTAAGTTTGGGCACACAAAAGATTGTAAAGAAAGAAAACTTTAGGTACCTTGGATCTATGGTGCAACAGGATGGAGAGATTGATACTGATGTAAGTCATAAGATTCAGGCCGGGTGGACAAAATGGAGGAGTGCTTCGGGGGTCTTGTGTGATCGAAAAGTCCCCCTCAAGGTTAAAGGAAAGTATTATAAGGTGGCGGTATGTCCAACGTTGTTATATGGATCAGAGTGTTGGGCATTAAAGCATAATCATGTTAAGAAGATGGAAGTTGCGGAGATGAGAATGCTAAGATAGATGTGTGAGATTACAAGGAGAGATAAGATTATGAATGAGGAGATTATGGGCAAAGTAGGAATAGCACCGATTGAAGATAAAATGAGAGAAAATCGATTTAGATGGTTCGGCCATATTAGAAGGCGCCCAACGGAGGCACATGTTAAAGGTGTGAAAGCATGAAAATTGTCAGGAGTAGGAGAGGGAAAGGGAGACCCAAAAGAAGTTGGAAAGAAACTATTAAACATGACCTTGCCTACATGGATCTAATGGAGGACATGGCCCTAAACAGATTTAATTGGCATCGTCAAACGCATATAGCCGACCCCACCTAGTGGGAAAATGCTTGATTTGGTTTGGTTTGGTTACTCATTATTAGGTGGCTTATCATTTAAGTGACTTTTCAGTCCATGATATGGCTTTTCATTCAATAAAGTGTGGGACATACCAGTGTCTTGATCAGAGATCACTGACATCACCACAGACCTCCGGAACCCCCCAGTCCATCTACTGCAGTAGGATTGGTCATAATTCATTGTTACATTTAGTAACTATTCATTAATCATTCATTTCTTCAGTAACGCATTTCATTAATTTATTTCTTCTCATTAACGAGCTTATTAAAGTACTATGTAGTGCCAGACACGGAAATCTACTCAATTCTAACCAATAAATCTATTCAAACTCCTAAACCAAACATTCAGGTGAAACGTTCGTCATGTTATTGTCAATGACATTACTTTAATTGAAATTTATACATTAAGATAACCTTAGCTAACACCTACGAAGGTTTAGGTACAGTTCCCGATGAACATCACATTATTTAGCCTCAAGGCAAAGTTATAGACCTATTTATATGTAAGTAAATCACTTTTGTTTCAATTAGAATCACCTCAAACTGAACTCATTTTAGAGTCATCCAATTAATGGGGACTATAGACCATTGGATTCTACGTTCCAAGAGCTTTCCAACGGTATATAGAACTCCAAAATCCGACGTACGGATAAAAAGTTATAGTCGTTTGAAAATCTGCTAAGTTCAATAGTCTGCCAAAAGTTCGAACGTTCAGGCCAATAGTTCGAACGTTCGAGTGCAGAATGTTCCGAGCCAAAAACTAGCAGGGCCAAGAGTTTGAACGTTCGGGTCAAAAGTTCGAACGTTCAGACAAGAGTTAAAACGTTCGAGTGCAGAATTTTCAGAACAAAACTTGAAAAATCATGTTTTTGCACTGATTGTTTCCCCACCTTTTCTACTCATTTTCGAGTCTTTCCAAAGGCCATTTAAACATAATTTGATCCTCTACTACTCTATAAACAATTTATTCATCATTTATAACCCAATGGGAATTATTTACAAAAAATCAAATTAATGAACCATACAAGCCTATGTACACAAGAACTGATTTTCCCTGCAATAAAATTTTGGAACCTCATGTTCCCTTCCTCAACATCATTTCTCATAAGATTAGCACTTCTATTCCATTTAAACATCTTTTGATCAACTCCGTTCATTCAACCAATTCCATTTTTACCATGAAATAGGTCTAAACCATAACTATAACAAAATCACAAGAAATCCATATAAATTAGCATTCTAATCATAATAACTGTTTACACTTGCCTTGTTGAAGACAATTAACAAGAACCCTTCTTTACTTAGCTTGTCTTGAGACTAAAATCCCCAATTCAAACCCTAATAATAGATTTAAACATTGAAGAATAGATTTCTATGAGCTATGAGTGCTATAAGGCCTTCTAAACTATTCAATAGAACTTGAAAACTCTCAAAAGAGTTCAAGCTACTTACTTTTAAGTCCTTGAAGAGAAATTTGAGCTTTCTCTCAAACTATAACTCCAAGCAATTGAAGGAGAAGACGAAGAATGTGAAGCTAGCACCTCACTCTCACCCTAAAATCACTTGAACAACTCTAATCTTGACAATTGATGAAGAAAAGGAAGAAGAAGCAAGAAAGGAGCCTAGGGTTTGCTATCCACTTCACTTGGGCTGGGATTTGAGTGAATGAACTCTTTTGAGTTCATCTCCACATTATATAAGCCTCACTTTGCACTTAGGTCCACCTCCTCTTCCCTTATTTACATTTTGAGTCAAATGAAGACTCACTTGATCCATTTCAAGTCAAATGCAATCAAGCCTATTATGAAAATTAATGTACTCCTTGAGATACACGTGCTGGCATCAAGAGTTAACGTATCCGACAAAATACGCGAAAATTCATATTTACGAAAAAGTCATTGTTTTCCTTGTTTGAGTCTAAACTCCATTTAATTAGTTCAATCTCCTTCATTATCATTTTATTAAGCTCAAATCTTTCATTTGAGACTAATTCAATTCCATCTGGCCATAAACCATCACTGGCTTAATTAAGCATGGTTAATTATCCTTAATTTTCAATCAATTAAAGTTAATCTCGACTAACTCGGGATGGGGTATAACATACACCAACATAACTAAAAAACCAACCTGTTTATTAGGTGCTTTAGGTTGACCCTCTTAACTATGTTGGCAAATTGATATTTTCAACCTGATTAAGAAAAGGGTTGTGTTCAGCTTAGCCTTACCCACAGTGCGCTCCGCCCAGCCTATCATATTGCCACTCCCGTGGCCAATCACACTCCAATTAATAATTGTCCATTAAGGCAAGTCGCAAATTAAGGTGAATGCCAATTCATGGGAGCACCTATATGAAAATTTTAGTTTTTGTCGAAAGTGAACCCACTACATGCAAAACTTGTAGGCATAACCTGAAAACGTGAATTAGCAGTGTGTTGCACTGTACAAACCATTGTAGAGTTTTTTTTTTTTTTTTGGTAAAAAGCAATTTCATTAGAGAGGAAAGAAAAAAAAAGTAAAACCAAGAAGAGCTTTCCAAACAAAATAAACCATTGCAGAGTTGAGCACTGTGAATAACATGCATTGGATCAATCCTAACTTGATCCATTTATTAATCTAAGTTGAAAAATGTCAAGATGAAAGTGAAAAGGGTCAACCCTAGGTAGGAAAATATAAAATAACACAGAAAAATTGCAGGAATGGAGCGCCCCAATGTGAGGCCATGGTCCTCTTAAAAACAGTTTTCATCAGTATAAAGTCCCATGAAGGCCTCAGATCAATAACCAAAATGCTCTTGCTTTAACCGTTTGGGCTCCCATCTCACTCACCAAAGCAAAATGGGGGAGTTTCTTCAGGACTTAAGCAACCTTCTGAGAACAAAAAACAGAAGCTAACGCTGCACTAGTTGGACTTGGTGACTCAATCCAATGGTGAATGCTAATAAGTTCCAGAGTATAGGAAAGACTCTTTGTGACGACTTAAAGAAGATGATGAAGACCAGCGGTCCAAGAAATCTTAGTGAAATAAAGAACTTGATTAGCAACATGGTTTCCCTAGAAGAGAACCAAGATCTTATTGCTATCCCTTCAAAGGACAAGGTTAAGAAAGTTGTTTTCCAAATAGAACCCCCTAAATCCCAGGCCCTGACGGTCACTCGACAATGTTTTATTAACACATGTGGGGCTCAACCAGATATCATTGCTCTTGTGCAAAGTTTTTTCAAAACCAAATTTTCTCTTAAGAAGCTCAATGAAACCTTTGTTACCTACATCCCCAAGAAGAGTTGTCCCCAAAGGGTGAATGAATTTAGACCAATTAGTCTATGTAATGTTATTTATAAAATTACTTCTAAAGTAGTTGCCAATAGACTTAAAATGGTGCTAAATAAAATTATCTGCCCTTACCAAAGTGCCTTTGTGGAAGGTAGAGCTATTTTTGATAGCTATATTGTTGTTCATGAAGTTATTCATTCTTTTAAAAGAAAGAGAAAGTAGAAAACCATAGGCCTAAAATTAGAAATGGTAAAAGCGTATGATCGAATGGAATGAGACTTCCTAGTCATAGTCCTAGAGGCCTTTGGTTTCCATGAGGAGTTTATTAAAATTGTTCATAAATGTATTTCATCGGTATCCTTCTCTATCTTACTCAATAGATCTCCGTTTGGACTTATCACTCCAACAAGAGGACCAAGACAAGGGGATCCTCTTTTGCCATATCTATTTATCATGGGCACCGAGGTACTCTCCCGAATGTTATTGAAAGAGGAAGAGAAAAGAGTCATTCATGGAGCCAAAGTCTCTCGTTCTGCACCTAGGATTTCCCACCTATTCTTTGCCGATGATTGTCTTCTCTTATGCAAGGCAAAAATAAATGAAGTCAGGGCCATTAAGGACACCATTGATAATTACTGCTTCCTATCTGGGCAACTAGTGAATTTTGATAGGTCTACAGCTTACTTTAGTAAAGCGGCCTCCGGTATGAGGAAAAGAGAACTTGCCAAGATCCTAGGCATCATGCTCATGATTATAGATGAGAGATATTTAGGAAATCCCCTCATTATGAACAAAAATAGAAATGTTAGTTTCCAATCTCTAATCGGAAAAATTAAAAGTAGAATTATTTCATGGCAAACCCCTTTTCTATCACAAGCATAGAGATGTACCCTAATAAAATCAGTTGCTTCTACTATCCCTATTTATAATATGACAGTGCTCCAACTCCCATAAAAAACTATTGATACTATAGATAAAATGCTTAGAAGATTCTTTTGGGCCGACTCTCATGACAAAAAAAATATGCATACCATAAAGTGGAAGGAAATCTACCTCCCTCTCGAAGATGGAGGACTAGGGATTCGGGATACTAAGGAAAATAATCTAGCCCTATTGGCCAAAACATGTTGGAGGTGCCTCTCTAATGAGAACATATTAAGTTCGAAGATTTTGAAAGCAAAGTACTATCCGAACAAACATTTATGGGCGACAAACTTCAAGGAAGGTAACTCTTGGTTTTGGAACGGATTTGTAGAAGCTTCTAATTTTATCAATGATAGGGTGGGGTGGATCATACGTAATGGGGATCAAATCTCGGTTTGGAAATGCAATTGGATCCCTTCAGAAGGAGGTCTTAGGAAACCAAAGTCCAGTGTTGTTAATTAAGATCTTGTGGTTAAATATCTTTGCTATGAAGACAAAAATTGGAATGAACGGCTAATTAGAAATGTTTTTAATAACGCCTCTGATGTTGAGGATATTATGAAAATATATATTCCCCGTTCCAGAAGTGATGACAGGAGAATATGGCATTTTTCCGAAGGGGGTGATTTATCTTCAAGATCGCCATACAAAATCATTCATGAAGAAAGTAGGATTACCCACAACTCTCCCTTTAATTGGAAGACATTGTGATCCCTCCCTCTACCCCAAAGAATCCTTATGTTTGGTTGGAAATGTCTTAATAATGCAGTTAAGGTAGCAAGTTACTCCATAACAAAAATCCCTAATGATGCCATTTGTCCTATATGTACAACATCATAAGAATTTAATGAGCATACTCTATTTCTTTGCGATCATGCAATAATATCATGGTTTGGCTCTAACATAGGAATGTTATCACATTCTATTACTTCACTGAGGATTTGAGACTGGTGGAACTCCTTTATGGATTATTGTGGCAAGATGAATCCGCCAATTAGTCCTCAAACGAAATCCTGGGTTCTCATTCTTTGGTGGGCCTTATGGAAAAGTATGAATGATTTTATATTTAGAGGCAAAAAAATAAAAATAAATTTTTTTTTAGCCTATTGGCACAATCATATGAGCTAGAAGAATGGTTGTTACCTCAATGGCCCATAATGAAAAGGCCTTCAATGGACTTTCATACAATCCCCAGGATCTCAGTATGAGGAACCCTAGAGGCACGGCTCAGGTGTTCTTGGATGCACCTTGATGTAGTTAATTTTACTGATTCCAAACCATTGATTGTAAAAAATAATGGATTGTCATTGATTAAGAAAGGTGAAAGAAGAGAGGAAACCATTGATTCCAAGGGTGAGTAGATGAACCCAAAACCAATTCTGTTGATAAGAGATCAACCTTTTTTGTGGGGGTTTCACTGTTGTGTCCAATTTCCTTTATTATGCTGAACAAAGGTTTCAAGTGCTACGAATGCAAAGTGGCTTGACTTGAAAATTGAAATTTGATCAAGTTGAGTGAACAAATCCAAACTCTTAGATCACTAAGCAAGGCGTTAAACTATGGTGCACATGGAAGTATATATGCTATGTGAAAGAAAAGTGTAGGACTCATGCCTTCAGCAATTGGTGAATATGCAATCAAAGTGAACCCTAGCTCATCAGAAGAAGCCTCCAGAACATTCTCTGGCAGAAACCTCCTGTTTATGAGGTTGTAATTAAACTGATTTGAAACCAATTGGATACCTTTATTCTTCAACTGATCATAAGCAATATTAACTAAGAGCGAGTTCGGATATTAACCAAATTGAAGTTGTTGGAATATTTTGGTAGAAAGGAACAATAGCAGGTTGGAGTTGGACTCTGTTTTACCTATGGTAGTTAAATGCCTCTTTAAAATATATGTTCATTTCAATATGCATGTGGAGAAATGGAAAAATATATATGTTATTCGATTTAATACTACACTAATGGAAAAAGAGAGCCATATCTTTAATTCCAAACTTTCAGAAGACCCTTTTCCCATTAAAGTTGGTTGAACTGAATGTCACTAGTGATCCAACTCCAAATATAACCACGCTGAATATACTTAAGCAGTCAAGGGGTCATCAAAATGAGTTACAATGGTTGATCGTCTCTCTCTCTCTCTCTCTCTCTCTCTCTCTCTCTCACACACACACACACACACAACATAAATCAAGTAACCAGATCAGATTGTATTTAACTATATTAAAGTTCCAAACATGAATGACCCAAGTGCACAAAAATAATACAATGAAACAATTCGCATTCAAAGACTAAAATGAAAATAAAATAAAATAAAAAAGGTCACAAAAAATACTAGAAATACACCCACAAAAAGCAAAACGATAATAAATCCAACATGGAGAGAGTGAATCCACACGAAGGACTGCAATAAAATATAGCGATAGATACACCAAGCGAGTCAAAGAGGGTATCATGTGCTAGGGGGTGGAGAAATGGTGGGTATGGTTGGGATGGTTGGAATTGAAGGGATGGTGGGAAATGAAGGCATTGAAGGCAATGGTGGAATTGTTAACTTAGGCATAGTAGTGTCACATCCCGGTCCCGAAATCACGCTGGCCTAGGGTAATCCCCGAGGTGTGTCACACGTACTCCCGTATATTGTACCTGTCTCGAGTCAAATACAACATACGAAGGAGAGAAAAATCGACTAATCCACATGTGAGAACACATAACATATCATATAGCGGAAGTCGTAATTCATTTAGATAAGGTATCAAATTCCTTCGAGGTCGATTAAACATTTAAGTTTGGTGCAAAAGAAGTAAACAAGTTTATACATTAATTACAAAAGAGGGATCAATAAAAGAATCCCTACACAACTGTTGAAAGAACCTATACATGCACTACCAAAAGTATATTCAAAAGAATTTCATGAGACCATATGAAAATGACTGTCACACGAACTATGGTATTCACTAGTGTAGTCCGCGCTCCGAGTAGGTCAAATCTAGGCTGGCCCTGGTTCTGGCCACTCTTCTAGTCCTGCTGGTACCTCCTGGGTACCCTCCTCTCTCTCCTGGGCCTCTTCAGGACCGGGTGCTGTATCTGCGTCTGTGACACCAAATGTAGTATCTCAATACGACGATTTTTAGCAAGTATAAGCACAATAAGAATTTACATAATGTTGCAACTTTGAATTTCAATACGAGCAATTTAGTAGATGGCAATGATAGTATCACTATGCAAATTGTGTCTGAATTAAATATGCTGAGGAATCAATAATTAAGAAACCATACAAATGTGGCTACTACTTAAAGCTCATCCTCTCAAAGAGAGTTAAATCTTGTTGGGATGTCACCAGCGGCCCGGCCAAAGGCTAACTGGCTACCCGATTCTGGAGTTCCGGTGCTCCAGGCGACATACTGCAGTAGTCTCTCAAATACGAACCCAAGTGCTGGCCCCGTCGGGCGTCACAGGGTCGAAGCTAGGTAGTGCCGACTCAATCGAATCAAATAGATCGAATAATAAGTGGACTCGAGTGAGTTGTATTCCAAACCATTTTTAAACAAATCAATTCAATTCGTATATCATCTTATCATATACTCACTCAATCCACCTTTCTCATGATTTCTGAACCGATATACCATATATAACAAATAGTGGAGGAAATAAAGGAATTAAAGCTATTGAACCTCAAAGGATCTGGAAATTGAAATAACTTATTTACTTATAATGATTGAACTGTCAAATGAAAATATATTCCAATATGCAATGCAATAAGTCAAGGAGTCAATGAATCTTACTAACCATTTCTAACTACTTCTGTTAGTCTCTCACCATCCAATACAAGGTAAGTTTAGCAACCCAATGTATTACTACATTTCCAGGTGTCACCATTTATGAGAAATACATTAAGTTCCTAAACTAACCCTCAGGGCATAATGTTAGACTCATAAACATCCATTAGGCCAATTAATAAGGTTAACGGTTCCATTTTAAGGCCATAAAGTCTCCCCAATTCTTGATTTCCTAAGGGAATAAGGGTAGGCACCTTAAGTATCCCGCTAGAACATTTAAGGTGGGTTAAAATAAGTTAGGGATGATAATTCACCCAAAGATTGGGGCCAAAAGAGGTTCAGTGCATAGCACTAGGTTCGCTCGAGCGGACCCAAGTTCGCTCGAGCGGACCCCTTTCCAGAGGATTGAAGGTTCGAGCGCACTTTATTCGTTCGCTCGAACGGTTGGTTCGCTCGAGCGAAGTGTCCAGTTCACTCGAGCGAACTGTCCAGAACCCTGTTCCGGATTTCCTTTCCATTCCGTTTCTCCTTCCCTTTCATTCTTCCTCCCACTACTAAATCTGCAAAGGAATGGAGCCTTCATGCTCCCATTCATCATACAACACTAATAATTCTTAACTCAATCCCATTACTTAAAATCATTCCCAATCATTCATTTATTGAAAGCTAAGAGCATTGAATAAGGGCATCATTTAATCAAGGAAATATAACAAGAATGTAAGTCCATATTATGCATATACTTGCCTCTATTTTAAGCTTCTCAACTTCTTATACCCTCTTGATGTTCCAAGCCCTAAAATTCCCAAATGACTCAAACCCTAGACATAATACACATGGAAAAACATATGAATATGGATGCATGTCTAGTATATGGGTCTTTTGACTCTAATACAACTCAAAAATCCAAACAAAAGAGTTTGAAGCCTACCTCTTTTAATAATTCCGAATTTGAAGTTGGGGGAAGAAGTAGTTTCTCAAAACAAGAGGTGGAGAAGATGAATAAGATGATGAAGAAGAGGACTTCCACCTTGGCCTTCCTTTGCACAAGCTAAAGTGATTGATGAAAGAGAGGAATTGAAAGGAATAAGGAAGAGAAGAGTTTTCTCTTCCACCCACATGCACAACCGAATGAAAATGAGTGAGGTGGGGTTGGTGTAGGTGATAAAGAGTGATATTTTGCAGAAAAGCCCACTTGCTTTGTATATTTTCAGTTTGAGTCAATTGAGGGTCCATTTCTTCCACGAGGGGTCAAATGAAGTAAAGTCGAATACAAAAATTGACGAGCTTAACGAAATACACCCGATGACGCCAAAATGACGTAAAAACGATGAAAAACGAGAAAATCTATAATTATGGAAAAGTCCTTGACTCAATCCACTTGAGTCAATTCAGCTCTACTCAATTAATCAAAACTCAAGACTCGAGTTGACTCGGTCTAAAAGACTAAATTAATGATTTATAACTAAACACGATTAATTAAACTAAATCCCCATTAATTAGCATTAATGAAGATTTAATTGGGTTGGGGTGTAACAAGTAGGTAGGCTAGGAATTGTAGGCATTGTTGGCATAGCAGGCAATGGTGGCAATGTAGTCTTTGGGAGATTTGGCATTACAGGCAAAGCTGGTAGCTGGGTGGCAGGCAATGGTGGCAATGTGGCCTTAGGCAGAGTCAGCACAGTCAGCAAAGGCGGCAATTGGGTCGCCGGCATCGGTGGCAATGTAGGTATAGGCAGAGTTGGCACCACAGGCAAAGGTGGCAATGTTGGTAGCGTTGGCGCCGGAGGTGGAGAAGCAATGTCCAAGAGGCGGCGAGCAGCAAGGCATCCATTATTGCTTGATGCCAAAAGAACAAGCAGCACAAGTGGGAGGAAGCAAGTGTTAGAAGCCATGTTTGTATGGAAACAATGTTTGAGAAGAGAAGAAAGAGATTTTCTATGGTGTAGGAGGAGAAGCTGATGTTGGGTACTTATAGGGGTGATGTTGGTGGAAGGAGTTTGGATGTAGATCAAAAAAGAAAATGAGGTTTTTGATTGGTTTTCAAGTGTTGTTGGGGACAATATGGAGGTGGTTGTTTGGGGCGGTGTTAGCTCACCTCCCTACCCATCTTACTTGAAGAATGTCAAACAAAAACTGTAAATTTGGAAGTGAAGAAAAGACAAACACGCAAAGGTAACGATCTAGTTTATTTGATTGGGACATGAATTGAATTTTTCATGGGTTTTTCATAGGGTTGATACTCTTGTCTTCAGTGCATTATTTTTATGGAATTGGACCCATCTTGATTGTCAAAGGCCTTGATTAAGATTGTTTGTGGCCCTCTAATTGTAAAGAATCTCCATTTCACAATTTGTTTGTAGTATTTTGCTATGAAAAGGTCGGCAACTCTTAAAAAGAGCTGTGAACCTTTGGATGTGGGGTTCCACATGGATGAGTGCAAGGGTCAGCAGATGGATCGCATATGAGCATAATCTGATTATGATAATTGATAACCATTCGCTGAAAACATAAACCATTGCAGAGTCAAGCACTGTGAATAACATGCATTGGATCAATCCTAACTTGATCCATTTATTAATCTAAGTTGAAAAATGTCAAGATGAAAGTGAAAAGGGTCAACCCTAGGTAGGAAAATATAAAATAACACAGAAAAATTGTAGGAATGGAGCGCCCCAATGTGAGGCCATGGTCCCCTTAAAAACAGTTTTCATCAGTATAAAGCCCCATGAATGCCTCAGATCAATAACCAAAATGCTCTTGCTTTAACCGTTTGGGCTCCCATCTCACTCACCAAAGCAAAATGGGGGAGTTTCTTCAGGACTTAAACAGCCTTCTGAGAACAAAAAACAGAAGCTAACGTAGCTGCACTAGTTGGACTGGGTGACTCAATCCAATGGTTAATGCTAATAAGTTCCAGAGTATGGGAAAGACTCTTTGTGACAACTTAAAGAAGATGATGACGACCAGCGGTCCAAGAAATCTTAGTGAAATAAAGAACTTGATTAGCAATATGGTTTCCCTAGAAGAGAACCAAGATCTTATTGCTATCCTTTCAAAGGACGAGGTTAAGAAAGTCGTTTTCCAAATAGAGCCCCCTAAATCCCAGGCCCTGATGGTCACCCGGCAAAGTTTTATTAACACATGTGGGGCTCAACCAGATATCATTGCTCTTGTGCAAAGTTTTTTTCAAAACCAAATTTTCTCTTAAGAAGCTCAATGAAACCTTTGTTACCTACATCCCCAAGAAGAGTCGACCCCAAAGGGTGAATGACTTTAGACCAATTAGTCTATGTAATGTTATTTATAAAATTATCCGTAAAGTAGTCGCCAATAGACTTAAAAAGGTGCTAAATAAAATTATCTGCCCTTACCAAAGTGCCTTTGTGGAAGGTAGAGCTATTTCTGATAGCTATTGTTGTTCATGAAGTTATTCATTCTTTTAAAAGAAAGAGAACCATGGGCCTAAAATTAGACATGGTAAAAGCGTAATCGAATGGAATGGGACTTCCTAGTCATAGTCCTAGAGGCCTTTGGTTTCCATGAGGAGTTTATTAAAATTGTTCATGAATGTATTTCATCGGTATCCTTCTCTATCTTACTCAATAGATCTCTGTTTGGACTTATCACTCCAACAAGAGGACCAAGACAAGGGGATCCTCTTTTGCCATATCTATTTATCATGGGCACCGAAGTACTCTCCCAAATGTTATTGAAAGAGGAAGAGAAAAGAGTCATTCATGGAGCCAAAGTCTCTCGTTCTGCACCTAGGATTTCCCACCTATTCTTTGTCGATGATGGTCTTCTCTTTTGCGAGGCAAAAATAAATGAAGTCAGGGCCATTAAGGACACCATTGATAATTACTGCTTCCTATATGGGCAACTAGTGAATTTTGATAAGTCTGCAGCTTACTTTAGTAAAGCGGCCTCCAGTATGAGGAAAAGAGAACTTGCCAAGATCCTAGGCATCAGGCTCATGATTGAGGATGAGAGCTATTAAGGAAATCCCCTCATTATGAACAAAAATAGAAATGTTAGTTTCCAATCTCTAATCGGAAAAATTAAAAATAGAATTATTTCATGGCAAACCCCTTTTCTATCGCAAGCATAGAGGTGTACCCTAATAAAATGAAAATCAGTTGCTTCTACTATCCCTATTTATAATATGACAGTGCTCCAACTCCCATAAAAAACTATTGATACTATAGATAAAATGCTTAGAAGTTTCTTTTGGGCCGACTCTCCTGACAAAAAAAATATGCATACCATAAAGTGGAAGGAAATCTGCCTCCCTCTCGAAGATGGAGGACTAGGGATTTGGGATACTAAGGAAAATAATCTAGTCCTATTGTCCAAAACATGTTGGAGGTGCCTCTCTAATGAGAACATATTAAGTTCGAAGATTTTGAAAGCAAAGCACTATCCGAACAAACATTTATGGGAGGCAAACTTCAAGAAAGGTAACTCTTGATTTTGGAATGGATTTGTAGAAGCTACTAATTTTATCAATGATAGGGTGGGGTGGATCATAGGTAATGGGGATCAAATCTCGGTTTAGAAATACAATTGGATCCCTTCAGAAGGAGGTCTTAGGAAACCAAAGTCCAGTGTTGTTAACTAAGATCTTGTGGTTAAATATCTTTGCTATGAAGACAAAAATTGGAATGCACAGCTAATTAGAAATGTTTTTAATAACGCCTCTGATGTTGAGGATATTATGAAAATATATATTCCCCGTTTCAGAAGTGATGACTGGAGAATATGACCTTTTTCCAAAGGGGGCGATTTATCTTCAAGATCACCATACAAAATCATTCATGAAGAAAGTATGATTACTCACAACTCTCCCTTTAATTAGAAGACATTGTGGTCCCTTCCTCTACCCCAAAGAATCCTTCTGTTTGGTTGGAAATGTCTTAATAACGCAGTTAAGGTAGCAAGTTACTCCATAACAAAAATCTCTAATGATGCCATTTGTCCTATATGTACGACATCAGAAGAATCTATTGAGCACACTCTATTTCTAAGCGATCATGCAAAAGTATCATGGTTTGGCTCTAACATAGAAATGTTATCACATTCTATTACTTCACTGAGGATTTGAGACTGGTAGAACTCCTTTATGGATTATTGTGGCAAGATGAATCCGCCAATTAGTCCTCAAACGAAATCTTGGGTTCTCGTTCTTTGGTGGGCCTTATGGAAAAGTAGGAATGATTTTATATTTAGAGGCAAAAAAAAATTGAGCCTATTAGCACAATCATATGAGCTAGAAGAATGGTTGTTGCCTCAGTGGCCCATAATGAAAAGGCCTTCAATGGACTTTCATACAATCCCCAGGATCTCAGTATGAGGAACCCTAGAGGCACGGCTCAGGTGTTCTCGGATGCACCTTGATGTAGTTAATTTTACTGATTCCAAACCATTGGTTGTAAAAAATAATGGATTGTCATTGATTAAGGAAGGTGAAAGAAGAGAGGAAACCATTGATTCCAAGGGTGAGTAGATGAACCCAAAACCAATTCTGTTGATAAGAGATCAACCTTTTTTGTGGGGGTTTCACTGATGTGTCCAATTTCCTTTATTATGCTGAACAGAGGTTTCAAGTGCTACGGATGCAAAGTGGCTTGACTTGAAAATTGAAATTTGATCAAGTTGAGTGAACAAATCCAAATTCTTAGATCACTAAGCAAGGCGTTAAACTATGGTGCACATGGAAGTATATATGCTATGTGAAAGAAAAGTGTAGGACTCGTGCCTTCAGCAATTGGTGAATATCAGAAGAAGCCTCCAGAACATTCTCGGGAAGAAACCACCTGTATATGAGGTTGTAATTAAACTGATTTGAAACCAATTGGATACCTTTCTTCTTCAACTGATCATAAGCAATATTAACTAAGAGCGAGTTTGGATATTAACCAAATTGAAGTTGTTTGAATATTTTGGTTAGAAAAGGAACAATATCAGGTTGGAGTTGGACTCTGTTTTACCTTTGGTAATTAAATGCCACTTTAAAATAGCATATGTTCATTTCAATATGCATGTGAAGAAATGGAAAAATATATATGTTCTTCGATTGAATACTACACTAATGGAAAGAGAGAGCCATATATTTAATTCCAAACTTTCAGAAGGCCCTTTTCCCATTTAAAGTTGGTTGAACTGAATGTGACTAGTGATCCAACTCCAAATTCAACCACGCTGAATATACTTAAGCAGTCAAGGGGTCATCAAAATGAGTTACAATGGTTGACCCTCTCTCTCTCTCTCTCTCTCTCTCTCTCTCTCACACACACACAACATAAATCAAGTAACCAGATCAGATTGTAATTAACTATATTAAAGTTCCAAACATGAATGACCCAGTGCACAAAAATAATACAATGAAACAATTCGCATTCAAAGACTAAAATGAAAATAAAATAAAATAAAAAAGGTCACAAAAAATACTAGAAATACACCCACAAAAAGCAAAACGATAATAAATCCAACATGGAGAGAGTGAATCCACACGAAGGACTGCAATAAAATATAGCGATAGATACACCAAGCGAGTCAAAGAGGGTATCATGTGCTAGGGGGTGGAGAAATGGTGGGTATGGTTGGGATGGTTGGAATTGAAGGGATGGTGGGAAATGAAGGCATTGAAGGCAATGGTGGAATTGTTAACTTAGGCATAGTAGGTAGGCTAGGAATTGTAGGTATTGTTGGCATAGCAGGCAATGGTGGCATTGTAGTCTTTGGGAGATTTGGCATTACAGGCAAAGGTGGTAGCTGGGTGGCAGGCAATGGTGGCAATGTGGCCTTAGGCAGAGTCGGCAAAGGCGGCAATTGGGTCGCCGGCATCGGTGGCAATGTAGGCATAGGCAGAGTTGGCACCACAGGCAAAGGTGGCAATGTTGGTAGCGTTGGCGCCGGAGGTGGAGAAGCAGTGTCCAAGAGGCGACGAGCAGCAAGGCATCCATTATTGCTCGATGCCAAAAGAACAAGCAGCACAAGTGGGAGGAAGCAAGTGTTAGAAGCCATGTTTGTATGGAAACAATGTTTGAGAAGAGAAGAAAGAGATTTTCTATGGTGTAGGAGGAGAAGCTGATGTTGGGTACTTATAGGGGTGATGTTGGTGGAAGGAGTTTGGATGTAGATCAAAAAAGAAATTGAGGTTTTTGATTGGTTTTCAAGTGTAGTTGGGGACAATATGGAGGTGGTTGTTTGGGGCGGTGTTAGCTCACCTCCCTACCCATCTTACTTGAAGAATGTCAAACAACACTGTATATTTGGAAGTGAAGAAAAGACTAACACGCAAAGGTAACGATCTAGTTTATTTGATGGAGACATGAGTTGAATTTTTCTTGGGTTTTTCATAGGGTTGATACTCCATCGTCAGTGCATTATTTATGTGGAATTGGACCCATCTTGATTGTCAAAGACCTTAATCAAGAATTCAAGATTGTTTGTGGCCCTCAAATTGTAAAGAAACTCCAATCCACAATTTGTTGGGAGTAATATTATGCTGTGAACGGTCGGCAACTCTTAAAAGAGCTGTGAACCTTTGGATGTGGGGTTCCACTTGGATGAGTGCAAGGGTAAGCAGATGGATCCCATATGAGCATAATCTGATTATGATAATTGATAACCAGTCGCTGAGGGCCTTAATCTGTATTGGTTGGAAAAATTATTCTATACTCCCTCCATGTAACAAACGGCACAAACGACATTTAACAAACGGAAGCCTGAACCAGCTGGTATTAGTGGGGTGCTTCGAAATTGCAATGGGAATGTTTTATTTATGTTCTCCAAATATGTGGGGGTCTGTGACTCTAATGAAGCTAAGGTTTTAGTTATTCTAGAATCTCCTAAGTGTTTTTCAAGGTATTACCATGGCAATCGTATTATGGAGAGTGATTCATCTAATGCAATAAGTTGGGTTTCGAACCGGAATGCTTGTTCATGGAAATTTAAGTTCAACTTCAATGAAATCTGAGTATTATTCACCACCATTAATGTTAGCTTTCAGCATAAGAGTAGGTCATCAAACATGACAGCAGATGCTTTAGCCAAGCAAGGTGTCGAGAGAGTTTCCCCTTTTAAGGGTTTTATTATGTAGTTGTGGTGTGAGGGGGTACATTACTCTTAGTACCTCTGTGTTTCTTTCCACCTTCTCTTCTTTTCTTCTTGTACTCTTTGTTTATATTCTATTATCTTTTAATATAAGTTATTGTTACCGATTAAAAAAAAAGGCATAAACACCCCGGAATGCTGAAAAGGTTTATTTCTTGTGGTTGTTCGATTAATTCAAATATCATGGTTTCCAAAGGTAAGCATTAGCAACAATTTCATGGGCCAATTAGGAGTGACATTTCTTGACCCAACCTATGCATCCAACCCGATAATTCAAGATTCATGTTGAACCTTTTGTGTGTGTGTGTGTGTTTTTTTGTTGTTGTTTTTAGGGATGACATTTATGAGTAATTAAATGGGTTAGGATCGTATTGAGTCCATTCTCATTGTTCAACCTGCCCACCCTATATGAACCCATCCTGACCTATCTAATTGCTTTATGATACACCAACTTAACTAAAAAACCAGCCTCTTTATTAGGTGCTTTAGGTTGACCCTCTTAACTAAGTTGGCAAATTGATATTTTCAACCTTGTTAAGAAAAGGGTTGTGTTCAGCTTAGCCTTACCCACAGTACGCTCAGCCCAGCCTATCTTATTGCCACTACCGTGGCCAATCACACTCCAATTAATAATTGTCCATTAAGGCAAGTCGCAAATTAAGGTGAATGCCAATTCATGGGAGCACTTGTCTGAAAATTTTAGTTTTGGTCAAAAGTGAACCCACTGCATGCAAAATTTGTAGGCTTAACCTGAAAACATGAATTGGCAACGTGTTACACTGTACCAACCATTGCAGAAATAACATGCATTGGATCAATCCTTAACTTGATCCATTTATTAATCTAACTTGAAAAATGTCAAGATGAAAGTGAAAAGGGTCAACCCTAGGTAGGAAAATATAAAATAACACAGAAAAATTGCAGGAATGGAGCGCCCCAATGTGAGGTCAAGCTCCCCTTAAAAACAGTTTTCATCAGTATAAAGTCCCATGAAGGCCTCGGATCAATAACCAAAATGCTCTTGCTTTAACCGTTTAGGCTCCCATCTCACTCACCAGAGCAATATGGGGGAGTTTCTTCAGGACTTAAACAGCCTTCTGATGACAAAAAAAGAAGCTGACGTAGCTGCACTAGTTGGACTGGGTGACTCAATCCAATGGTGAATGCTAATAAGTTCCAGAGTGAAATTTGAGCTTATGCTGACTGATGGGCAAGGACTTGGATCAAATAGTTTTCAGAACAAACCAGCATTACCAATAACTATATACTACGTTGGCAACATTTACACTACTGAATCAATTACAACATACTCAGAAATCCTCTAATCTATCTATCTACATGCATCTGACTAATTGCAACTCAATAATCAGTTACATTTTAAGAGAGAGAACTTGTACTAAGATTTTCAATAGTTTTCACAAACACTGAATGCGGTTCAATTCTGAATAACTGTTCATAGAGATGATACTAGTGAGACCTAGAAACCAGCCTGAATAGTAAAAGAGAAGAACCACAAATCCCCTAACTCTATTCAAATTTCTTTGCCCTGACATTTCCTTTGGGGATTTTACTTAGTACACCTTTATCCAGCTTCTTGTATTGGTTCTGGAGCTGTCCAAGCATATTATATACAAAGCTGTCAACTTGATCTTCGTACCTTTCATATAGCACTGGCAGGGTATGAGCAGCAACGAAACCTGAAATAAGCAGAGGATTTTCTAGCATGTAAGGTGGACCCCCAAAAAATGGGTTTCAGGCAGATTGTTTACATTTTTGGGTGCACTTGGATTTGCTGGAAAGCTGAAGACTGGTTTTAATCTTTTCAATAACCAACAGACTTTCCAACATATTCAAGGCTTTTGAGGCCAATTGCACATAGTATAGTTCTCAAGTGCATTGATCGGCATATTAGAAGAAACAACTAGCACCTAAAATTCATATAACCATCCCTTTTATGAAAAACAGTAAGTTCATTAGAGAGACTTGAATGCTGCTACACAGTACAGCAACAACAAAAAATAAAGGAATAGTTAACAAAATGTCCCCACCATAAGCTATAGAATGAACTGCTCTACAAACATAACCAGTCTAGATACAACCTCCTAACAAGGAAAGTGACCACATCCATGGAAGCTAGATGCCTTCCATTTTGTCCATTACAGCACTTTTAATACAATGGATCCTTCATTGTGCCTTTTTATCCATGCAATGATAATGGGGCACTTCAATGAGCATTAAATTGTTGCCACTAACTATTAATAATTAAGTACTTCAATATCATTATACACCTATAACTTATACGAATATCACAACATGATGGATTTCCCATGTTCCCCCGAACTTCTAGTCAAAACCCATGCATGCATCAAAGTTGCATTAACCTACTTAACCTTTTCTTTCTTACTATTATTTCTATACAGGAAAAATGAAAAAGAAATACAATATAATTTTCATGAAGAAGGAATTCTCCGAAAAAGAAAAAAAAAGAAGGAATTCAAGAGCAGGTCTGTCCAAAGAACTCTGCATTTGTAGAACAATCAAAATCCAGCAATGGCGACAAAGCACTTGGGTAAATGTTTAGTTATTTTTTCAACCTTAGTTTGAGGACAGCAAAATCCAGGAACCCCAGTCATGAGAGAATCAGTGACAAAATGAGCAGCTGTGTGCATACTGCATGTCCATGTGTGAACCCAAGGTTACAAGAAAGTTAGTCTAGCATGCACAGCACGTGTATAAAACTAGTTACACAAAAATGAGTCAACCATTAACACTTGTGCGTACATGCCTGCACAAGAATTATGTACATGTGCATGAATACATCTGTTGATGCAATTTGTGATAGCAAACATAAAGAAATTTTCACATAGGCAAACCTAGTCATATGTAACAAAAAATATTATATTATATAGGCAAAAGAAATTAGATCTCACCAATATACATGACAGTAAGAAAATTGCACCAGCTTGAAATTATGGCAGCCACCCACAAGCTTGCCACAACCTGATCAGAATTCTCAAAGGTTAATAACTAAACCTTCCTAGATAAATTGCTTGAGATCCATCATCAAGGATCATCAATGGTAAGATAGAAATCAACAAAGATTCATGTTAAGATTGCATTAGCAGTGAACTAAATTATTTCTTTCCTTCACATGGAATATAACTGTTTCACTTCGATCAGGGAGCCAAATTTGATAATAAAAAAAAAAAAAATCAAACTAATTTTAGAAAGCTTATTGATGAATGCCAGCTTCTCAGTAAATAAAGCATCCTTATGGAGAACATGCTGACTTGGCTAGGTATATCAACACATCTATCTTGCATAAAAAAAATCTTAGGATCAATATTACCCCACGGCCCATGCCTCTCAAGAAAAAAAAATAAAAAAAAATGAGCACAACCATATCAGAGGAGCAGCTACTGTCAGCTAGGTAGTTTTTGTCAGCCATTTGTCAGTTATTAAGTCATATGAGTCCTCCATCCTCATTCTTTCTAATGTGATCGAGTTGCTTTGCTTACTTTGCCTCCAATTATCTCTAATTAAAATGTCTTTATAAGAACCTATTATCAAACTCTATTAGCATTTTTGCTATTTCCTTCCATTTGTCATGTTTTCTTACACACTATAGCAAGGACATCACATAAGTCCAAAATTCCATGTGAGATCCATGTTGATTGACTACACTATATGCATGCATTAGGGAAAATATAGAACTACCTTTTAGTATCAAGATACTGTTTCCAGAGTTCTGTACACTATATGTTATGTGATATAATGTTCTGTCTTAACCATGTACAAAATAAAACATTATTGAAAGTTATAGTATTCTTCATGGATATGTCAAGTACTGGGTTTTCAAGGTCCAATATATATCTAATACCTTGGGTTGGTGTTTGACATGGGCACAAGTCCGTATCCCTATTAACATGATCATGATACAATTCAGGAACTTCTTCTTCTTCTTCTTCTTTTTGAAACAGTATTCAGGAACTAATTTTCAACACTATCTGGTTCAAGTACCCTCAAACAAAAATCAATCTCTTTTTATTAAATAGTGGATTGGAATCCTTCTTTGAAGACCAAATAATATTTTCTCACGAGTTAAATTAGATTATCAAGTGCAAGGGTCATCAAGAGTACAAAAGTACCCAAGCTTGCATTTTTTTTTTTTTTTCTATTTCCTATACTGAAATGATTCATTGGGCTAGCCGAACTAGCATTCACTGTTTGATTCCTTCAAATAGACCCTGCTTTGTGTAACACCAAATGATCACAATGTGCAGAAGATGAGCACAGACACAATGTGCAGAAGATGAAAACACAATGGAGACAACAAACACACCTATTTACACACACATACTAGTAAGAATTAGTTAATGAACACACATAAAAGTTTAAACATACCACAATAAATTGCTTCAAGTTTCTTCCAGATGCAACATCTTGGAGAAATTCCAAGAATCGATTAATTTCAGTGCCAACAGTAGCCCCTATGTTGACAAACAGCTCCTTGGGCAAAACAAGGCGAGGTACCTTAGATGAGGACCTGTAGGAATGGACCACTCAGTGGCATTAGATTGATGTAACTGTAACATTATCATTTGCCATCACATTTTAAGTTCAAGGCATGAAAGCATCACTTCAATTACCTGTTCAATAACCCTGAAGCATTGGTCCAAACAAACTGAACAAGCATGCCAACAGCTAGTGCAAAGCATACAAGAGTCAGAAAATTGTAATTAAGCCATTCAAATAGAATCCAGATGGCTGTGGCACTAGCCAGGACGCCTAAAGAGATCTTCTTATTCCTCCATAACAACACATCAGCAGCTGCACTCAAAGAGAGTGAAGAGAATCGTAAAGTGCAAGGAGAATGAGTATCTATGCAGGCAGACTAAACAAGAGCTTACACTTTCCACCACCGAAAAGCTTATGAAGAGGCTTCTGGCGTCCAAAAAGCTTATTCATCTTTGCAGATACCGATTCATCTTCCTCGAAAAATGACACAGATTTCTTCTTTTGAGCACCATCAGTTAATGTTTCCACAATATTGGTTATAAGATCCTCAGCGCTGGACTCTGGCATCTTTCTTTATCTTCAAAAAAAAAAGAAAACAAAACACACCCTCAGAAAATATACTCGGCTGCAACAGATTCAACATGCTACCAGCATTTCTGATTTAAGTTCTGGTTGAATGCAATTTAATTAGAAACTACAAGCAAAATTTCTCAAAGACGGTCAAATTAAATTAAAAGAAGAAAGAAGAGAGAAAAAAAATCAATAGATATCATTAAAACAAGCCATAAGCATCTAACTCAAATTCTTCTGTAACCCCCTGTATTATGCTTTAACAAAATGTACGGGTATCTGTTAATGAGCAACACAGTTATTCAGATTGTACCATTTCCTTTCACAGGGATTCATATTGGACCAAGTCAAACCTACATATCAAGTCCTATATAGCAAACAGGAGTACTGTACTGAGTGATGCAAGAGGTAATGTCTGTCTCAATTCAATGATACTCAAAGATTTCATACACTGCTAAGTGACACACTACTTCAAATTCAATGGCTAAAACTCCAGTGAAAAATCACAAAAAAGAAGATCAACCCATGATTAATGAGAGATCCCTAGTCCCTACCATGCAACGAAATCCAAGAGGACGACTCCACATGCTGTATATCCATTCACCATTGGATTCCATACACGATGACTCCATCTAGCTCTTGTGCCTATTCAGCGCAGAAACTTAAATCATCAAATGGAACCAAACACGAAGCCTATTAGCTTGGGAATAAGTTGATCAATTGACCAACCTGTTTCACCTCACGGATGGGTCAACACTTATAAAATAGTAAACGGTTTTTCTAAACAATAATCATTCCACGTATAAAATCTTCTGGACCACTGTTCAAAGTTCAGATTCTTTTTGCCTCACTATTCAGAAATAAGTAATGGATCAGATCATTATGAACTTCCAGTTAGTATGATTCTGTTCTGTATCTCATCCAAGAGACAGCTCAAAGATTGGATGGTTGAAACCCATCTCCATATGAAACAGTCCATAGTTTTCAAGAGTTTGGACAACTTGTAAAAACCGTGCCAAGTCAAGATCCAAGGTACGGCACAACACAGGATAATATTTGCAATGAGCACCATTGTATATTTTCTGGATATTGCAAGGTACAGTCGATTTAAAAACTGGAATAAGGGACTAGGAAATATAAAAAGATTAGGTTATGGGACCGACTGAGTTTTGGAAACCTATATCTGATCCAATTATCTGATGGGTCCACAACTATTGAGCCAAGCCTACTTGTTAAAAAGTGCCTACAATATGGTCTCTATACTCTATACCCTGTTTTTACTGGTATACTTTTTCAGGTAGTCAGGTAAACAGGTCCATTAGTATACCTCTTTTTGGAGCAAAATCTAGCCCTAAACCTAATTACTTAGATACCGGTCAATCAGGTATGGACGAGATAGAGGCCAAACCATTCTAATCACTAGACTAGTCTATAACTTGTTGTCATCATTATATAATCCATCTATTTGGGGTCAGCCTTGTGAGTTCTACTTTCCTACTAAACCCTATTAAAGATCATGTTTAAAAAAAATCTGTAACATAGCAGGTATTTTTTTTTTTTTTTTCACTACATCATTCCAGGCTTATAATGCTCGTCCTTTAGTTCCCTGGACCTATCACCCTTCAGCATTTCATACTGAGGCTGTTTCTGATCTTCTACTTACATGCACAAACCATCTCAAATGTCATGTTACCCCTGGACTGGTCCATAATTGGAGACCTAAATACAGGCAATTGCCAAATGAATCAAAAATAAGATTCACACCCCAGCTTCTATGGGTTGGGTCCTTCTGGTAATCGACTAAATGGTTCAGTTCCTTCGTGGGAACCAGATCCTATTGCCATGCCACAATCTCGTGGTTCCGTACAAAATCAAAAACTACATTGGGTGGAAATTATGTCTTTCTTCCTCCTCAAATCGGTGCTGATCATAATTTATCAGAGTGGACAAGTTGAACTTGCAGTATCCTAACAAATACAATATCCGAAACCCACACCACCAAAACTCACACTAGAAAAGGATAACCATCTGCCAAACATATCTCAACCAGAGTATGATCCAAAGTGCAAACGAACAAACCATTAAGAATTCAACGTCATTCTCTCGAAAGTTTCTTCAAGTGTTTCAAGGACTAAATGAGATATTACAGACCACTGATCTGCTGGGTCTCACATTTATACATGCCACTGCCAGCCCATGGCAGAGTGTCCCTCATTGTTGAACTCACATGCACTGCCAGAATAGACTAGCTCAACAATAACCCAGATTGGAAGATCCTAGGCTTCCAACTCCAAGTTGTCAAATCGTCAAATCTAGGAGATAATTAGAGGTAGGGTCTGTCCATTGCAGAGCCTTTCAGATCAACTGTCCGGATCACCAAACCATAGACTTCAAGTGTAAAGAAGATTAGCATGCACATCACAAGGTCAACAACCATACAATTGCTCCATAGCACAAAAAGGGAAAAGAAAAAAAAAACGAAGGGCTACTGAAGATTCAAAACCCTAGGACTCCCATTGTTTTGTTTTGTTTGGGAAGATGAAAACTGAGAATTTCACTTTCCACACTTCCAAAAAAAAAAAAAAAAATCTCAATCAATATGGAAACCACTTCCCTACCACCGTCATCTGAACCTGATTTCCACGAAAAACCAGTGAAAAACAAATCACTATGGAAAATCAAAACCGCGGAAAATCTCTACAAGAAGCAAACTAAAAATTCTTCACCTCACAAAACCACTTCCATTCTCCGCAAACATGCCCTAAACAAACAGCAAAATTCTTCTCTTCAACAACATTCTTCACAAAATCTGAACCGCACAGCTGCTGTGAAGTAGAATCGAGAAAAAAAAAAAAACAACTAAAACGAATCATATGATAGTGAGATTCATGAGACAAATCATTAGATCCACCACAAAAACACCTAAAAATCAAGACTAAAGTAACAGAGAACTCAAACACGATCAGATCCAAACCCTAGAAAGTTCCAATTCCATTGTGCGAGATTGTTTACTTACAGAAAAGTGAGATTTTGAAGAGAAATGTCGAGAAAGTGAAGTGATTGAAAGAAATCAAAGTCGGATTCTTAGATAAATTAGGGTTTTGGTTTTGGTTTTGTTATGAAAGAGGGATTTGATTTCTAACCTTCAAATCAAAAGAATGACTGCGCTCTGACTGTGTGTTCGGACGAACGACGGATAAAGCGCACAACGAACTACATGAGATTCATGTTTATGGCTGGGGGGATTTATTCAAACGCCCCTTGTACGTTTTTTGAATTACAAAAAGGTCCAAGATTCGCTGCAAAGGTTTTACTCTTTCTGTGGTGTTATCCTTTTCCGCATCTTTCTATGGTGTTTTCCCATTTTTGAAAGAAGAAAGATTATAAAAGACCCCTTGACTTTTATTGATATGTAAGATATGTTTATTATACCCATGGACCCGGAACCAGGTCCGTTAAGGAGAATGTGGAATTTGATACGGATCTGGAATCGTTTTGGAACCGATTTCTTGGCTCCGGAACTGGAACTGGAACCAGAACCTTATGTGGGACGGGTCTAGATTCAGATCCGAGATTAGCTAGAAAATTGTATTAAAAAATATGATTTTTAAGAGAGATTTTCGAAAATTGAGGTAATATGTCGGATCTCGGGTTCACGGGTCCGAACCAAGGTAGAACCAGACCTGGACTCATTTATTTATCGGGGTCTAAATAAGAACCCAGACCCGGTTTTTAACAAGTCGGAACCTCCGAATAATCGGAGAATCGTGGACGCATTTACATCCCTCCTTATATGGTAGCATGGGTTCTCATGGCTGACCAAAGGTATATCACCACTTTAGAATTATGGCTCGATGATTAGCCCAATTCCATACACATCTCGAGCCCAAGCCTCGCCGTTTAGTCAATTAGTTCGGGCTTGCAATTACTAAATAAATATGAAGTGCTTCTTATGTGGGTTAGACCGGATTAGGCATGGCTTTCTGTCACTTAATCTAAGCTAGGACTAACTATTAAATTCACCCAAGTTTCTGATTTAAACAGGCCGAAAAGGGACTGAGCCTGTGAATTTTTCAAACCAGTTTCATATTCCAAAATTATATATTTTCTTTATAAATAAATAGAATAAATGTTTTTTGTAGAATTGTATTTTATTTATTTTAGGAAAAAGGCAAGCTGTGAAGAAAAGTTATCAAACAGAAGTGCTTATGTCACTTTGAGACGAGTAGAGATATCAGCTATCCACCACCTAATGCTGCAAACATGATAGCCGCGCGCGCGGGGGGTGGGGGGTGGTTTTAATTAAGGCAGTATATGGTCTTGGAGGAGTCCGGATCTGATGAGGTTTTACCCCACAGTGATCGTCTTATAGACCAACCATGATCTACCACGTCACCATGGGACAACCGTATCCCGATTCGAATCCTAATGTAGACCATATTCAATATAGCTTATTAATGCCTGGACGCCATTTATCTCACAACCGTCCATCCATGTTTGATTGTCCTAGGTGGAACCCCTGTTATTTTTATCAAAACCCGAAAGTTGGTTGCCGTCTCGGATGTCATCTTAACATTTGCAATCAAATCTTTAGAAAAAATATTTTCAATTTTCCTAAAATTATTGTAAATTCATTTTTAATAATTATAAATTCATGAGGATTTGGACAGATGTAAATCTTCATTTCTTAGGATTTTTAGATCTGATCACCCCCATAAAATTTGAAAACCTTCACTTAAGTGAATTTGCACACCAAATTCTATTTTTCTTAAATATATACATCGATATACAAAAATATCAATATAAAATCTTCAACTATATAAATTCTCAATACATGATTTTAGTTTTTCAAAAATAAGTCACTAAAGAAGAGCCTCCTGCCCCAAAAAACAGGAATGAGATGCCAACTTTTAATTGGCTTTCCAAAATTCTAACCTGTAAAGCCACCTCCCGTAAATTCATTCATGTAAAGGAAACCTTTTCGTTTTCTTTTAATATAATAACAGTTACAGACAAAAGACATCGTGCATACACGTGGTGGGACGGAATGTAAGGATAATGGCGTGCACTTTGCATTATTGCTCGGATAGTTGCAGTGGTGTAAGCCGCATCACACCCGTGCGAGACACCTGACCAAGACAATTTTTTTTTTTTTTTTTTCAGAAGTGACCTGGACACTGTTGAATTTGGCCTTGTATCTTTTTGGAGGAACCAATTTTTAGATTGGGCCAGTGTTTTTTATTTTATTTTATATTATATTCTCCCTAGCCTAGAAGGGGCCTGATTAAAAAGTGGGAAAGCCATGTATTTTTTTTTTTTTAGTACCCAATCAAGGGGTTGGGATTCAAAAATCAAAAGAGAGAGAGGACATGCATATTTTCTCACCAATGTGACCTTTCTAGACAAGACAATTTAGACCATTGATCTTAATAGATCCCACTTTTAGGGCTCATTTGATAGCAAGAGTATTAGGAATTCTGATCTACCCAATTTCAAATATATTCATTCTTTCCATAAATTCATTTATTTGAATTTCTAAATGACAAATGTCAACCCATGAGACAATTGTACCAGCATGGAGAGAACACATGCACATTCAAAAAAAAAAAGAGCATACTTAGAAATTGATTCCTAAGTAGGGTTCACAACCAAATGTGCAACACCTCATTCTCTAAAATTAAATCTCTTGATTCATTTCAAAGAAAACAAATTCAAACTCCCAACCATATTCTATAATATGAGAAAAGATTTTCTCTTATGGAAGCTCCACATATGGATATCTCCATGAGTCATGGTCAAGCCATGAATTGAGAGGGCTCTCTGGGCCCCACATGTCTTTCACAGATGGATGGGACCATAGGTGAGGATTTTTTGCATACATCCTTTGGGAGCCTTAAACTAAGGGGTCCCCAATTTTTATGGCCCCCACCTCTTGGACTGTTGGACTGTTGGAAGTGTGTGTTTAGTTGTTAGAATTTAAGAAGTGTCCTGTAAATCATTGAATATGAGGCATACTTTCCCATTAATGAAATAATGAATAGCAACTGCTTTAGTTAAGTGACGTGGACTGTGATTTTGACCCTTCACCTTTCAATTCTGTCTGCAGCAACACCCTAGATTAGCCATGACCTTTCAATTGTAGGGCTATCTTTGACTTTCCCTTCTTTCTTGTCATCCATGGGACCATGGCCAATAAGGAGTGAAAACGAGAATAAAATCGTAAAATTCAGTCCAAATCTCGCTATATGCGTTTTTTTTTTTTTTACCCCAACTAAGGGGGCCTCGGACCATGGAGCTCATGCTAGTGGAAGTAGCCCTACGGTACTGGAAGGAGACCTCGGGTGACGTAAAACGGATATTGGGTGAGAGAAGGTGGCATGTCAAAAGTCGATCTCTAGACAGTCAGGTCAACTGGCGTGTCTTATCAATTCAGATGAAGAGTATGGTGTTTTTTTTTTTTTTTTCATCTTCTTTTGTTAAGCAAGTGAGAGCAGTTATATCAACCAATACACCAAAAATCTTGGCATTAGCGAATATGATAACTAAAACCATACGCATTACAAGTTAATTACGTTCTTCATGTCATTCACGTTTCCATAATGATAAATATCATGGTGGAGAAGAAAGTATATGTTATTGGCTATCTACATTTTCATAAAATTCTATCTTATTTTCAATTGATATAAATGCAAGTGGTGTTTACATGTCCATTTCTATCTCAGGAACATTTTCTACCAATCTACCCCTTTGTATCACTCTCTTATCTTCTTTTTATTTATGGTTTTTAACACTTTTCTAATTAAGTAAGGTGAGATGAGCAACATTGAATGTACTTTTTTAATTGAGAAATTTACCAAAAAGGTGTATTTTCATAAAAAACCCATTCATCTAAATGCAACCTTTTTTTGTTTATTTGTATTTTCATGAAAATGTAACTACTATACTGTATTAGATGAAATTAGGGTGCATTTTCAATAAAATATTACAATGAAAAAGTAAAATTACATCTCACACTCATTTTTCCTTCTATCATTAGAAGCCTAGAAATTATTGATTGAATAAATCATACAAAGACAGGAGATATAAATTACGACTTCAGCAGGAACATGAAAAAAAAAAAAAAAAACTATTCATAATTGAAGTTTTAGAGATACCATGGAATGATTCTTTATGATACCTTGACTTTTAGAATTAGTAAAGATGGAGAGATTGATAATGATTTTTTTTTATCCTAACTACAAGGTTAGACCAAAGAGAGCCCACACAAGCCAGGAAAGGAAGCCCATAAAGTGGGAATGATAACCTAAACAAGTGGGAAGAGTGTCAATCCTAGGGATCAATCGCTAGATAGTAAAGTGATATGCATGGTTGCCAACCCATTGAGGAGTGTGTATAATATATGATAACAACTAGATGGTTGAAGTGAAGACTTATTTTTACGGTACTTCATCATTATATTTACAGTAAAATGATGTATTTTTTAGAAATAGAATCACTTTCGTGGAAATACAGCTAGGCAAATGAAGGCCCTATCATTTTGATAGTGCTCAGATTCATGTGTTGCAACATTTCCTTGTATGGCGTGATTGCTCTCCATCTTATGAGACATTTGTATGACGCCTATGATTAATCATCAGGAAGGAAAGACTTCTAATTTTTTGCATTGGCCATTTTCCCATTGTTTGGTACATGCTGGTTGATTGCATAGTTTACATAGCTAAAGAGTTATGTAACCTATTTGAGGATTTCTTTTTTTATGCTCGGGATAGATTAAATAACAAAACATAATTCACGTAGCTAATCCAACATAGGAATCATGCTTTTATGATGATGAAACAATGTTCAATCAAGTCTTTGAGATGAGTCCAGATCTCCTATTTCAACAAAATAGGAAAAATATCATTTCGGCCTATCATCGAACACCACTTATATAAAATGCCATCTTTGGTACAAGGAAGCAATTGAGATTGTGCAATTACCTTACATTACATTTTATATAGGTGGCGTTGGGGAATCGGCCGAAAGAGTATTTCTCAGCTTCGTTGAAACGGGCGATCCGGACTCCTTCGTATATATCACATGATATCTATCTAGTGTCGGGCCCACCATACTACATTCTAGATCGCCTGACTAGACAGCCAGGTGTCCATGCCCATCTCAATCTATTTGAATTGCCGGCCTTGGACAAAAAGGTTTTGAAAATGTTATCCCATCCTAAGAGGATGACTACTCCAATAGTGAAAGAGTAAAACTTCATCCATTCTGTACGGGCTGAGCCTAGGCCCATGTAAATACATGGACACTTAATCAAAGCCATCAATCAGAAAAAAAAATGACCTCTTAGCTGTCTGATCAGTGGACCTTCCCATTTTGACTCTACCTAAGCAATCAATCAAATCTCATATTGTTTTCGATCCATTCGATATTGGGGTCCCATCATAAGGCCCAGGGCCCAGATAGACTTGGGCCATGGTTGGGTTAATCAACTACCTCATGCATGATTGGGGCAACCCTCGGGGAACTGATAAGGACTGAAAAAGACTTCCAACAGATTTTGTTTTTTATATATACCAACAACAATTCATTGCCTGATTTCATTTAATATGCCTTGTTTTGATTCTGCATTGCTCCCAATTCATACAACAGTGTGCGTTTGCAACTGTTTGACTTGTGAAAAAGCTCGTTATTCAGAGCGTTTGGGCCTATTGGACCTATTAAACTTGGGGTCTGGATCCACTGTTGCAAACACAGTTAATGATCAAGTACCGGACCAAGTCTAGTTGTTGGATATAAGTTTACTTGTGTGCCCAATTTGACCATTCAGGTTTTGTGACGACACTTTCGTATTTTTCTGGGTTGAGTTTAAGTTGACATTTCTCACTCGATTTTGAATTCGAATTAAGTCCATTATGCAATTTGATTCGCCGTACCAATCCAATCCAACTAATTGGACTATAAGTCTATAACCCACCAACACAAACTAAGCATGCCCTTTTAGTTAAGGTTTCGGCTGATCCTTTTAACCTTTGAGTTGAGCTAAGAGTGAGGGGTAGCCCAATTGGTCGGTGCCTCGTTTCTCGCCTTACTTTTTAGGTATTAACCCCCAGCTTCCTTCATTCATATGTAGGCTATCTTCTTGTAGCGAGCATGATGTCATCTCTGAAAGGGCTCCCCACCCCGATGTCATCTCTGAAAGGGCTCCCCACCCCGATTGATGGGTACCAAAAAAAAACTTGTGAGTCGATCGAGTTCTAATTCAAAATAAATAAATAAATGGATCAGGTTTAAACATGAGCTATAAACGTGCGACCCAAAATGCTCAACAACCCATTTCCACCCCTAGTTATTAAGTGAGTGACCTATGGCAAACAAACAATATAATCCAAGCCTCATTATTTGTTTAAAAGGTGGAAGGAAACACAAGATTAGTGAAGTAGTGCATGTGGTGAAGTGACAGGAAAGAGGAGAAATGGAAGGAGGTGAAGAGGGTAGGAAATGGGAGGGCTTGCAAATTGACTGTCTGTTAAACATATTTGAGAGGCTGGGTTTGGAAGACCTGAGCGTGGGGGTGCCTTTTGTTTGCAGGTCATGGTACAAAGCCTCTCTCAATCCTATCCTGTGGCAGACTCTCAACTTTAGCGACTTAGATCTGAGTCTAGACAGTACTTTTGTGGAGAGGTTCATGGCCCAGTACCACTTGGAGGCCTTTTCTTTCTCAGGCTTTCTCAAGTTTGCAGTCAATCGTGGCCGTCGATCTGCTTGGAAGGTGTTATTTCCCAGTGAAGGTGTTTCAATAGAGGACTGGACTTGCGTAGCTGAACAGTAAGCACCCCCAACCATTATTTTTTCAGTGCCTTACAATCTACAAGAGCCCCCAAAACCATTCTGATTGGATGATCTTAGCCTTTCATTTTTAAGCATGAACTGCTGATTAGAGGGTAACTATTTGATTGAAAAGGGTCATCTGATGGGGCAAGATGCTTTTATCTCAATTGATCATAAACTTAATCTTTGAATAGATTAGATTGTGCTATTATAACTCACTCTTTTTTCTCTCTTTTTCAAGCAAAAGACCCCAACTCAATCACCCATGTGTTGGCATATGGGGCCGTTATTGGGCCCACACGTATGGCCGCGAGACCCTTGATGGTTGGATTGACTTAGTCTATCAATCAACAAAGAGACTGTAACATATCCTAATTTGACACTAATTTGAATTATATATACTCACCGTTGGATTAAATCTCATAAGATATTCAGCTAAAACGTGTACTTTGATAAAAGTATATACCTCTTAGAAGAACATGACCCTATATATCATTGTATCAAAAACTAGGTTTCATTTACGAGAATTTCTAAAATCTAACTGTTTTTTTATTTTGAAACGGTAACAAAAAAATTCATTTAAGGAGAAAGAAAATACAAAAAGAGAATAAAGGGCTCTGTTGTTCAACATGTTGCGGACCATGCTTCTGGAAGCAAGATTTTTCATGTAACATGACTCTCTTCACTAAAGTTGGGACAATGCTTTGACGATGATAATGGCAATGAGTCTCTTCAACCTCTGCAAATATAGTTTCTTTGTTCTTTCTAAAATAGATGATGTATTATTTTCAATGCCAATTAGCACAACATATAGAAGAGGCCCATAGGATCTTGTCATCTAAAAATGATCAGGTCTATTGAATGTTATTATATATTGTTTGAATTAAGGCTACGAAATGAAAGGTTAAGATAAAAACTTTAATTAACATCAATTTTATAGTCTTAGAGTGGATGACTGAAAACCTTCTTTTTTTTTTGGTACCATGGAAACCCGCCAACCCTCCTAGGGTTGATCATTGGTAAACCCACGGATACATAGAACCACTCACTAGCCTATGTATCGGATATTGGCTGAAAACATTCAATGAATCTGATTGACATTCACGACCATAGATCCCTAGTCTCTCTCTGGCATCGACAACACTTCTGTATGTCCTTGTTAAAAAGCAGCACAAATTCCTCTTATGAAAGTTGGAGAGGATCTAGACTTTAAAGATTTAGCCGCAACTACTCTCCAACTTTCAAAATTGTAGGTATGATGAAGTTTATGGGATTCACTAAATCTACCTGATAAAAGTTGGCTTTGGAATCTAATCAACCAAAAAAATTAAGTCGATGCACATAGCCATTATACTATATTAAGCCAAGAGGTTTTTTAAATTTAATTTTGACTGGTAGTTATGATTTTGACAATTAGTTATTCTTTTTTTTAAATCTTTTCAGATTTATCCCCACTTATGTCATGCAAACTAATTATATCTTTTTACCAAAAACCACCTTTACTACCCACTTCTCAAACTTTCACTTTTTCATTTCTGCAACTCTCTTTCTACCCAAAACTCTACCATTTCCTTTCTCCTCCACTTCTCCTCTTTTACTTCTATGTGATTAGCTCTTACAATATATAAACCGGTACTTTTATAATCTTTTCTTCTTTTGCTTTCTTTCTAAAATTTATGGATATTTTTTTCACGCATGAATATTTAAGTTGCAGTATTGGTCATACCTGTGCTAAGCACGGGTTATAATGCTAGTATGAACTTTAAGCTCATAATATGGATTTGTCCTTTCGTCCATTTTGTAAATTATATTAGAACGATAAAACTCTGTCATATGTCCTATTTTAAAATAGTATAAAGCACGATGTGGGATTCACATCCTCAAAAAGTTTGCCCAATGCAACACTAAAAAAACCACGCTTGTTTTTCTTGTTCTATGATTCCTATGACAGATGCCCTGCATTGAGTATCCTTGCTTTGCCTGACACGATGGAAGAAGAGGTAGAGAAACGCATCCCAGATCTCATATGCAGATGGAAAGAACTTGAATGGTTGTGTATGCAATCTATACCAGTTAGTTTCAAGGAAATCCTTTCAGAAATCAACTGCCACTGCCATCACTTCTTTGGAATGGTAACGCGCGGTTGGATTACTGCTGATGAAGTGTTTTCAATCACCGAGTTTCTTCCAAAGATCAAGCATCTTCATCTAAGAGGGTCTTTCATGTCCAAAGGTGCTTTGATGCTGATATTAGAGGGGTGCAAAGAGCTGAAGGTGTTGGATGTGAGGGACTGCCTTGGTTTGCTCATTGACGACGAGGCGCTTAAAAAGGCTTCTACTATAGAAACATTTCTGTATGGGCGCTTCCTCTTTGAAGAAGAGGAAGCAGACAGAGCTGAAGACAAGGAGTGATGATGGTTGCTAACTAGGAAAGCAACAAAGTTATGTAGTTAGTCAATATTTATCTACTGGGTTTGTATTTGCACTTGGTTTTTGTGCCATTCTCTTATAAGAGAGATGATTTTGTATTGTGTATGGCTTATTGGACATATGTGGGGTTTACCTTGGCTTGATGGTAGGCCGCCCTATATATTTGGCTATAACTGAAGTTGCATATATAATTGGATTGATTATAGTAAAGTGCCAAATGGGCCCTAAAGGAACTTTATGTGAGCCGCACTGTCGCTGACGATGAGATTATGAAAAGGACTTCTGCAATCAGGAGTAGTGGAATTCAAATATTCAAAAAATATATATATGCTCAAGGTTGAAAGATGATGAACTGACTTAACTGCATTATGGGTATGGTCTTTGTGTGGGGGCTATGGAAGTACAGTTCCATCTCGGCCCTCAGAAGACCAGATCTCAGTCTCTATGGAAGCACGAGTCCATCTCGGTACAGAGCTTGGGCCTCGGTCAAATTAGACAAAAAACCATGATATAAGGCTATGGCCTCACATAACTTACGAGTAGTGGCAAGAGAGGCTTTTTTATGGAGAAACTAATAAAGAACTCAAAAGAAAAGCACGTGGAGACCTCGGTTCGAGTCCATGCATGTCGGCACCTCAGCACATGCATGTCGGCACCTCGGTACGAGTCCATGCACCACGGCACCTCAGCACATGCATGTCGGCACCTCGGTACGAGTCCATGCACCTCAGTACATGAGTCCATGCACGTCGTCGCCTTGAGAGCTTGTGAATGCCACTTCGGCCTCGAGCCTCATCTCGGTAAAATAATAAATCATGAACCTGGCCTCGGCCTCGGCCTCGGTGGAGACATAAGCACTGACAGCCTCTGTGAAACCACGTTATTGAACGTGTAAGTAAAGCAAGGGCATTTATTTCTCCACCGCCATTATGCCTGACATCTGGCCGTCCCACCACTCCTAAAGCTCCAGCACATGGCCTGATGGAACAAGAGAGGCTACGATGGGACTGTCATTTAAAGAAAGGCGAGCTATGATCTGACTACCTATCATGAGTCATCAGACACCTCACACAAAGACAAGGCTCCGTGCCTATAAATACACAAGAATAGCCTCGAAACAGGAGGACCATCCACACGCTGGTACGCCAATTCCTCCCTAAAAGCTCCATCTCCTACCTCTGCTTAGTCCGGCAACCGCAACTAACAAAGGCATCGGAGAGCCCTGCGCTGTCCATGCCAGGGTCTTTTACTATCTTATTTTTCTTCTCTTTTCCCGGTTCAAGGCAGGCAGCGGTTGTTCCTCATCTATACGAAGCTTCCTCCTCCTCAAGACATCATTCAAAACACCCCCGGGTCTGGGATTTTTTGTGCACTTACAGTCTTCAAACCACATTGTTACACCTCAGAAGAAATATTATTAAGAATACTGAATGAATGAAACTATGAAAGATGATGATGTCTGGGTAATGTAAGGTGGAAAGGTGAGAAAAGTGATTACTTTTTCCTATGTAGAAATTTACATTTTATGGGCTTGTATGGGCTTGCCTGCATTGAGCTGAATCTGGGATATATATATTTTTTGGCTATATGGTGATTACTGATGGAGACGAGTGATTTTTTTGAACGGTCAGCTAAACAGGCGGGGCCTGGGCCTTGATCAAATGTGTAAAGAGTCCTATTGACCCAGCTGGTTTCTGGGGCCTGGCCCTTCTAGCAAAAGGGCTGTATCTAGACCAGAATATCATTCTGAATGACGTTCAATCTGGGCTTGTTGTTGGCTCGCACCCATCGAGTGGGCCGGATGATGCACACGGGTGGACATGAGCATGTGAATGCCCTTCCTGCATCTCTCAAAAACTTTAAAATACCCCTGATCCCATGCATCTCCAACCAACTACCAACCCCCTAAATCTCATGCAGAAAAGGACTCTCATCCACAAGGAGGCCATTTCTCATTTATACTCCCATTCTTTGATTTTTACTCTCCTACTACCCTTTGACCAATTCAACAACATTCCATCTATAAAAATACCCAAGACCTAAATTTTATGGTCCAATGCTCATGACCACCCTAGGCTCCAACTGGGGTACCCTCAATTCCATCCCCAAGTTTGAATTTGAGCCATGGCACATGGACATGGCAACTTACTTCCATTCTTTCTAGCCATAGCCATGGCAGCAACAATGATGGATCATTGCAGGGCCGCTAGATTCTTATCAGAAGCACCCGCCCCCACCGCCGCAGTCACCGGCACGGTTGAATCAACAGAAATGCCAGCCATCCCCAACATCGAATTCAACATGCCCAACATAGCATTCCCTCCCATGCCTGACCTTAAATTCCCCTCAATGAAACTGCCAGAGATTGATTTCCTTAGTTTCCATATACCTTCCATAGACCTTGCTTCACTTTTCTCTTCCTCTGATTCTGATCAACCTTAAGGCCTTTCTCAGCTCTCCCCTTTGCAATGCAATGACTCTATTTTGTTTTATCAATATATTTTTGGGCTAGTGGACATTGGGGGTGTTAAATGTTGATCCCTGCCAATGACATGAATCATGAATTCATGATACTTGTTGTTTTAATATGTGATGGACATTCCCCAGATTGTGGTCTCTATCTAAAGTGGGTGTTGTTTTTTGTAATGCAAAGTGACTATGAAACGTGTATACAGAATGTATAGACATTTACGAGAATGGATTGTTCTTCTTTAATTTTGATGCTGGCTTTGTAGTTTTCCTGGCATGAACATAAGTAGTTTTTGGCAGGGTCGATGTCCCCAAATCCTCTTCCTTGCATGTAATCATCACACACAACGTAAACAATCACATGTATACAGATTGTAATCAAAGCATGTATGTAATCATCATCCCTATGGCCAGTGGACCCACATGGGGATGGATGAATTTTCACCTGATCGGACCAATCTACACTGTCGAGAAATATGGCCAAAGTCCTTTTAGAAGGTGTTGATTTTCAATGGTGGAAATTGACACTCTTTTTAACGGTAAGAGGCTTCTAAAAAAAGGGGGAAGAGGCAGGATTTTTCCTTTGGGAAGAAGGGGTACCAAGTAAATAAATAAATAAAGATATTTTTATAAAATAATTAAATTTAAATTATAATTAAATAATTTTATGAAGAAATAAAATAAAATGACTTTTCCAACGGCACCCTAGAAGCGGACATGGCGGTCTCTCTCATGATGCTTTCCGGAGACATTTGGATGGGAGATTTTAGGAAATTCCCTTTTAAAGAATTTGAAGAAGATGAAGAGAAAGAGATAGAGCATGAGGAAGATTAGGAAGAAGGAAAAAAAAAAAAAAGAGATTATGTCTTGCAGAGATGAATAAATACTACTGCGGTACATGGAAGAAGATTTTCTTTGATCTTATCAGACATTAGGTGGGCATAGAGCAAGCAACAAGAATATTAAAAGCTAAAATTATAAGAATAAGAAGAAAAGTTACGGGAGAATGATGATATGATCAATTGGGGTATTTTCATAATTAAAAAGTTGTACAAACAACTCTGCCGTTATTTCCTTATTTTCCTTCATAAGATCATTTAATAAAAGTTTAAACTTAATTTTTTTTTCATAAAAATCCCATAAATAAATTATTAATGGGTCACTCACCTTATCTAATGGGTAAACCCATCAGAAAAGGTGGATAGAAGTGAAGATAATGGGTAGAGATGCTGAAGATGCTACCAAAATTTAAATCCTTTTGGTAGAAAAAAACGTTTGCCTTCCCATGAATTTAAATCCTAGAAATCTGATGGTCCCACATTTTACTCTTCCCCAATTAATTACTCCTTCCATGGAAGCTTTCTTTTCTTTTTTTTATCAATTCCTAGAAATTCTACAATTTTTGCTGTGACATGGCCCATCTAGGATGAGACCGGCCCATGATCAACTGTCCCAATGAAAAAAACCACAAGTTGCCACATATGGAGAAAACAGTGGATGAATGTCACTGGCTTCCAATAATTTTCATATAGACAGAAAGTGAGAACTGAAAACCAACAAATCAGAAGTGTAAGGATCAACAGCCACACACACAAACAGGTTGGTCAGTGGTGATAGGTGAACATTGGAAAGATGGAAATACACTGGTGCCATGTGGCACCAATTAAGACTCCCCACACCAAGGAATTGGATTTGTATATATATATATATATATATATATATATATATATATATATATATATATATATATATATATATTAGAAGTCGGGCCGGGCCTGGATATATCTCAGCCCGCCCAACCTGGCCCATGAACACCCCCTACTCCTTCACGATTGATCTAAAAAATAAAAATTAGATTCCCCACATGGATGAGAATATGTGCCTACAAAACAGTAATGGATGGCATGTGGCCTGGCTGAGAATTCCGTTGTTCCATAAACACGTTCATACAGTGGTGGTCCTAGGGTTTTTATTTGAGCGGGGCGGACCCAAACAAGTAATTGGATTTTGTGGATAAATCTAGAATTTTCATGTGAGTTTCGGAGGCGGACCCGAAATTTTGTTGTGGGTTTTGGAGACAGACCCCAACATTTCATGTGAGTTTTGAATGTGTACACATGTCCTACAGGGGCGACCGCCCCGTTCCAATAAATGTGGGTACACCCCTGAGTTCATATAGATTTTTGGGCTATATTTATGGTGTCATAACAGAGATTGGCACTAGAAAGCTGTCAACCTGCTTCCATGTGTTCTTGTTCATGGTGGAGAGATTTTTCCTTGTTTTTTTTTCCAGTAGAAAGTGGAGAGACAGATGAATAGGAAAACTGGTGAAAAACACTTTCATTTCACCTATTTACTTCGTTATTGCTTTTGTTCTTTATTTTCACATGAGCCAAAAGGTACATTTCCATTGATATTCATGAATCCAAATGGAAAAGAGTGAAATGCTAACCCACTAATTAGATCAGTGGCCAATAGCCAGGCAAGGTGCCTGCACTGTATTTGGGCACACCAAAGGTTTGGCCAACCGGAAAAAAAGAAAGAAAGAACAGAAAAGGCTAGCCCACTAGGGCAAGAGGCATACCCAACAAAAAAAGAAAGGAAGGATATGGGAGAAGTATACTTTCCTTGACCTATATGCTTGGCTATTGAAATTGCTCTTTGTTTCCACGTGAGGTAAAAGTTACATTTCCATGGACATTCATGTATACAAATGGAGCCACAATGAGGCTCTCGAAGCATGAACAACCCAGCTGGGACTCGGGACCACATAATACCTGCTTCTGAAGGATTTGTGAGACCTGACCAAATCCTAACATAAATGATAATGATTAAAAGCTTTAGCCAGTGAGCCAAAGCAAGAAAGAAACCAGGAAAAAAGACGAGAAAACATTCCAGGAATGATTCAGACCATGAACTTGGTGGCTGAATGCCAGAAATGAATCAGACCATGAACTTGGTGGCTGAATGCCAGAAATGACAGTGTCATGCTGCGAGTATCCATTTGCAATGTGTGATAGGTTGTGGGGAATTGGTCCATCAAAGTGTTCCCCACACAATGGCCCATCCACATTATGACCCAACATCAGCAGAAGGATTCCAGCTATCACAGCAGCATGTAAGATCAGATCTAACAGGTCATAAAACTTTGGCTTGGTAAATAACCAGGTGGGTTCTCACAATGTACACTTTTCTTTTTCTGTTTTCTGGTTAAGGTACCAAAGTTGTTGGAGTTTTAAAATGTCAATTTCAGATCGATGGGAATGGAGAGTATGATTTTAGAATCATACTTTCTTTGCCTGAAGACAGAACAATATGTGGCCACCACAACAGCAGATAACAAAAGCCCACAGAACAGTTTACTTCAACTCTAGAATAAATCACATCTCTGTCACAATGAAGAAAACAAACTTGTTACAAGCAATCTCACTAACTATCTCAGACGTGTAGTAATTTACCGTGCCTCATAAACATACAAACTACAACCCATTTCTTCAAAATTCAAAGTAAAGTAAAAATTGCAAACTCCCTTGTATAGCACAGTGGAAGACTGAAGAGTCCTGGATGACACCAAATATGCCTGTGGCTATTGAAGGTATCCCATTCGCTCGAAAGAACTCTCTCCCATGATGGGAATCTATGCAATGACAATAACATCGTGGGACACCTTTGTATGAAAGGCGTAATAGGCCTACGAGAATCTTAGTTTATTTGGTGAATGCACCTATTTATTGTAACCAAAACCTATCATGACATGGCCGATCGTTAGATTTTTCCTCAGGACAACAATAACCTAGTTGATAGACCTCATTACAATACAGAGGAAAAGGCTGTCTTAGTCATATATCAAATTCTGTTCCTTAATACAACAAAAACCGAATTTACTTATCAAACTACTGATTTCCAATTTATTCTTACTTCTTTAAACTTTGTAAATTACCATTTTTAAATGGATTTTAATGGCATACAAAATTTCAATAATTACTTTTTTTTTTCTTATAAACTATTCATGACACTATTGACTTAATTGTTGTTTAATTAATTTATAAGCTCAAATAATGAACCTACTCAATAGATGAAATAACCTTGGAAACAAACATCAATAGAAAACATTAGTGAGATGCAGTCAATTATAAAAGCACATTGGGTTTACACTGGCAACCACATAGGTTACCAAAGTTGGGAAATGTGATTCCGACTTCATTAATCAAGAGATGCCCACCATGATTCTAAAAGTTAAATAACTCCACCATATTTCCATCATTGGATGGATGGGACCTACTGTGATCTTCAACAAGTGCAAGATCCAATCCATCTTACTCGCCTCGATTATATGATTAGGTGGGATACTCCAAATATAGAAGACAAAGGGGCCCACCAGAGGCACATAATTGTAGCACATCCACCCAATGATGAAAATATAGTAAGGATTTTCAACTGTAAAAATCATACTTTTTTTATGAAAGAAATCGCAGTCAACCCACCCAACAATGGAGCCCTAATTGCTTGACATTGTTGGAAGGGCATATTGTGATTCTATCATTAATTTCACCCTAGAGTGTTTTCTATCAATAAATCTATCTTGAGTTACTTCTACCATTGAGTGGGCCCATACATGCACACTTATGAATAAAAATGAAAAAAAAAAAGTGATTGAATTAGCATGTCGTGACTCATAAGTTTATAAGAAATAATTATTGAAAATTACGTGTTACCAAAGATATCAACTCATAAAGGTCCAAAGAGGCAAATAAAAAATTGGCAGTATACTCTTAACAATAAAATTGGTGCTTATTGCATCAAGGAAATAGAAAATGCTTTTTTTTTTAATTTAATGTTAACTTTCATTGATCAAACTTAATAGTACATGAGGGAAATACTGAGGGAAATAGAAAATGTTATTGGGCAAAAACAACATTTCCTCTTTATCTAAAAATGGTTATCAAGAAGGCACTAGTTAAAAAAAAATCTCAAAATCAGCCACAGCATTATAGGTTTCAATATAGATAGGTTACACCAAGAAACCAAGTAAAAGAGTCTCGAAACAAGCATCTCATCTAAGAACATCTTCATTTCTGCACCTGCATCTGTCTTTATACCTGAAGTTTATTTTCCTTACAAGATCAGTAGACTACTCATGTAGGGCAGATTGAAAAAACTATTTCACAGAAATTATCTTACGAAGGAATGAAGGTTCATGGATGAAAGGTTGTGACTGTATCATCTAGTGAAAATCAAAAGTTAACAATGCCTAAAGCACCTGTTGGGATCTTGTAACTTTAGTTGAATGTGACTCCAATGGATCAACCTGGATTCCATTTAGGGATCCGATCTTTAGTTGGGATAGTTCAGGAAGTGAAAATTCCAGAAGCAGTTATCAGTATGCATGGATAGTTAAATATTGCAATGGGTTCAGTACGGGCATGCATTGATGCACTACCCACCTGATCCCAGCAGTTTATGACCTATATAAAATGTTAAAAATGATGAAAGTGCCTTGACTACCTAGTGTAGAATGGAGAGATTAACTGGAAGCAATTATTATCAAAATTCAAAATGAACGACAAAATAATGGAACCAAAGTTTAGTTACTGCAGAACATTTGCTTTATTGTCATGCAGGTTTCACATTTTAATGATGCTTCCTACAGCAAAGCCATAAAAAAACAATCCAGATGCACCATTAAAAAAAAAAAGATTCAAATGCATAGGGTATTAAAATGACTAATAAATACCTATTCTGTGCTATATACCGATCAATACTTATTTCATCTGGCATTCTCGGGCATCAGCTTCTCTGCATAGATTTGAAGTGAGAAAGTATAACACAATATACCATGATAAGATTCGACACAAAGTAGTGCAAGCAATTATACAATGAGAATAATATCAGAAAGCAACAGCTTTACAACAGCAGTGAGGTTTCCATTTTTTTACCCAAAAAATATATTAAATTAAGATATCCATCTATCTAAATGATTCTCTAGACTTTCATCCTTCATATTAGAACTTAAAAGAAATGCGTTCAAGTTAAAACAGATCATTATTGAAGAATCAATTGTGTTGCTTTCAAATTTGTAAGGATGCTGCATTCTAACTGAAGAAAAAAAAAACACTCAACTGTGATTTAGGACATAAAAGGACAGAGGATTGAGTATAGCAAGAATACGCAGCCGCAAAACTTGTCACAACAACAACAACCATACAAAAGGAATGGTACCTTTTAATACAATATAAGCCAAATTTATTTTTATCAAACTACCTTTTTTTATTTTTGAATGGAACCTTCACTGATAAGAAATTGTTTAGAAAAGAATTGGTGCTACAATACCATGTGACATTCCAGCAGAAAGCAACCGATCTACATTGTCAATACGCCGTTGTATTGATTTTAAAATTGCATTCAGTGATGAAACTCTCTTCCGAACCCCTGAAATCTTGGCTGCATGTTGCATAATAAATGGCAAAGGAGCATCATCTAGTAACTGATCCAGTTCTGCAAAATTTCATAAAAAAAAAAAAAAACTCAATAACAGAGACCCATGTTTTTCACAACCATGCTAAAAGAATAGGAAATATCAAAGTGAACTCCACCAGAAATATCAAAGTATAGGTAAGATTTCTTGGACAACATTATTTCCCCAAATGAAAAAAAAAATGATGCTAAGCCAAAATATGGCTACCAGTGACTGGGGCATCCAAATTGTTCAGTCAAAACCTAGAAAAGTAGAATTTTTTGGTTGGGAAAAGGAACAGAGCAAGTGACCCACAATCAAGTGATGGAAATTGTACTCACTAAATGGCCAAATTCACAAACTGCTGCCATTTTGGGGCGCCCCAGCTAGCCATCAATCTCAAATTCCAATCTAAATCAATAGTGGCAGAAATGTTATTTTGACCAGAACTATTGAAACACCATACAAACCCATTTCAGGTTCCACATCTACAATCATCATCATCAATTGAGGTCACCCACAATTCAAAAAAAAAATATTTTGAACCCAAAGAATCCAACAACAACAAAAAAGGACCAAATTTACCAAAAAAAGATTCCTTTTTGATGGAGAAAGTCACATTCAACATAGAAATCTGATATCCCAATCTTAGAAAAAAAAAAAAAAACCTAATCGGTGGAGGAGATGAAAGAAAACCTCTTGTGAGCCGATCAATAGAAGAGGAGAGTTGATCCTGACTCCTGGTTACATTATCGGATCTGTGATCGAAATCCCTAATCACTGAGCAAAGCATCGACGAGATCGACCTTGCTAGAGCATCAGATTCAGAACTCTCGGCACCATTTGGATTAAACGATGGATCCGATTTCTCCTCAATTGGGGGATTTGTGATTTCTTGGGTTTGCGATTGCGAGGGGAGAGATTCGTCGGGAGATGCGGGATCTCTGTGGAGCATGGCGGGAATCCTTTTATCGAAGAAGCAGCTTTCGATGATCCAAGTTCGAGGGTTTGTGAAATTCGCTAGGGGTTCGCTTGTTCAATTTTACATATGTAAATGTTAACTATGAAAATGTTAACTTAATGCATGATTTTGACTTTCTGATTGCAATGTTCGGTAACTGGACTGGAGCTTTTTCACTTTATTTATGCATTCATTTACTGTATCTTATATGAGTAAATTTGAGGGTTAAAGATTGGCTGATTTACACGTCATTTTTATATGTAATTGAACACATAAGGTGTAAGTGCTAGCAATTAATTATGATGTTGTGTAATAGTCATGCATGTGACTTATTTAGAGCAACTCCAACGGAGGAGGTTTTTTTCCAACTCAGCATAGAGTTGACATGCAATGGTACAAAATGGATTGTGGGACGACCTCCAACAATAGCTATAAAACCAGCTGGAATTAACATATGTCTTGGTATGTCTTTTTTGGCATACCAAAAAGCAACCTTCATTTTTATTTTTTTTCAATATAATAATATAATGGGTTAGTGGTTCAACCCATTGGAGACTTTATTTTCATCAGTTGGAACGTTAGTGATATGATGAGATGATATGATGGTAGTCAATGAACGTTAAACAGCTAGATTTATAGCCGTTGCATTTTTTTTCTTTTTTGAATTTTAATGGGTAATTATAAATTGTGAAAATTTGAGAAACTCTTGAGCTTGAATATCTATAAATTATGAGTGTTTGAAGTCTCTTTTTTTTTTTTCCTCATTTACACTATGGATTCTCAATTCTCTCAATTTCCTAATTTTTCTACCCAATATTCACAATCTTTCGGTGAGGCATCCGAACTCCCTACTGATGATGCCCCAAAGAAAAAGGTTGTTGGTCGAGGTGCCGGCTTCAGTATAGAAAAAGACCGTCTTCTCATCAGTTCGTGGTTGAACACCAGCCTGGATGCTGTGCATGGAAACGAGCAGAAACTTGTGGCTTTTTGCAAACGAGTGAGAGATGATCGAACAGAAAAAATGTTGTCACAATGATGACAAAAGATTCAAGCTTCTGTCAACAAATTTTATGGATGTCTTCCCACAATTATTTTCAGAAATCAAAGTGGCACGAATGAACAAGATAAGGTAAAATTATCTATATGTGTGTGTGTGTGAATTTTTTTTTTATTCTTAATTTGATCTTATATTTAATTTTCAGATTGCAGAAGCCAAAAAAATTTACGAACATCTATGTGGATCAAGATTCACCTTGGACCATGCTTGGATCTTGTTGAGGCACCAACCAAAGTGGATACAACTGCAGCAAAAAGTACTAGAGAATACATCCGTAGAAATAGCAAAATCTTCAACTTCTAGCTACTCATCATCTTCTAATCCAAGCACCCCCATAAATATTGAGGAGGATGAGACAATTAATAATGTTTATGATCCAATGACGAGACCACCAAGCAGAAAGGCTGAGAAAAGAAAGATGAAGCAAACCACTATCAACGAGCACACACCTGTTGCAGATCTCATCCAAAAAATGATAGATGACAAAAAGGAAAGAGATGAAAAAAAAATGGAGCTTCTTAAGCAAAAAATCGAGCAAGATGAGAAGAATGTGAAATTAAAGAAAATACATATGGAGATGGAGATCATGAGTATGGAAACGTCTAATATGTTTGATGAGCAACAACAATATTATGCTAAAAAAAGACTTGAAATTTTGAGAGGAGGCTTAGGTGGTGGTTTATGAATTGTATTTTATTTTAGAATTAAGATGTATTTTTTATTTTAATTAATGAATTATTGTTTGTTTAAATATAAATGTTGTACTTCAATTTTATAAAGTTGTTATTTCACTAGCCATTTTATAGCCATTGGAGAAAACTAGCCGTTTTATAGCCGTTTGAGAAAACTAGCCGTTTTATAACCGTCGGAGAAAACTAGCCGTTGGAATATTTCATATATATAAACCATTCTAGAAAAAAATTCTTACACTCAAACTTCTTACTTCTCTTCATTTCAAAATAAGAAAGTATTTGGTTCATCACTTCAGAGATGTCTCAAAATTATATTGATTCCTCTTCCGACACGACGGATGAGCTATAGCATACTGTCATAAATTTCGATTCGGACGAAGAGTTGCAGATGTTGTGTAGGGCTGCTATGGAAGAAGAAAGAGAAAATTTACGAAGGAAAACGAAAGTGCATCGTGGTTCTATTCAAGGTCACGCGGTCATCAAGAGAGGACGAATCTCAGGACATCACAAGCTTTACAATGACTACTTCATTGAAAACCCTGTCTATACTCCCTCTTAATTTCGAAGGAGGTTTCGAATGCGCAAACCTCTTTTTCTACGAATTGTAAATGCAGTGGAGGCTCATGACCCATACTTTCAACAAAAAAGAAACTGTGCAGACAGTCTTGGTTTATCAGCTTTTCAAAAGGTCACAGCTGCAGTGAGGATGCTTGCTTATGGAGTTGCGGCGGATGCTATGGACGATTACGTGAGGATTGCTGAAAGTACCTCTATAGAATCATTGAAAAAGTTTGTTCAAGCGATCATTGATGTTTTTGGCAATGAGTACTTGAGAACACCGAATAGTACTGACATTTGTAGATTGTTATCAGAAAGTGAGAGACGCGGGTTTCCTGGGATGCTAGGTAGCATAGACTGTATGCACTGGAAGTGGAAGAACTGTCCAGTTGTGTGGAAGGGCATGTATGCTCGTGGAGAGCACCGTGAGCTTTATTTGATTCTTGAAGCCGTGGCATCGTATGATCTTTAGAAGTGGAAGAACTGTCCAGTTGCGCGGAATTTCAGGATTTCATTCAAAACCACTTGCGTATTCGTGACAAGAGAACACATTCTCAACTTCAAGCCGATCTGGTGGAGCACCTGTGGCATTTCCAAGGTCAATATGAAGAAGCTTGTGATTGACTATAATATTATGTAATTTGATTTTACTTTTTCAATGAAAAATGGGTTTCAAGTACAATTTGTGCATTTTTTATTTTTTAATAATTTATTACTTTAATAATATTTAAATCGTACCAAATCCCATTAAATATAAATAAGATATATGTAATAAGCAAATGAAGATTAAATGAAAAAAGAATAAAATAATAATTTGACATCTCTATTGGAGTTGCCCAAGTGATGAAATGCCAAATTTACATATGCCTTTTTTGCCATATAAGCCTTTATTTTTTTTAAAAGCATATGGAGAAATGAAGTACCTATTGGAGATGCTCTTAGATACGTAAATGATCTCAACCACTCAGCCCGGAGAGAGAATTTCAAAAATGATAAAAATGCCCTCATGTCATTTTTGAAAACATTGCCTTTCATAAATCATTTAAGAAAAATGATACCCAAACACCTTGTGGAGCCCACTTCAGCTGCCTTTGTGCATGGATGTTAGAATAATAAGGGTTTATATCGATTCCAATTGATTGCACGAACTAGCTTTATTGTTATAATCATCCAAATCAAGTTAAAACTTGGCCCCCAATGCATATACATGGTTTATATGGGTACTTTTGTCATTTTCTTAAAAAAATTATCAAAAAGACTTGACTGAAAGTAATATGAAATACTTTTATACTATTTTGAAGTAATCAAGTCTTTGTATTTATTTTTTAAAACGAGTCAAATGTTTTAAACTTTTTTGAGACTTTCCCTTTTTTGGACCACAGGTATTGATTACTTCTCCTCTTGTGCAATCTTTCTTTTTCACCGGTTTCTTTTTCCCGTTCTTAGATGCAAAATTCTAAGTTTCTTTCTTCTTATATCCACACTCATTTACCTGTGTAAATTATTCATGATTGCATTTATTTACACAGATGGTGTACAGCAGAGCTATAAAAATGATGTGTAAATGAGATTATCTTCATATTAAAATTTTCACGTCTCATTGTTATCCGGTGTAGTTCAATCTAGGACGTCCAGACAGTGATGGGTAAGAACCCCATTAACCATATTTTTTCTTTTTTCATTTTTTTTTCATGCAATTTGAGAAATCTGCAACCAACATTAAAAAAAAATCAGGACTGATTTCTCATTCTCTATTCCATCCATCTTCTTTATAGGGCTAGAAAACCTTAATAATTAAGAATCTTAAAATCTTAATGGGCACATATGTGTGATCGAAGTTGTATTGCGGAAAAGTATTTTCACTTTCCGCAGTTTCTCCATGGGAAAATCGGTCACACAAACATGCTCTTACGTTTCCTCTCAACTAACTGTTAGTTATTCCATTGGACGTAGGTCTTAGTGAGTTGCATGGACATGGTGGCCTACGTGGAGAACAGCCATGGTTCTCTGACAGAATCTTATCAGAAAAATTCTACAAGTCACATCTATCTTTGTAATGCCACTTCTGGCATCCCAACCTGTAAAAGTCTACGCACCCCGGGATCCTGACCCGGGACGGACCCCGGGGTGACTGAGATCCGTTGGATCCCAGTCACCCCGGACGGATCCCAGTCACCCCAGGGTCCGTCCGGGGTCAGGAACCCGAGGTGCATAGCACCTCTGTCCCAACTTCGGGCCTAACTACTTCTTTCTAAGTCAATTTCTGTCCTACTTCTGGGTTTTTGTATGATAGTGGTTACATCAGTCCTTTTTCTGAAACCTGAAGCTTTATTTTTCAAATACAGATTTCTCTTGCAGATTCAAGACTTTTCAATGTAAATGAGGAAGGCATCATTTCTTTAACATCACTTTTCCTTGTTGAGAACTTCCAACTCTTGTACATGTTCCTCACAAAATTGATGTACTATTTTGATTTGTTGTGTGGGAATTCTCTGACCGGGCATGGAGTTCTGAACCTTGAAGACCTTCTGCATGTTTTTTGAATGTTTCAATCTGATTTTGGCTTGTTCGCATGTGGCTTCCTGTATGTAGGGAGACAAATGATCTTCAGTTATCTTATATATACATGTTGATCTTGAATATACTTCATAGAGTTATATAACCGTTTATGTATGCATATACCCATGTTGCGGTTTTTGTAATCAGAGATTATAAATGTTCTTCTATTAGCTTGTTTCTGCATGATGGGGGATTCAAATGCGTAGTTGAGTGTTGTTGGTTCTTTACCTTTGGCTTATGCTTCTCTCCTGTTTTGGAAATTGGAAGGCTAGGTAAGGTAGGAAAGAGAAGTGAACTAAGGCAAGCTGGAGCCACCCCTCCGAGTCAAATGTTGTATTCACTTCTCAAAAGATGAGCAATATCAATTTCAATCATGAATGTTGCGGTTCCTTCTTTTCCTAATGGGATGAGCTTCTGTGTTGGTCATCTACACAGCAATATGTGTTGGAAACTCATCTACAGTACATGCAGCATATATATATATATATATATATATATATATATATATGCGCTTTTGCATAAAAATTGGAAGTAATCATCATTTTCGCTTGGGATTGGCTGAAGAGTTCTACTATTTTAACTATATAGCATAAGCTGTGTCATCCAATAACCTACAAGGAGCATGAAAGTCCCTATATACATCTCCTCCACTGTATTAATTCTCTCTCCTCCACTTGGTCTTGGGTCCTCTCACTTGTACTCTGCTGCTAGGCTAGACTAGCAAAATTTCTAATTGATCAAGAAGCCTTTGTGAATTAGGAAAACAGAACAATACTTTTTTCAGGACATTGCCAATACTAGTGAGGATGGTGGCAAGTCCATCACTCCATCTTTATAGGTGCCTACTTTTGTTCAGGTGCTATTCACTTCCCAAGATTCTGTTGAAGAGGGGTCCTATCTAGTGGTTGGTGCTTGGTATTATACTGACCATCTGATTGATATGTGTGGAGCGACCCACCCTACACATATGACATGCCCTGCCATGTATAAGATCTGCCTCAGGTTTCCACTCAATGAGTGATTGCTGATAGGCCCCCCTTGGATTTGGTCATATGTGGAAAAGCAGCTGCAATTCACTTGTGTAAGTCCAATGGTATGTTATCACTTAAAATTGGATTGAAATGTGAGGATGATGATGAGTCCATCTTTATAGCTGCCTACCTCTGTTGAAGTGTGGTTCACTTCCCAATATTTTGTTGAAGAGGGATCCTATCAAGTCATTGGTATCATACCGATCATCTGTTTGATATGTGTGGAGCAATCCACCCTACATATATGACATGCCCTGCCATGTATAAGAGCTGGCTCAGATTTCTATTCAATTTGAGTGATACGCCCCCATTGGATTGGTCATGTGGAAAAGTAGCAGCAATCCGCATGTGTAAGTTCAATGGTATTTATTATCACTTAAAATTGGATTGAAATATGAGAAAATGCCTATCCATATGAGGCATAAATTGGTGGACCGAACAAACATGGCCCCACAGAGGTTAATATTCTACTAACGGCAATGTAGGATCAGCAGTGGGCCACACCTCTTGATCAAGGTGATCTTGACACCGTACACAATGTCCCTCAAACCCACCCACAAACACTTGTTTGCCACTTGACCTAATGAAGGTGGATCAAACATTCTTAATGAATGATGCGAAGCCTTCACCCTAGATGATAATCACTCCCTTATCTTCACCCAATTCATTAGTCCAAGAGAGATAAAGAGTCAAACATAGTAAGCAGTAGTTGCATTGGCTTCCATCATCATCATGATCAAACCATTACCCTCTCTACATGGGTTTGGCTTTCGTGGGTTCTAACTATTCCACAACCTCATGCAAAGCCATGTTTTCATTACATCCACAATTTGAGATAAAAGGTCATGAATTTTTATTGATCAATAACAATAGTTACAATATTATTATAGACAGACCCGAAATTACAAGAGGATGAAATGAAAACAATAAAAAATTAACAAATGGGTCAACAAAAACTTATAAAATAATCGGGTCAGCAAAATGAGAATTAATAGACCTGTTTCAGGCTTTCAGCTGTTAGTGCCATTGGATGAAATCTTCAAAATCACAGATAATGGAATGTTGGACACATGGCCATTGCTTCCATAAAGTCTAATTTTCCCGAAGCTAGTGACAGAGCTGTTAATGGTGGCTTTAAAGACAACAGTCAAGATCTGTCTCTGACCTTTCACTATGAAAAAGCTTGCTGGTGTCACTGTGACGGAGACTCCGAAAAGAGGACTCCATCTGACACTGTAAGTCTCATTAGCAGCAATGTTGGTAACTGTTCTTTGAATTGTTCTTGTTTGGTTGAGTATTGCGATGGTGATAGAAGGCAAATTCAGGTCTGCGCCAGTCATCGCAGAAAGCCCACAGCTATGGCCAGTATAATTCAGAACGATCAGAGATGAACCATTTATGCCACAGAGGAATGATAAGAAGTCACCGAAGCCTGCAACAAAACCATGCATGTGTTATTAGTAGTAGGTGGTGAATTCATCAGCTGTTGGGAATTCATCAGCTGTTGGGACTGCCATAGATGGCCAAGAGAAGTTTGTTCCTTTTCTCAAGAAATGATGATAATCTCTCAACTCTCATGCAAAAAAAAATCATTAGCCCAAAAAAAAAAAAAAAGCTTTAATGGCGTGCTTCCATCAAAGCTTCAAAAGTAAGTGTTCTGCTCATATTTTTATATAAGCAAGCATTTTCCATGCATTTTGGAGCACATCTAAATTGGAAGTGGTTTTGAGTACTTTTTTCTTAAGTGCTTTCAAATATTTTGCATCCCCTGAAACATTGTAATTACTCAGAAAATTGGATAAAATGAAAGCAATATAAACCTTTACGACTGATATCATTACTTGATCTGGGCATTCAAGCCAACCCGCTGGGCCAACACAGTTGAGAACTTACTGGAATTTTAACCCATGACTAATTTCCTATTAAATATATCTTCTTGTAAAATAACTGCAGAGAAGTTTCTGGATTCAGAGATGAAAAGCCAGGTGCAGTGTTGCAGGCACATCAAGAAATCCACTTTCCATGTCAAACAGAGTTACAGGGGAGTGGTTTTTACATCACAACCTGTGGACTGATATAATTACTTGACATGGGGCTTCCAAGCCAACTAATACGCCCACGATTTGAGACCCACTAATGACTTTATAGCCCATGGGTTATTTCCTTTGAGTTATTTGTTCTCAGAACATAACTGTGGAGAACTTACTGGAATCGAAGATCAAGCCCGGGTTCATTGCTGCAGTTGCATTAGCAAATCCACTTCCCATGTCAAATGGAGTTGCAGGAGACTGGTTTAAATCGGGGTTGTTGTAAGCACGCTGAGCCATTATTGGACCTCCTTGCTTGTCGTACAGCGAGGCGGTAGTAGAGAGTGCGGATGCAATGGCTGAAGGAGTGAATCTAGGGTACTTATGCTTAATCAGTGCTGCCAGACCAGCAACATGGGGAGCTGCCATGCTTGTTCCAGAGATCATGGCAAATTTCTCACCTGATAGAATAACAGGGTAGTCTGTAAGAAAATGAGAAAACTCACAAAAGACTACAGGTGGTTCGAAATATGTCAAAGCGTATGAATCTCCATTACGGTTTTTTTTTTTACCTCAGCTAAATACTCACACATGCACTCTAGACAAGTCCCTAACCAACAAGGCAACAACCAGGGATCATCCAAGTGGAGAGGGAGATGCCTTACTACTAACAATCAGTGGATTGGCCATCAATCTAAAAGTTCATTAGTTTATCGAAATTGTGACAAACATTGCACATTCTTCCACCCCGGTTTATCTGTGGGGAATGGTTTCGTTGTAACCTTGATATACATTGTTACACCGATCTCAGCTTAAGCTTTTAGAGTAAGTGGTTGTCAACATGGTATCAAAGCAGGAGGTCGAATGTTCGAATCCCCGAGGCTGTTGTGCCTAGTATTCTCCCACGGAGGGTGTGATTCCAATACCCTATATTCTCCCATGGAGGGTGTAATTCCCATAAAGGAGCCCGCACGTGTGGTTGGGGTTGGGGGTGGGGGAGGGGGGGGGGGGGGGGGGGGGGGGGGTAACCTTGATATGCATTATTACACCGTTCTCTATCGGCTTAAGCTTTTAGAGTAAGTGGTTGTCAACAAGTTCAACACCGGTATTGCCAATCAGATCAGCAGAATCCTGCTCAAGACAAAGGATGTTATGCATATCCACAGTTGGAAGCCTCAAAGAGTAGCATGTAAAGAACTCTTTGATATTGAGTCTTTTAGTTTCATTCTTTTTTTGTTTTAGTAACAACCATTCCTATTCTTTAAAATGCAAGACTCTTTGCAAAATAAAATAAGCATAAATGAAAATCTAAAGTCTCATTCATGGTATTACACAGTATTGTTACCTTCAAATTCAACCGAATCCGTAGCCAGAGTACTCCAAGCACCCCAGATGAAGTTACCTGGAGCTATCAAATTGGGTTTCATTATATCAGCATCATCAAGAGAACCGTCTTCTGGGTCCGGACCTCTTGCAGAGTAATACATAACTTTCGGTGCAAAATTGTGATAGTTTGGTTTTAGTCCTCCTAATATTCTTGCAACACCTCCAAACTTGATGATTTTCTTTGATAATTCATCTCTCACTAAGGAACTATTATAGTATCGTAGTAAAATCTGATCAAAACATAACAAAAGAATCAATGAAGATGAATAAAAACTACATGGAATCAACAAGCTTGCTTCAGAATGACTGTCCAGTTCAACGTGCATCTCAACTTGGTGTTTGGAAGTTCAAGGTTGTGTTTGTTTAGTGCTTTCAAATTTCAATTGTAACAGTTAAATTATTTTGGCAGAATGGATGGTCATCTGTGTCTGCACGCTTCTTGGTGGTGCAAAATTAGGAAATCATGTCAGGTGGAACCATTATTCTGACATTTTACCTAAATTGTCATCACTTCCCATCACCAATATTGGATTGAGTTAAGAAAATAGCAATCCAACCTAGTGCAATTTTCTGATGCCAGTGCCACACCACCTGCCCTAGACTCGATGGAGATAACCATCTCCTCTCCCAAAATATTTCACACTTGTAACATATAAAACCATCCAAAATGACCCCACGGTTTTAAACTTCTGTGCAACTTAGTGGCTTTAGCTGTGCATTATGCAGAAAGCCAAAGAAGGTTTATTTGTCATATGCTGGTCAGATCATGAGCACAATTGATAAAGACAAAGAAACATCACCATCCTACAGAAAACACTGATTGGACAATGCAAGTGGTGTGGTTTGAACAATTTTATGTAAGAGGTGATTCCTAATGCACTGCAAAGCACGATGTGGGAATCAGTTTTTTAATTTTATTCCTTCCCACCCAAAATAAGTATCAGCATAACATGAATCGACGATATCAGGATGCAAGTGGTGTGGTTTGAACAATTTTATGTAAGAGGTGATTCCTAATGCACTGCAAAGCACGATGTGAGAATCAGTTTTTTAATTTTATTCCTTCCCACCCCAAATAATTATCAGCATAACATGAATCGACGATATCAGGATGGAAAATAGGAAATATAGAATTCCTTTGTGTACACTGTCCAAAATCCAACAAAATGACAAAGAATAAAAATCTGCAAAAATCATCATCATTAAAGCCATTTGATTATCCTTATTTACAGCCATGTGGAAGATGAAATCCAGGTAACCATATTTAAGGGATTAAAACCACATCGGGCTTCCACAGTGAAGTACAGAACAAGAAAAAGGAAACAGTCTGGCATTACCACAGAATCGCACCTTAGAGTCCTCAGGAGAAGAAATAATGAGACCAGGCATGCTCATTGGAGTTGGGTTGAGTTGATACCCAATAACAAAAGGATCCATGTAAAAGATGACACCAATTGCACTGAGGTTCTTAGCAGTTTGCAAAGCCTGTTTAACAGTTGCTATCCCAAACACAAAGCGGACAGTATAGCTACAGATCAAGAGGTTTCCTCGGACAATATCCTCATTCAGGCGACTAGGATCTTGGCATTCACCCAAGTACATGTCATTCGGGTTCATTGCCTCATTGTTCAAGGCATGAATTGCAGCAATCAGCGTGTACATTCTGTCCTCAAGAGTTCTTGCTGAATATAAACACACAGGGTCAGTTTTCACTTGTGGATTATAAGCTGTGCTGTTCATATATGTAATAGATGTGATAAACCATGTACCATGCTGTTCATATATGTAATAGATCTAATAAACCATGTAACCATGGGCTTGGAGGGAGCAAAACATGAAAAACTACACTGATTGGACAAACTTCTTACCAGTTACCATGAATATATCCCATTGAAGTTACTGCCATTAACTAACCATTTTCTTTTGAATCGTCCATTTAATTTCTGCCAATAATGCTGTTTTAATGCTGAGATCAACCATTAAAGATGTTTATGATGTATACTCCATCAACAGGCACACAATTTAAACAGTCAAAATCAGTGTACAGATGTGCCTATCAGGGAAGTCCAGCTGCAGGTTCCATGCAAATTGAATACGAAAATATGCTGAATGGACAAACATACGGTCCAATTTCCCCGGTTGATGAAGTTATGACCACCAATCATTATCTTTTTAATTGTCCATTTAATTTTACCAATTAGATGATGACTGGTGAGATCATCCTATAATGGTGCTTTTGATTTATACTTAGTTGACTACAAGAACATAATTCAGACATTCTGGATTGATGAGAGTCCTGCCTGCGGCAGTTTCCGTGAGAGACAAATCAAATCAATGAAGCATGACTGAAAGAGAATTAGTGCTAGAAAAGCAGATAAAGAGAAATAGCAAGTTGACTGTTCTAGTAGTTTCTGATCATCATACTTGAAGCCTTATCCTAAAATCAAATTGCAGTTTATGTTGTACATAATAGCCAATGAAACATAACTGTAACAGAAATAGTGCTAGAAAAGCAGACAAGGAGCAATAGCAAGCTGACTATACCAATAGTCTGTAATCATCATCATTGAAGCCTTATTCCCATCTATCAGGGGTAGCATTAGCCTCTTTTTCCCAATTTGATGTCCTCATGGTAAAAGAACTTCTTAAGAGAGTACAAGAATGACCAACTACAGGTTCAAACCTGCACCCCCACTCCAGAGGCAGGATAGATGGGTAATACTAGCTTTTAATCAATTCAAATCTAGTACTAACACTAACAAATTCATCATGGACAAAAACATGGCAAAACATACGTGCAAGTCCAACTCCTGAAATGGTGACATTGTTGCCCAATACAAGGGTATTGTTGTAGAGTCGATCATGTGAAGCAGCACCAACAGTGAAAATCCATGGACTGAAGGAAGAAATGCTCTTGGGTGAAGGTCCTGTGTTGCCAGAAGCTTGAACAACAAAAATGCCAGTTTTTACAGCTGAAAGCAATGCCATGTCTATAGGATTGAAGAAAGTCGCAAGTCCAGGAGGGCGCCTGTTGGGAGTGATGGATAAGTTTATGATGTCTACTCCATCTTGAGCTGCCTGTCAGTGCAATCATGATATACACAAGTCACCAAACCTTATAGTAGTTGAGCAAAATCCCTTAGCTAATTAAATGGGAGTTCACAATACTGTCGGTTAAATGCAATTAAATCGTGAACAAGTAAATGAATAGGGGAAGTAATTGCAAATCACTAGGGACAGGAAGAATAATTGATGAGTTTTGGCTGGTAGTTTGCTAAAATGCAAATGCGATAAAAACCTGCTGTGTATTTCTGTCAAGAGTGATTTTTGAATGGTTGAACATCCCCCTGAAAGCTGCATTTTGGGGCCCACTTGTTCTTGAGGTATGCCATTGGATAAAACTACCTCCTATCAATCATGGACTCATGGGCTCAAATATTACCAAGATCAGAATAATAGGACTGGATTGGATTCTCCTTTATAATATGATATCCATCCAAGAAAAAGTTTGTGATAATGATGTGGTTAAGGATGATTATGTGAGAAGGGATATCTGGGCTTGTGACCTTTCAATGTGGAAGGTTTGATCCAACAGCATTTGTTGACATTATGCAGGAATCATTTTATGGAATTCAAGCATGGTGCCCTTTTCCAATCCAAGTTCTTTGTAGTATTGTACCTGATCAATAGCAGCAACAACATCTGCTGCAAACCCTCCAAAGCTCCTGTACAAGGCCTTGTAAACAGCAATGCTGAAAAGATTCACATTATTATCAAAGTCCACACACGTGCCCACACACATAAGCTCACTCACACAAACAGAATTAAACAAGATCTGAATCAATTACTGTGCACGTGGGGCCATGCCACTTGAATTCCCAAAGTGATGCCCGGCTACAATGACTGGAACATTATGGTTCCCTGCTGCAATGGAAGCTGTGTGCCTGTTATTTGAGAAAAAAAAAAAAAAAACATAATCAAATTCCAATGAAAAAGAAGAGAACATAAACCTGGAAGTCCATCCATAAATTTAGCAGAAACTAAGACAAGCTCTCAGGGTTTTAGCACAAATCCATGATTATTAAAAGAAAAGTTAAAAATGGTATTGTTGGACCCCGCATCAGATTTCAGAAATTTTGGTCAATAAAGAATGTGCAAGAAAATATACTATCTCAGATTTAGCTAAAATACTTTCACCATGCGTGAAGTGTTTCCTCAAAGTCAAATCTGACATGTCTTCATATTTCTTTTGATCTTTGGCCCAAGGTATTCTTGCTTTCATCAATCGTTGAGTTTGGATGTGGAGTTGTGGACCCTAGATTGGAAGAAGCTAAGCATCTATTTGGACTTTTCTTGTTTCATATAATCATTCTGAAGCCAACTAAACAATGATAAACAAGAGACTAGTTGCATATAAGTAGCTTCTATTACTAAGTTCGTTGGTATCAGAAGCATCCAGAGATATCTCAGAACTAGGATGAAATAAATACTCACGTTCCATGGCCGTCAGCATCGAATGGTGAAGCATAGTCCTGAGTAGTATTGAAGATTCCTCTAGTGATAGCAGACGCAGCAAAATGACGAGCTCCAATAAGTTTCCTGTTACAGGACCCAGATGGAAAATCTTTTGTAACTTCACAGACACCTGAGTAGTGAGCCGGAATTGGATACGACTGATCAGAAAGGTCATCAGAAAAACTTGGGTGTGTTGGGTCAATTCCAGTATCAATAAATCCAATCACAACTCCTTCTCCTGCAAATTTTGGTCCACCTTCTTTGGCCCATGCCCCACGAGGCAGGCCCAAGAACTGAGGGGTATGAGTGGTTGCTGTTCTAACTGAGAAATCCAAAATCACATTCGCCACTTCTTGCATCCTCGAGAGTTTCTCTGCCTTCAAAGCCCACCAACTCATCGAGTCATATCTCAGAAAGTAAAGCCAATTCAATTGATCGATTAATTAATTCATGGGAAATGCGGAGAACAACAATGACTTTCAAATATAAAAATTCTAATTGATAGAAGAATACTTGAAATTTGAAAATCATTAGCAAGTTCCACAGAAACAACAGAGGATCAATCCCTAGAGGTAGTGGTGTGTGTGAGAGAGAGAGAGAGAGAGAGAGAGAGAGAGAGTACTTACCTTAAAAAACAAATAATAACAACAACAATAATAATACAGTTAAGAGGCAGAACCACTAACAGATATGGAGTGTCTATTAAAGCAAATGCATCATTATAAATTGAAATGTTAGATTGTATATATGCAAATGGATGTAATGATGGCTTCTATGCTGGTTGCTATAGTGAATATAAATCAAAGGTCATATTTTCAATATAAACATCCATACAAATCTAAGTATGGTGCACAGAACATCTCGTGAGTGTAATTTTTTGTGAAATTAAGAGAAAAACATAAATATGAACTCAATGAAGTGCCATGTCAAAATTCAGAGATTGCTGGACCAAGTGTTTTGGACATGGTACTTAGAAAAATCCATGCAACTGCAAAATCAATTTACGTTCATATTAGTTTATTTATTTTTATTGGTAATAACAAAATTTATTGCTGAAAAAGTAATGAACAAGAGAATAATGTATCACCATCTAAAAGTGTGGTGCTCGCAGCACCGCTTTTGAACAAATATGATTCTCAGTAAAACAGTTAAGTCGAATTAGATTCTTCACAACAGAAACAGAGTTAAAAAAACACCACTTAAACAAAGTCAAGTCTCGAATAGTATAGAGAAAACAACCCAACAACTGAAAATTAGCTTCAATTGAATCTCAAAATTACCACTGATGCAGATACAGAAGTTTAAATCTATCAACAACACCCATAAATCTAAAACCCCCAGAAGTAGTAAGCCCAAAAAATTAGCTACAATTGAATCTCAAAATTACCACCAATGCAAATACAGAAGTTTAAATCTATCAACAACACCAATAAATCTAGAACCCCCAAAAGAAGTAAGACAAAGACAGTGAAATTTTTTACGGAATGTAATGTTTGGCCGGGCACTCATTTCTCCCAACAAAGTGTACATGGAAGGGGCTTTATTAATTATTTTTAATAACTCAATGGTGGACCACATGGTGGACTATTAGTTACAACTGGGCATTTCATGGGTGAGGGGGACCAATTTGATAGCGAGACCACTGGAGTATTGTCTATTCCATGATCGATGAATTCAATAGTAAAAGTGAGACCAATGGCCACCATTCATCAGCTGAAGCGAAAAAAAAAAAATCATAAAAGCTGCTTTTTCCTATTGAGCATCATATGATGCTGCAACGTTAAAACCAAACCAAAATAAAAAGAAAAAAAATTAATACCTGTTGAGGAGTTACAAGAACAGCAAACCCATTTATTAAGTAATGATAACTATAGAGCTTCAGATAGTTCTCTCCCTTCAGTACCCTTCTTAATAGTGAATTCTGATGTCGAATCAGATATGAAATGTAATGCCTATCAAAGCTTGGAATGTCCCTGCAGATGTAAGTGAACAAAGGTGAAGATGACAACAACAATCATGATGATGACAATGACAATGGTGGTGAATCAATATAAAGAGTGGATGTACAAAGCTGGGTGGGTGCTCAAGCTCAACAAACCAAAGTAATAATAAATGAGTGGAAAATGGAAGCATAAATCCCACCTATACAAAGTTTTAAAATAATAATAATAATAATAAAAACCGAGAATTTAACATGTAATCCACCCAAAGTTCATAGTGATGCTTAGCATTCCAAATCAAAATATAAATAATTGAAGTGGAAAAATATAGGAAAAGAAATCCAAGTAATAATTCCAAACAAGCATCTCATTCTCATTGCCATATGTGAACAGTAGGAAAAAATTAATATATAGGACAACATACAGACAAAATATCTAAATCTTATAACAACCAGAATCATAGAACATCTAAGAATGCATTTGGATGTTGCCCAAATTGGAATGTGTGAGTAAAAGCATGGATGATGAATTCAAGTGGAAAAATTAGAAAGTGTGTCTTTCCTAATTTTGTTAATGATTTGCACACTGCCTAAATGCACAGTTCTGACAGACAATGGGAGCAGTCACATATTGAAGAACCAGCAAAGTCAAAATGCACCTTTGTATCAAAGACAAATACCAGTTCAAACTGGCTTTACATTAGAAGCAACAAATTCCTTCCCTCACTGGCCCAAACAAACACCAGCAAGGAGAACATAACCAGGAAAATAGATATTAAGAAACTCGAGAGTGACAACTCAATTCATGTAGGAGAGCTATATGAACATGAGAAACCATTGATAGCAATCATCATTATATAAAGAACCATAATTATGATAGAGAAGTTACTGGTGTTATGGTTAGATGATACACAATACAGATGTGTATCCTCCATTTTAGGAAGGTTGAAGTTGTTTGAATTGGACCATAAGGATAATAATTGTTATTCTGGGAAGGATTTTAGAGGCAATCTATGAAGTTTTTCAAATAAAACCACCACCACCAACTTTTACTATAGCAGTGCAACCTTCCCATCTTAATTATCCAGGGAGCTTATCCATGAAATCCAACTGTTCCCCATCATTGATGATACATGCTTCAAAATATCCCCGGTCCATTTGGTGGATGTCCCATTAAATGTGTCTTGTTAATTGTACCATTTGCTTAACCTTCCATCTCCAAGACATTAATAAGATGATTAGGATCCTCTCTGATGTGGGAGATTTGGGGGAAGACTCATGCCTGATGAGCTAGTCGCATCCTTAGAAAAGGACATCCCAAGCTATACAGTTCACAGGGATGGTGCAATCCATTTTTCTTTCCCTTAGAAGAAAAACTTGGGGATTTCCCAATTACCCCAGTTCAATAGTTCAATTCCCATATGACCCAGTGGGTCTATTTGCCAACTTCACCACTATGATTATATACTAGAAGTTATGCCCTCAGAAAGAGAAGAGGATGAAAGGACAAGTAAGTACCTTGGTTTGTTCAGTGTATTTAATCTCCCTTGATTTCCATGACCCAATTCATTACTCCCCCATTTCATTTCATCCCCACCATAGTAATGAGCTGCAGGAGCTTGTCTCAGTGTAACAATATAAACTGCTGCATCAGCAGCAGCATCTTCCTGACACAAAACCTCCATCCAAACCCCCAAACAAAGCACACCCACCATTAAATGCACCCAACAAATCCCCCCCATTTCAACTACTCCAATAAAAGGAAATAGCAAAACAACTAGCCAAATAAATAACACCCTCAAAACATCATCTCTCTGAGTCTTGAGTCCAGCTGTGTTTCTCCAACACTACAAAGAACCCAAGTAGGAAGAGAAACCCAGAAGCTAAAAAGACCCTTCTCTGCTAATTTGCAGCTGCTTCAACTCTCCAAGTGTGGATGAGTTTCAAAGACCCTTTTGCCTTTAGAAGTAAAAGGGAGCTTTGATGATGTAATGATAATGTATGTTGCAGGTCCAGATGGGTGGGTGAGAATCTGAAGTCCTTTTTCTTGGGTGGTGGGAATGTGAACGTTTTATTTAAAAGAAGACACAAGGAGGTGAACGTTTTTTTTGTAGTTTCTTTGACTGTTGCGTCATGGGTTGGGACTCAAGTGCAGATCATGAGAAAAAATGAACAGCTATACAGAGATGATGGCATGAGAGACAAGAATCCAAGGAAGGGATTTTAGTAACGGTAGCTAGATTCGGTCCAGGGCAGGATAGAAGAAGAGAGAGACAGCACAAGAAGGGAGAGAGTACATGCTAAGAAGCACATGAAACAATGCTCCTCAGAAATATGGGAAATATGGGGGCACATGGGATTAAGCCCATGATTAGGCAAATAGTGGGTCCCATCATGCTTAGCCTCAATAATTAAAAAAAGAAAAAAGTATTACCTTCATGGGTTTAAAGTCTGCTATACTTTGGCCTGGATTTTTAAATGATAAACCTACTAGGGGCCACTTGATGCATATCAAAAGAAAAAAGTATTACCTTCATGGGTTTAAAGTCTGCTATACTTTGGCCTGGATTTTTAAATGATAAACCTTCTACGGGCCACTTGATGCATATCAATTACAATGAAATAAGGATGAGTAATAAACGTTTTAAGGTATATTAGATGTGGGCCAAATATCAATATGAATTGATGATGATGATAAATATTTATTGAAAAGCCCCAAAGTATATAGTGATTGTGTATAGAGTTTTTTTTCTTTTTCGCTACATGGGAAACTCTAACATCATGCTCTTACTCATACACTTGTATCCAACCAACTGAGCTTCACCTAGTTAATGATAAGTCTAATTAATTAGACAATTGATTTATATCATTTTTTTTTTATCAATTTTAATGCTTACCCCAGTTTTGATTCAATTGGATACACAGATATACCAATTTCCAGTACCGATCTAAATGGCTAGCTTTTTGTATGCATCTATATAGAGCCATTAAACTTTGTAGCTTTCAAAAGATGGATATGACTATCTAAATGTTTGATTTTGCAACTAACTCTTTTAATATTACTGGCTATTTCCTTGGTGGAATAATTAATGAGAAATATGTCTAAAAGTAGCTTAAATTGAATAAATAAATAAATGTGAATATTGTTATAATAGAATTAAAGGCGATGATTAAAAATCCTGTACGATTGTCCTGTAAAACTTTCATAGGAAACAAAATACATTCATTAAATAGCACATCCATTTCATTTTACAAATTATGTTTGGTTAGAATTTTTATCTTGAAAAAAATGTGAGGGTCTTCTCATATTTGGGATTTTTCTTGGGGTATTTATTGAAAATGTTGCAAAAAAAAAAAAAGACTATTGTTTTTTTTTTTTATAATATAGTTTATAAAAATGCTGTTGTTAAATGTTTTGAAAATTCTTTTCAAATTATTTTGTTCTTCCTAATTAATAATCTCAATGTTTTTCATGATATTATCATGATGCTTTGAAAAAAAAAAAATTCTTACACCGTTAAATACTACCTATTTATCAAATGAGTCAAATAAACGAGCCCAAGTCCAACTTGTGAACGGATGGATTGGATCCAATTAGTCAAGAAGGTCAAAGATTCAACCTCAGTCCTGCTTTCCACAAATCCACCATTAAACAAATCACTAATATCTAAGTGCAAATATGATTAAACTTTCTAGGCCACTTTATAGGCCCACTATAGCTATACATCCACATGATGCATAGTTGGATATAAATGATACAAATTGTTTACATGCCTTTAAGTCCCAAAACAAGATATTTTTGTGGGTGAGCAGTCTTGGGCTTGATCAATTCGAGTGGACCATAAAACAGAGACCCTGTAAATATTGATTCTGAGTACAGGCGTTAGATTAGCTGTAAATATTTATTTGGACTGGCGTTGGATTAACTGTAAATATTTATTTGGATAGTGACAACTTATGGGCTATTAATTGAGTAGTTGGGATAATGATCCTATCCATCCCATCACCACCCATCCTAAGGTGGGGCTCATAAGGATTGTTGGTTAGCATAAGGTGAACTGAGCACCCGTGCTCAACATAGAAGGGCCCCCTTTCTGTTTTTGGTGTTATGAAGGGGTGAGGGGGGTCTGCTGTAGTTAATAACTACAGCAGACCCTGCTGTAGGTAGAATCCAAGGGCTGTGGGCTGTGGGCTGTGGGCTGTGGGTTCATCCACTTCCGGCGTACATTCATCCCCCCCATCCATCCAACTTCACCGGCCATCAGATCTCCATCACACATATTAAATATCCATCACACACATTAGAAAATATCAGCCATTGGATGAGAGAAAAAGTTGAAGAGAGAGAAAATATTTTTTGAAAGTGAGTTGAAGAGAGAGAAAAGGTTTTAAAATACAAAATATTTTTTTATTTTATTTTATTTAAAAAATACCAACCAACCCACGGCCCTTGGATTCTACCTACAGCAGGGTATGCTGTAGTTTCCCCGCACCCGTTATGAAGGTGCAAGTATAGAGGAATAGAGGTGAATGATGGGGGATTGACAGTAGTCGGTAGGGGAAACCTTTTTCCAGCTTGAAGATTCTTCTTCTGCCCCAACGTTCAGATTTTCCTTTTAGCGAGCCAGGGACCTTATCATTTTGTTGTCTTCTCCTCTGTTTGATGTGATCTGCTTTAAGTAATGGCCATTCCCACATCATTTCCGCACAACTCCCATGTCTGGACTCTGGAGTGGTGGGTAACTCTGTAGTGCCGTGACTGCTGTCTGTAGTGTAGTGTGTTTGTGGGTACTCGAATCTTTAATTATTGGAGGTTTTAATTGATTAAAAATTGGATTTTGGTCTTTATTTAGGCCTCGATAAGTGAATAGGTCTGGGTCTGGTTCCACTTTGGTTTAAATCCAAAATCCTAAATATTACCTCAATTTTCGAAAATCTCTCTAAAAAACTATATCTTTTTAATATTATTCTCTACCTATATGGTTCTGATTCCGATTTCGGAGCAAATAAACCGGCTCCAAAATTATTCTGGGTCCGGATTCGGTTCCACCTTCTCCTTAACAGGAAAGTGATCCCATTTACAATCCTACCGTGGGTGGGTGATAATATCATATTTGTCTGAATGAGATGCGACAGACAATACACAGATTTCATATTTGAATGGGTTGGTACTCATGGTATGGTAGGCCATACAAATTACAAAAGCTAAGAAGCCCCTCATTCCGTGAATTTTGACTCTGTTTCCCAACGGATGCATCTGCCTATTGGGACGCTTCCATCTTTGGATTTTTTCAGAAATGGGACCCATGAAACGAGCCGTTGGGAAGCCAGTCTCTCTCTCTCTCTCTCTCTCTCTCTCTCTGAATAGCAACACGTGAAAAAGAGAATCTATGTTTAGAGCCACCCGTGTGATTATGGATGCCGGATCCTCCAGTCTTCTCTTTTCAAGGGATGCCTTGAACTCCAATGTAGGGCCCACGCGATGATAATCCAAATCGTTCATCTTGCGTTACATTTCTTTCAATGGTACATCCTTGAATCTCATCTCAACTTAACCAATCATACATCCATCATATGCTCCATCGAACAATGGGACCCACTTAAATTTCAGCGTATGCCACTGAATGAGCATTGAGGATTATCATCATATGAGCCCTATGATGGAGTTCCATACATCTGTTACAAGGAAAGCATATCATAGACGTAGGATCCGGACTCTTGATTGTGAGATGATTTTCTCTAGATTGCATGTATAATCCAGCTCTATCAAGCCCACTTACCACTTCTGCCACCCTTTGATAAGTGCATGCTGCTCCTTTCAACCCACTGTCCCGAACTCAAAATTATTTTTTGCTCATTGAACATTTATTTGTAGTTTGATTAATCTTAAAGTTCCATAGTTAAAAGTCATTAAACTTTAAAACGGTTTAATCAAGGGCTAAGATTATCTGATTGGGTTATTTTCACACGACCCCTATTCATAAAAGGACATTTCCATCTATCCTAATCCAAATGATGTGAACGTGTATATCCAAGTGGGCCCTATGAGTTGGACAGCATAAGCACAGCAGGAAGTTTCTTTCTTGATTTCGGCCTACAGTGTCCCCCACTTCCAGACCTTTGAGTGTGGTTTGAGTTCCTTCTGGACTGTCCCAACCAATGTCAGAGATAAAGTGGTTTCTGGCCATTAATTTTGCATACCTATATGTTGGCAGATCTGTATATTTATCACAAAGGCCTACATAGAATTTGGAATTGAACTTCAGCCCATGGGCTGAATCCAGGTCTCAAGAATAGGTGCAACAATCAAAATAGACGGGCTTGATAAGTTTCAGACTGGCCTGACTGAGAGTCCAAGGACACCCCTACATGGTGAGCTGAAAATGGGTTCCTAAATATCAAAAGGACATGAGTCCAAGAAATTGGGCATGGGTCCAAGATTTGAACTTAGTTTTTCTTCAGGTCTGCACTGGGTCCCTTTATGTGGTCTCGACCAAAATCTGGATTCAGGTCCATGGGGTTCATATATGAGAGCCCAGCTATCTGAATTTTGAAACTATAGGCTATATGGCTAACTTTTTATGATAAGGTTTTTACAAAAAGGCCTCTATGTGTTTAGAAAACCTAAAAAAGCCTATCTTTTATGTTTTTGCAAAAGGTCCCTAGTTTGACTGTGTGTAACTAGTGACTGTTAGGTTCTTTTTCTTCTTTTTTTTAATAAATGACAGAAATACTATTTACATAAATTTAGCAAATCTCATCGACTCAAGCTACTTTTAGTGGGACCCACTTAAATGCATGATGACCAAGAAAGGCATGGCCATGGAGAGGCTTGGATGTAGATTAATTAGAAAAATAAGTAACGTCAACTCATCAAGCCATTCGAATGATCCTAGCATTTGGTTTCCAAAGTTTAAGGGGCAAAATAGTTTTTTTTAACTTTCAACTTAAGAGATACGTCATTTCAGTTTTTCTTAAAGGTAAATTTGTCAAGTATAAAAAATATTAAACAGCCAAGTTACTTTTTATATAGTTGGACTATTAATCAAGAAAAGCTTTAGTAAAAATATAAAATATAAGGGTCGACACGTTCATGATTGAATGGTGTTGGCACCTCAATAACACACACATGCAGGGATCAATCCATAGGCCTTCAAAATGGATAGCATCACTCCTCGACAATAGGCTAATCTAATAGATAATAATAATAATAATAGGTCTTTCTGAAGTTATGAAAATATAGGTATCTTTTTGTGAAAAAAAAAAAAAAAAAAACTTCTATTATCTACACGGTCGGGTTCTATTTGTGTCTGGGTCAATAGTTTTTATTCAAACGGGACCTGGGTATGGGTCTTTTTAGTTGAATCCAGGCCACTACTCAGGTTAGCATTTTCAGTAATTTGGGCCCTAGTCTGGGCCTAGCCCTTTGTGGACCCCGCCCATTTTCATCCCTAGTACCATGACAAGCTCTTATCCAATCTTGTCTCTGTGGGCCTGTTCATTTACTAGAATTCCTGACTGGAATTCTAGTGGTTGGGGTTTTTGAGACTTCACATCATGTCCCCTTGCATTTTCAAATTTCATGTTTCTTTACAGGAATTTATGAATTCCAGCACATGATAACCTTTAGGAATTCTTGAAATTCCACCTTCTTTATATTTTGGTGGAATTCCAAAATGCTCATGCTCTTAAGAGGATTTTGGAATTCCACCTTGTCTAGGAATTCAAGAATTCCCCAGACAAGAATTCTAGGAATTCTAGTAAATGAACAGGCCCTTGCTTTCAGTTTCACTTGGGTTACAAGCAGAGTGGGCTATGTCTGGAGTCTGGACAATCTTGTGCTCATTTTGAGTGAGCTTTAGGCTGTTGAATGAAAGTGGGCTTAAATATTGGCCCCACAATTACATAAGGTGTTCAAGTTTGAGCCAACATTTTCCAAGGGCTAAATAACCTGGCTCAGCTCATCCTAACATTCCTAAGAGTTGTGCTGCATGGACCGACTGGGGGACCGATTTCGGGCCTCTAGGATCCAATGGTCCTCCTCGGGCCCAGTCCCCCAGTCGGTCCATGCATCTTTTTCCCATTCCTAATGCCAGTGGGGCTTATAAATTATTGAAGGGCCAAGGTAGCCTAGGCCCGATGAGGCCAATGGTCTAGATCCTAACCCAAAATCCTGCCTGATAATTTAATGGCCTGGACTTGGATGTCTTCAGCCTATCTCTTCGGAACCTTAAATAAAATGGGAATGTTCCTTTAAATGTATGCACATTGTTTAAGGATTGTTACTGTTAATAAAAAACTATGGTTTTACATACAAAGTGTACCCTAATTTGCATGGAAAATCCACTTGGATGCATGCCGGTCATTAAGTAGGTCTTAGGAGCATGAGAAGAGCATGAGGATGACTATTTTTTATGCTAATGAGACCTTTTTGTATAGATTTGTATATTACATAGGCTTGCAAAGTAAGGGCACGTTTGGTAAACATAGAAGAGGATTATCACCATCTCCAAAGAAGGCCACAATCTTCAAGTAAGATTCCCAAAGAGAGTTCCATGTTTGAATGGAGGGAGGATTCCTACAAATTATAGAATGTATGATCCAATGGTTATAGATATGTTTTATAAAAATTTTCAAAATCTATTAAAAATCAAGAACTCAACTTTCAACTCAAAGTTTTTTGTGCCCATCTAGAAAATCTGAATGGTTCAGATCATGGAAAGTGGGACCACAAGAATAAGAAACTAATATTTTAGGACCCGAACGTTTTTACAAATATCTCAAGATATGATAAGGATCAACAGTTGAAATTTGGTCAAATAGCCATGTTTGACTTTCCAGAAATAACTACCAGTTCATATCACGATCTTGAGGCCCATAGGAGCCAAAAAATTGAAAAGAATGGACTGATTTTAATCCCTTTTTTTGCTGACATAATTTCAGAAATTGCAATGTAATAGTTTGGACATTTTTGCAAATATATCAAGATCTAAGATAAATTAACTACTAAAATTTGGTGAGATGGCCGTTTCAGATTATTTAAACAATATTAACGGTTTGGATCTTGATTGTGGGACCCAAAACTTACATTAAAAATGCAAAAATGGGCCCGCTGCACATTACCGTTTAAAAGCACTGTAGCTCCGCCTTTTCACTTATGACTGATCGGGGTCTGATCTTGCAAATAATCCCATTAGGGGAAAACTCACTTGATTGGAATAAAAATTTTGCAATAGTAGAACATGAGTAAGAAGGTATTTTGAATGTGTTAGATTTCAAATATCAACCCATGATTAAAAAGAAATAATGATGTATGGAGAATTAGTACATTTACAATGGTAAAAACATAAAGTAAAAATAATATTTTAGACGCTTTGCTTTCTTTGACCTTTACTTTTCGTACCTAAACATGATACAACCAGAACTCCTTAAAATCTCTAGGACTCCAATGACACAAGCTCCCTTCCTCTCTCCGGTCAGCATCATGATCTCAAATTAAGGTATGCGGACCATAACAAAGAGTCTAAATTGGGTAAATGATTTATAATCCATCCCTTCATCTTTAAAAAAAGGCCTTCGCCCCCTTCAAACAACAAAATAATGAAGAAAATAATATCATGATCCTCGCCCTCAAGAGAAGGTCCCGCGTTCACCACTTGTAGTACTAATCTAATATTTCACTAATATATTTATACATATTGCTACCTTTACACTTACATTCGCCCATGAAATGTCAAACTTCAAGTATTTCTCACGTTCAATATCCTAAAGTCATACGATATCGTACACATCATATTATGTGGTATCCAAGACTTGTGAGATATTATAAATATTACCTTGTACGATATCCTAGGGCCGTGCGATATCGCACATTATTCTATGAACAATTATGCGGGAAATATTTAGAATTTAACTGTTGTAGGGCACAAATATTAGATGTAAGACCACTCGTACACTCAATATCCCTATTATAAATTTATAATATATCTATTACTATGCAGTATATATTAAACACATTTTACTCACAACCTTTAGGGATAGTTTAGTTGGCTTAGAACTACAGTTTACCTGATGAGGGTTTAAAACCGTATTGCCACTGGGGCTATAAGGGATTTACTTGGCTTTCTTTGGACCCATAAAGATTGGTTCGGCCCAAAGGGTTGGCACAACCTCTGTTATAAAGAAAAAGGGAAATTCTATATACACCAACCTATTCTCCTGAATACACCCACTTGCTGACCTCACCACACCCATTCTAATTTTGGCTTGATTTTGCTGAGCACACCCACCATAATCCCCAGACTGCCCATCCAAGCTCACCGTTCGTTCCCTGTTCCATTTCCTGAACACATTCCCTCGTTTGCATTTTTCAAATTTGTGGTCATTCGGAGTCGTCCCACTTCACAGCTCTCACACCCTCGTGGACAGTTGGTGAGCTGTTCTTCGTCTTCTTCATCAGGACAGTGAAACAGGTGAGAGCCCTTCTTCTTCTTCATAGGTTTATCATTTTCACAAATTTGTTTATGCATTAGAGAGTATAGTTGTGAGACCTCTGCAACAAATAGGGAAGAATCTGGTGTGAAAAGAAATAGTTTCGAACTCCAGTTTTCCATTTTTGAAAACATCTGCTCGCGATCTGCTCGGCAGTCCAGAGACGTGCAGGGATTTTCTGCACGGCAATTGTAAACCGCGCAGAATATATATGCACGGCCTATATAAGCTGTGCACATATAATTTGCACGGTTTCATATTACCGTGCAAACAGAGGTTACACGATTACATTGAGCTGTGCAAACAGAACTGGCACGGTTCCATTTAGCCGTGCAGAATAATGTTGCACTGTCTATTTAAACCGAGCAGTACAAAAAAATATGATATCCTCTTTTATTGGTTTTCTTTTTTAACAGATTAGAAGAAATGCCTAGAAGACCAGCTTGCCGTATTGGTGGAAGCTCACAGATGACAGGGGGACAGGCCAGTTCTTCTAGCGAGCCATCGAGAGTTCAGACGAAGATCGGTGTCTCAAGATCGCGTTCCCGAGGTTTGCATGCGAGTTCTTCGACCGCCGGTCGTCAACGGCCAACGGCGTCTGAACGAAGAAGAAAACTGCAACAGGATCCACTCCCGGAGCAGGTTGAGGAGCATGTTGACAGTTCTTCAGAGGATGATTCCTCAGAGGAGGAGGCACAGCCGTCCAGTCCCCGTGCATCGGCACCAAGAGAATAGCATGGTGACAGTTCTTCAGAGGATGATTCCTCTGAGGAGGAGGCACAGCTGTCCAGTCTCCCTGCAGAGGCACCAGGGGAGGATGATTCTCATTTCGAGGAGGGACAACCATCCAGTCCTCCTGCTGCGGCGGCAAGGGAGGGTCCTATCCCCGGCGGTCCGGCCGACCTATCTGTCCTTATGAGTTTTAGGACACACGTAGCCTTGTCCATATGGGACGGGGAGATACAATTGCCTTTTTTAATTTTTAATTAATCGTTTTTCAAATAAGTTGTGTTGAAGTCTATAATAACAGATATTAATGAAGATTTATACTTGTAATGTGTAGGAACGTGAGACACTCAAGTGTATCAATCATTGGCGAGGGCTGAAGGATTGGTACATACCTTTGCCCGGGGATGGGGCCGATATCCATGTTCCTCGGTTTTATGCTATTATAGAAGAGTCTGGATTTGCAGATTTGAAGCGTTTTTCTTACCGATATATCTCCAGCCCTCTGGTATCCAGCTTTGTAGAGAGGTGGCAGCCCGAGACAAATACATTCCACATGTCATTTGGTGAGATGACGATCACCTTAGATGATGTGGGTACTCTCCTTGACATCCCAGTAACGGGACTGCCTGTCCACGCATCGACTAGTATGGGATTTACTGATCAAGTAGATTTACTTGAGCGTGGACTGGGCGTGGATAGGGCATCTGCGTCAGCTGAGTTGAGAGTAGCTCGTGGTGGGGTAGTGAGGATGGCCTGGATCAAACGGGTGTGCGGCGAGGTGAGTCCTGCGTCGTCTGTTGAGCATGTAGAGTGTGCAGCTAGAGGCTATCTTCTGTATTTGTTAGGCTGCACACTCTTCTCCGATAACTCAGCCACTCGAGTCCCCATTGCCTACCTACATTTACTGATGGACTTGCCACGGGTCCGTCGTTATGCATGGGGAGCTGCCGCACTTGCATATCTTTATCGCCAATTGGGGACCGCCACGAGGGCAGACGTGCGACAGATTGCTGGATATCTGACACTGCTCACGGTAATACATATACATATACATGTTCCATCGTAATTGATCCTTTAAATTGTATAATTAATAATTGGTATCTTTTGCAGTCTTGGGTGTACGAGCACTTCCCATTTACCCGTCCTCCTGCGCAGTGGGGATATACCGTTGGAATGCTGGACAGGATTCTGGGATTGCGAGGGAGAACATAAAACTGTTGCGTGAGAGGCTGGATGACCTACATCCGAGTAAGGTGAGCACCCATATGGGGTCCTTGGTATAATGTTGCACTTTTTTTCAATGAACAAATTTTTATTATAATAATGAGTTCTTTCATTTACTTGCCATAGGTCCAGTGGGATCCATATACTGGTGTCAGGGCTCATCATCCATTACATCAGATATCTTTCTTTTGTGGTTGCTTGAGAGCGCTAGATGTCATTGAACCCTACCATCCACATAGGGTTCTCCGATAGTTTGGATATGTATAGACCATCCCACCCGCACCGCTCGCCCCCATTCGTGCGTCTCGGGGATCTACTGCTGGACAATACAGGGTCTCTTACAGATTTCTAGACCAGTACTGGGTTACTTGGGAGGATCATGTATTGTCCTTAGCGCACCGCGGCCATCGAGCGCAACATGCATGGGAGTGCTCACCCGACTACCTCGAGTGGTTTTCTAGGATTTCACACCCTCGAGTACAGAACCCCCAACGTCATTCCCACTATCACCCTAATGAGGGTGTAGCTGACCCGACTCCAAGAGTGGTGAGTGTTTGTACTTTATCGAAACATTATGCATCCATTTGTTATACTTATCTTAGGTATTGACACAGTTAATTGTTTCTTACAGATCACTCGGGCGAGGGACTATCTCCGCGCTACGATTGCACGAACGGAACAGCCTGCAGATTTCTATTACCGGGCACTCCAAACCACCCTCGAGATCCTCGATGGCTTGCCGGTGACGTACCGACGACGTACAGATCCATGATGGCATGAGGGTTTTTTTTTTTTATTTGTCTTATTCTTTTGTTAAGTCTGTATGGATGAGAAATTAAAGCATACACTTTAGAGGATGTATGGATGGGTTTATCCATTTTTTGGATTTAAGGAATTTTTTGGATATGTATGGATGGATCACCTGATTTTTTGGATGTATCCATTTTTTTAATGGATGTTTTGAGGATACACTTTTTTATGTTTGAACTTGTATGGGCCTTATATGGATATGTATGTTATGTGTTTCTGTCCGAATATTTGCTAAAATACACTGCACGGCCACCATGTTCCGAGCAAATAGAGTGTGCACGACACTTTATTAATGTGCAAATAGTTTATGCACGGCAACTTTATGCCGTGCATTATCCATTTCAACGGAACATATTCGCCGTGCAGAACAAATTTGCCCAGCCATGTTTAACCGAGCAGTTGTTAATGAAGTAATACCTTCTTTGAAATATTATTAATGAATTAATACACAACATAAACACATAAAGACCTGATCGAATTCATTGGCCATCCAATACAAAATAGGTAATATGTTTGTTTACATCAAATGAAGAGTACACATAATCAATCACTGTCAAGATTGACCGACTCCTGCATTGCGACACTGTTTCCAATCAATTCTCTGAATTGCTCGATGCTCTTTGCATATGGGATCTGCCATCCGTCTGCTTCAGGATGGTGGTGTCTATGCCAATTTGTAGCAATGGGAGGGATGGGTGATTCGGGTTTCATGAAGACCTGAACAAAATGATTTCCATTGACGAAACCAACCGCGAGCACTATGTGAGAACTTGATGGAATCGGGGATGATCTCAAAGGCAGGAAAGTAAGGCACTGCTGCAGTGAAAGAATGACCAATACAATGTTATAATATGAAGATATTAAGTGACCCATGTCCGGCATTGTCATCCATCGATCAAATGAAGGATTGCTTTCAAAGTAACACAATGTGTAATACAGCTCCCCAACCTTGTCCTCTCCTCCATAGACCAGTGCATAATAATTTTGATACATCTGCAATTCATTGCTCAAATCCATTCTAACCTGCATCCATTTATCCTCGCCCAGTCCTAGGAGACCAGCTATTGCTCTGAATCCACAGTTACCATCAGCTGCAACATCCTTAATAGTGTGGATATAGGGGCCCAAAGACTGAGGAAGCAAATGCAGAAACGTATATGACCGAGTGCGACGGACAGTCATTTTCTCCTTATTCTTCGTTGCAACTGTATTGCTTAATCTACCTGGAACGCTATCTTTTATCGACAGTGCGTATTCAAAATTAGATGGTTCCCGACGCGTAGATCTATCCAACTTCTTTCTTTTCGATGATGACCGACCGCGGGTATTCAATTTTACGTCTGGTTCGATAAGAGAAGTAGATGAAGGACAACCGAGTTCTCTAAGTTTTCTTAAAATTTGTATTTTACCCTTTTGATCACTACTTTGAAATCTCTTAGTGATCAACTCGAACTCTGAAGTTGTGGTCAACTCAAGGGCTTCGTTCACCATAGTGGCTTCTAAATTAAGCTTCCGCCAATAGTGGTGGACACTACTCAGTGGTATATGAGAACCTTCCCTTATGTACTCGGCAATTTCATGTGCACATGGCAAACCATGAGTCCGTCGGATTACGCACCCACATGATGTAGAATTTGGACCAATATCACTAGCCCTTAACGACTCATTTAACACTATATCCAAAGCATTCCTTGATAGAAATCCTCTCAATTCACGAAACAGTGCCGGTTTGAACTTATGTTGCACGATGTTCAAACTCTTTTCAAAAGAAGCCTTTATTTCTGTAAAAAGCAACTCTAGCAAGGCATGTATAACCTGCCAGGACGAATCAAAGCTACAGCTCGATGTGCCTAGGTGTCTCTTTAATTTTGCATGTGCACTCTCAGCTCTGTTAGTAGTGACGTTCCCAAAGTGCATATGCCGATCCGTCCATGCAGCCACAAATTGCTCCTTATGCTTATTCAACCATGAGGCCTTCACATAATCAACAGCATGTGGATACCCGCAGTAATTCCGTTCCAAAGCACTTAGCATTTGCGTGTAGTCGCTTTCAGTTGGAGAGACTACCAACGTGTTCCAACAAGAGATAAATGCAACCCATCTGTCGTTGGTCTAAAAACACTTCTTACAATTTGCCAAGATGTTCCTAGAAATATGCCACCTGCATAATAAGTTTGCTGCATTCGGAAAAATAACATTTATTGCATTCATCATCTCTAACTCTTTGTCTGTGACAATCACACGGGTCGTGATGCATCCATCCATTAATTCCTTAAGCCTCTCCAAAGCCCATCTATAATTGGCCTCCCTCTCTGATTCAAGGTACACAAAAGCAACGGAGAACGTCAATTGAGTAGATGTGACACCAACAATCTCAAGCAAGGGAAGTCGATATCTATTAGTCTTGTATGTGGAATCCATTATCAAAACTTCTGGATATGCACGTAATAACTGAATAGATGATGGATGTGCCCAGAATAGGTTCATGATAACATCTGTAGCATCGTTGCTAGTGTGATACTCAATGTAGTTGTTCTCTTCCAAATGCCTCATGAGTTGCTGTATTTGTGATCGACCGGCCATCTCTGTCACCCTAAACTTCTGGCGAGCATTGTAGATACTCTTAATTGTAGTGGTGTTGTGCACATCCCTTTCCTGCAATGTTCGAAGGATGTTCCTCGGTTTCACCAAACTATTAGACATATTAATCAAAACGTTGATTTCTTCCACAGAAAGCCTCCCAGCAAACGAGTGCCCCTCTAGATGCTGTGCGTTTGGATGATTGTGCACCCCACAAACCACTGTTAACATCCAATCGTCGTCAGTTGCCAACTTTCGACCCTTCAAAGCAAAAGGGCAACTACACTTCTTCGTTCCCGTTGCCTTCTTAGGATTTCTCTTCTCGAATACCTTCGATGGACTCCTATAACTACCACTTCTCTCACAAGAAAAAACGACTCTCGGCTTCCGTCCATCTCCACCAGCATCCGAAGTCTTGATTACAATTACCAAGCCATGTTTCTTTCCAACATCCCTTGTCCATTGGATTAGGCCCTCTCGACTTCTGAATATCATGTCAGTGGTGAAGACATTTGTAAAATCCAAAAGGGACTCACTGGCACCGGTTGATTCAACCTCTTGCAAATCACAAATTTTTAGATTAGCACTGCACACTCATTTATTAATTTTGCACGGTTTATATAGGCGGTGCAAAATTATTCTGCACGGTTTATATAGGCGGTGCAAAATTATATTGCACGGTATATATAGGCAGTTTAGAATAATTTTGCACGGTATATATACGCCGTGTAAAATAATTTTGCACGGTATATAGAATGCCGTGCAGGACGCGAAAAAATAAAAATAAAAAACGAACGAAATGAAGTCAAAATGTATATACCTCATTTTCGTAGATCGTCAACTGCTTGTCCATATTGCAAATGCCTACTTTAAATACACAATGTGGTGTAGGGATAACGGTATATATATGCCGTGCAGAATAATTTTGCACGGTATATATACGCCGTGTAAAATAATTTTGCACGGTATATAGAATGCCGTGCAGGACGCGAGAAAAAAAAAAAAAAACGAACGAAATGAAGTCAAGATGTATATACCTCATTTTCGTAGATCGTCAACTGCTTGTCCATATTGCAAATGCCTACTTTAAATACACAATGTGGTGTAGGAATAATTGTACTTCCAAGTTTGTTCAATAAATGGAGGAGACTTGATGATATATTAAAAAGAGTTAGAAGAAATGATGATGAAGGAGATGAAAATCAATGAGGAAGAAGGAGTGCAGAGGTGCAGTGAGAAGGGAATGGATAAAGGGATAGGAAGAGGAGAAGAAGAAGAAGAAGAAGAAGAAGAAGAAGAGACTGGAGACTGCTGCTGGTGAACCAAAGGAGGAAGACAGATGTTGATTGTAAGGGCAATTTCGTCCTTTCACCCGAGGGCATTTTAGTAATTAAAAATTATTTAAGTTGTGGGTGTATTCATCACTTCCAGTGGGTGCGAATAGAATTTCTCAAAGAAAAAATGCATTTTACTTACCAGTATCAAGGTATTGAGGTCTGTCCGCGGGCCCAATTATTAAATGCAGTCCAAGCTGTGGATCCGAACCCGGATCCAATAAAAGACTCCACACCCGGGTTTCTCGAGCCCCGAGCGTCGGCGGTGTGTCATAGCATTTGGGCATCAGAATAATCGGAGGTCCATTTGACATCTTGATCTCCGCGTAAAAAACTAGGGTTTCATCAAAACCCTAATTCTATAAATACCGAGGGAGAAGCTGCCTAACAACACAGCGAAAGGAAGTCGCCAAAAGTGATAGCGAGGCAAGATGAGGGCTAAGGTTCGTTCCTCTCAAATCTTCTTCTTCTTCTGTTGTGTTGCCGTTTAGATCGATTAGATACAGCTTTTTTTCATACAGTAGTAAGAAAGTTTGGATTTTTATTGGGATTCTTGAACTTTCTTTGATTCAATGATCAGAAAGTTTCAAATTTTATGGAGATTCTTGAGGTTTTTTCGATTCAACGTTAAGAAAGTTCGGATTTTTATTGAGTTTCTTGGAGATCCGTTGATTCCATCAATGATTTTGTTAAATGTAATGTTTTTGACGGATTGATTGGTTTCCTCTTTGTTTTAGTTTCAGGATCTTTAGTTAGGGTGTCATCTTTGATCTTTCCACTGTTAGATCTCACTTCTTTGTGTCCGTTTCGATGTCTTAGATTTCTTTCTCTTTCAATAACAAAAAAAAAAAAAAAGAATCTTTTATGCTTGCAACATGATTTGGGCACATCCAAACGCTCCTTGAGAACTTAGAGCATTGGCTCCTTATTGTTATCATTAGGACTTCTTGTTGTATACATATTTTTAACTGTATTACATGAATATTGGAAGCGATCCCATTGATTGTTGATGTTTCAAAGTTCAAAAAACAGTGGTGTGTTTAGATCTGCACTGGCTGTGCTATCTTGTATTCTATGAAAAAACCCACGTTTATTCATAGAACTTCTTTACTTGTTGGTGTTACGTTTTGATGTGTAAAAGAAGTTGAAATCCGATGAGGAAGAACTCCCATTGATAGGAAGTGCCGTATGACACTTATAACAGCAGCAGTAGCAGACAATTACATCTTTATCTTTTCTTTTTCTCTCAATTGATAGAGAAAGAGTAGATGGATTTTTGCCTGCTCTGCTGTGTGTGTGATTTTAAACGGGTCTCTGAGGATTAACTTCTTTTAATTCATTTACTTCATTAGTTTTGTTTTGTTTTGTTGTTTTTTTTTAATCGCCCGATGCCACGTTGCTGATAGCAGCTATGAACTTGCAGTGACCAGCAATGCTATGATTGGGCGTAGAGAAACCATGTTTCGCATCTTGATAGGAACCTGTGGATTTATTCTATTAGTTTATTCACAGAGCCGATTTGTGCGACTACATTGTTTTTATGTTTTGGAGGATTTATTATCATTTTTTGTTGTTTGATATATTCTCTAGTTTGCTATTGATTGTTGATTACTTGAAATTGCAAGAAGCCTGTGATGATTGATATTAAAATTTTGGAATTACCGTCTGAAGAATTTATTCTGATGTTAGAAATATCTGAGGCTTCAGTAATCTATACAATACCAAGAGGGATATGCTCTTATTTCTACATTTTTGCTTTTGGGCACAACTATATTCTCATTGTTCTTTAATTTTTATAGCACCAGAAGTGTATAGTGTTGTCTAGTTTTATAGTGCTATCTGATGAGAGTGGGGCTTGGTGGAAGAATGGTCCTTGATTGATCAATTGTTTTTCTTGTATTTAGCATTGAAATACTTCATTTTAGTTTGTGTTTGTCTTCAGCTAATGTGGTGGTTTTGGTGATATTTGCAGTGGAAGAAGAAACGTATGAGAAGGCTTAAGAGGAAGCGCAGAAAGATGAGGCAGAGATCCAAGTAGTTTTGCTGGAGGACAATAGGGGGAAGACTCTTCTTTCATTGTCCATGATAATATTTAGTAGGCTTACTCCTTACCTTTGGTTTCTCCTCACCTTTGGTTGCTCCTCACCTTCAATGTGTGATGAGGATCTCAAGGAGAATGCTTCATCCTTCTTGATAGGTTTTGCAGTTTTATGTTTTAGAACATCTTTGTTTTAACATTGTTGATCATTTTAATGTTTGGAGACCATGAAGTTTCTGTTAAATTCGATGGATTAGTTGGCTGAATTCGGTGGATTACACTCCGGGGAAACTCTTTTTTTTGTTAGCTTGTGTTTCTTTAACACTTGCTGTGAAATGTCACTATAGAATAACACAACAACTTATTTGAAAAATGATATTTGATAGATCCACCCTTTGCTCTTTCCTTTCCTATATGACCATATACTGCATCCTAAGGTCCATGTATCTCAAATGATGTACTTGTATATATATATATATATATATATATGTATATATTCTTTTTACTGCTCAGGATTTTTAATTGGGATTCTGAAATGATATTTGGGTTTTGGTTGGGGTGTCATTTTGTATCCTTTTCGGATTTTGGTTTCTTTTTGTATCCTTTTCTATTTGGTTCCCTTGCATGTTTTGTATATTTTTTGGGTAGCATTTAAAATTGGCATATGGTTAACTTGGACCAAGTGATGAGAAATGGATACAATATCTCACGACGGTCATCTGAGACAGCATATTTGCTTGTCAGGGTTGATTCGATATCCAATGTTTCTGATGGTTCTTTAAGCATATCTAATTAACACTAGTTTCTCCTTTGTATTTTAATTTTGTTTATATTGTGGGATAAGAGCTTGGTGATGATTGTTTTATTGTCATCCGAAAAGTTTCATGATTGGAACATAAAACCTCCTACTCATTCTGAAAGCTCTTGAAAATTTTATTTGTTCTTTGTTTATTTTCCCTTGAACTCTTAGTCTGTATAGTGGCTTGGCTTTCTACTTCTTCCTATGTTCTTTTTGTTCTTTTTATTTTTTCCCATTCCTCTGAGGCTTCATGTTTGTTTTCACTTTTTATTAACCTTTTATTATGCTTTTTGAATGTATAAAGTTTCTTTAATGTGGTATATGCTATTTAGGATTTAAAAGAAAATGTATTTAGGATGTCTTTGTGCAAGCTAGTTTCCATGGAAACAGAGCAGAGACTTGCTTCACTTGTTCCGTGTTTGGTACAATGAGAGTTCATTGAAGAAACATCATGTAGTTTCTACATACTAGAAAAGTCACTGAATCAAACATGATGATGGTGCAGAACAATTAAGCGTCCTGTCTCCCACCATTTCCATGGCAAATAGTGTTTGTATATACGGCACCTTAAGTCAAATGTCCAATGATGCCCTTTGCTGCAGAAACGGTGAGAGAACCATTTCCATGGCAAATAGTGTTTGTATATACGGCACCTTAAGTCAAATGTCCAATGATGCCCCTTGCTGCAGAAACGGTGAGAGAGAAGGCGCCGGATTTTTCGGTACCTTGCTCGTTTACATTTGGTGCCTCAATGATTTGGAGGAGGAAAATGAAATTTTTAGATAATTTTTCTGCGTTAGAGGGGATCCGGAATTCCTACCTACTTCGGTTGGAAACGGTTATCACAAAAAAGGAAACACTTTTTCCTCTAGGTCTCTTGTTCAAATGCACTTTTAGGAGTTAGTGTGCATGAGGGCATTGGTTTCCTTTTTTCTAAGATTACTATCTGATATAAAGTGGTAGGATTTTCGGATCCTCTCCATTGCAGAAAACATGTTTAAAAATATGGTTTTCTTTCTCGAATCCTCGCTGCACCAAATGGCAACGAGGAAGGTATTGTAAAATCCGGTGCCTTGTCTTTCTCTATTTCTGTGGAAGGGGGCATTGTACGAATTGTTCTAATTTTATGTGTAGTGGGTGTACGAATTGTTTTAATTTTACGTGTAGTAGTTTTGGTGAGTCATTTTCCTTGCAAGTAAAGGAAAAGGTGAATTTAATAATTTTCATCATAAAAGAGGATTTCGATTTCCTATGTGATGGTTGTGAATCTGCTCAAGGGTTGAATCCTCCTCCTCGTGCAATGGGAGGATTCCGCGTTTTGGGTTCTCATCTCTTTTGCGAAAGAGAAATCATGGATTCTTTACCGCTTCCATAGGAAATCAGAATCCTTTTCCAACAAGGAAAATAAGTGAGTTTCTCTTGGAAGTGTCTTTCAGAATACCATGCTGCACCCAAGCAGCTCATCTTCTTTTCTCAGAAATGTACCATTGGATTTCTCTCAAATTGTGAATTCTCATTTAGCCACTGATGGAAATATTAAAAGCTTATATTTTTCTTTTTTGTGATATTCTCCTGTATGATGGCCATGACTAAAAGGTCTCCACTGTGTAATTCTACCGTGTAAATTGAGGGCTATAGTTGCATACAGATTTTACTCCTTTTGTGATAAATTCTTCTGTACCGGCTACAGGTTGGCTGTTGGTTCCACTGCACTTTGTTACTCTTTTTAAGATTTAGGAAAATTACCAAAAAAGCCTCAAATATTTAAGAAATATCTAAAAGAGTTCTACAAATTGAAAAACCTCTACAATGGTCCACTACAAATTTTTCCATTGTGTCTTGTACAAGTCACGCATGGCCACCAAATTTGTAAGATTCTTTTGGAAGGTGCCGGGTTTATTTCTCACAAGTGGAGAATCCCGGGAGAAGAAAGAGTGCAATGCAATCGAGAGTGATATGCCATGGAAACAAAGTCTTCTCAAAATGCTGCATTTTCCCACTTTCCTAGAGAAATCACACCAAATTCAATGATGCTCCTATGTCGAGTTACATTCAACAAACTGAGAAGAAAGTTTGTTAATTTGAAAAGTTCAATTTTTTCCTTACCTGAAATATGTTTAAATACGAACCCCACTATTCAAATCATTAGATTGATTAAACAGAAGCCATCCATGTCATATTTAACTCAATGGTCTTAGATGTAAATTATCTGACCCAACTTGATATCCTACAGATACCCTCCAATCACAACTTGAAATTGAAATCGAATTTCTGAAAAACCACCAACTAAGGATAAAATGGGGCTCTTGAATTTACTCTTCACCTTGTACCATTCAACAATCATCATTTCATTACAAATCATTATTTGGACAAGCATAACCGTGTAAAAATCATTGAAACAGTTAAATCCCATTATCCACAGAATGACACTTTCATCAAATAAATCCTACCCTGCTAGTGTCATACACATTTGGATTGCTAGTTATATATAATATTAATGTGAGTATCATCACATTTTTTGCAGTAATGCACCATGCAAATTATGAGCATACAGGTTTAAACTAAGCACTGAAATATCTTCTTTTGAGTTTTCCACCAAAAGTCCAAACGTGCGTTCCATGACATTACTTCAGAAAAATGATAGCGTGCACTGTGACAAGGTGCTTTTAGGTAGCATTCAGCAGTCCCAGCGCTTTCTTGCCCCTCCTCAGGTTGCATTTAAACACAGATATTTTTTTACTTGATGCATATGTATATTTTTTGAAGTTTGTTAGTTGAAAGTTTTTTATTTGGATGTTGTATTTACACTCACTCTATGAAGGATTAGGTGTACAGTATATTTGCACTCATTCTAAGAGAAGGAAAAGCAAGCATATTTGCACTCATTCTGAGAGAAGGAAAAGCAAGCATATTTGCACTCATTTTAAGAGATGGAAAAGCAATATGATCATTAGATTCCAAATTTGTCAACGCCAATGGATATGATTGAACCTGTCCATCCGAATCCGGATGAAATGGTCGGTCAAATTGCTATTTGACCATTGATCGGGCTTGTGTCTGACCTGACCCAAACCTGGCCAGATCCGACCTAATTTGCTGGGATCCGGTTGCTGCATGCATCCCAAGTCAATCTCTTGGCGCGGATCGCATGAATTTCGAGGTCAGAGTCTCTCTTTCTATTTTGTTTTTCCCTTTTTTTTTGGGTGGGTGTAAATACCAACATTTAAATAAAAAACTTTCAACTGACAAATATTGCATCTGCATCAAGTTAAAAAGCATCTGTGTTTAGATGCACCCCCCTCCGAAATCACAAATGTAAGAATTGTCCCTCAATGGAATGGATTGTGTATTTACTAGGGGTGTAACGGTTCGGTTAACCGGTAAATTTGAAAAAACCGTTAAGTGAACCGTAACCGCAGTTTTGTATCTTTCAAAACCTATTAAACGGTTTTGTTATGGTTATTAACCGTGGAATGCTTTTCTCACATAAGGGGATAAATGTGAATGATTGAAGGTAAAATGATACATAAAGAGCAATTAAATAAGGTAAGAAATATTTCATTTAGCTCTTTTATTTTTTTTTTATTTGTAAATGGTACGGTTAATCGTATATGGTTTATACGGTTCGGTTAATAACCGTGAATTATTATGGAAAATCGTAAATGTACTGAACCATTCGGTTTTTGGATTGCATTAACCGTAACCGTAACCGATCTGTGAAATATGGTTATTAACCGCAGTTTGGTTCGGTTGGACGGTTTTTCGGGTTTTTTTTTTACCCCTAGTATATACCTTTGACATTGTCTTGGTTGTTACAAGTACACAACAGTCTTTGATTTAAATCTTGTTTAATAGACCCATTTAATTGCAGCTGGAGTCATTAATTATATACAGCAAGAGTGAGCCAGTAGGGTAGTCAATTGTTTATTACCAATAGTTTCACACTGTAGCGGGTTGTGCATAGGACCCTAATTCTGAGATTTAGATCACATAGCAACCAAATACAACAAACCTGAATTGTCTCAGAATAATCTCTCTCTTATGGGTTTCACAGCATCCAAATGCCTTTAAACTTCTCTCTGTAAGGAACAATTTAATATAAAGTATGAGGGAAACCTTCATGATATCTCATTATTATGGCCCTTTTTGCTCAATCTGATATGAGGGTTCTATTATTATCTGACACATTCCTTTTTTACCCCTTTAAAATTGTATATTGACCCGGTCATTTTCCTACTAAGAAAAAAATAAAAAAAGAGAATATGAGGAAAGAAGAAAGCAGGAAGTGGGATGTGGGCAGTTTTATAAGAGACTAGTATTTTTATAAGAGTCATCACTAACCAACATCATGTTCCTCCAAAAGACTTGAACATTCATTTTGAACCTGCCAATTTGAGCATTCCTTCTTTTCAAGCCAGATAATCAATCACAACTATCCAAGAAATCCACCACTGCAATCACCAAACGTCTACCCAGAACCCACTTCAGTCTTGTTTGTCTGAAAATAATAACTGTATTATGATCCCAGTAAGATTTTAGAGCAGGAAACCCAGTCTACTCTGATAGTTTGCAGATGGAAATCAGATCTTGCCCAAGTGTTTTCTACGCTTTCCAAAAACCTATTCGCCACACAAAGGAGAGCAACAAATGTAAATAGTTAGCCATTGAGATTCTTGAGGATATCAACATTCAGTTTCAAGCTAGATTGGCGGGATACATTAGCCAACCCATAACAGTATGCAAGATGATATATATTTTTTTTTGTAATCTAATATGATTTGAAACTGTATCGTCTGGTTATTCTGATTTAGACTGTCCACACGGCTGGGGTTGGATGAATCATCAAACACAATCACATAAGACCTTAGCAGGTCTATAACTACCATAAAAACTGGTATATTATCTATCAGGAAGGAGAAGATGTTAGGGTAAGGGAAACCTGTAATAAGTGGCAAAACAATGTATATCAAAGGGTCTTGATAGCACCACTCACGTGTGGGGCTCCAAACATGAAGGCCGAATGACCAACGTGAACAAAAACTTGTCCCAGGAATTTGAAAATGACCAGTCCAGTAACACCAAAAGCTTGAGTTGTTGCTAAATGACATAACAATGCATATTAACACCTCCCTCGAATGGGAGGCCATTTGAATTCAAATTTCGAGAGGTTTAGAACTCATGACCTTTGATACCATGTAAGATATTATATACCAATCCAAAAGCTTAAGCGGATAGATGGGCAATGTGGGATGTGGGACTTCCCCAACACTTTCCCTCATGTGCAGGCCCAACAAATTTCATGAATGGGCATGCCATGTGAGCTATACAAGAAGTAGCTCTGATACCATGTAAGATAGCATGTACCACCCAACAAGTGTGAGCAAGTTTTTTCTATTTAAATGCATTCATGCAATTTTAAGTAAGGAATTATTTCATCTGTGTCCATGAGATAAGAGGGTAGGTGACATCAGTAACGAAATGCAAATTTGGCACTTCCACTTATTCTCGATCATTTTGTTTCCACGGATTTTGAAATTAGACCAATCCCTATTAATTGAGAGTCCACAAAAAAGCTGTTTTCTTTTCCTTTTTTCACGTGACAGATTAATTTCATTAAAAGATCAAGGAAAGCTTACACCACTAAACATACAAGTGAACAACTAAAATACTGAAGGGGGGTAGGTACAAGAGCATTGTGCCATATGCAACAAACAACGGAACTACTAAATCGTCGCACTGACAAGCGCAATCTTGCCCACCCCTTGTTTTGCCAAAGGGTCTGCGGACCCATTGGCAGTCCAACCCACATGTCTGAAAGGAGACTTAATTGTTCACCCCTTGTTTTGCCAAACAGTCTGGAGATCCATTAGCAGTCCAACCCACATTCTGAAAAGAGACTCGAAATACAAAGCAAGTGCCAAAAAAAAAAAAAAAAAAAAAAGGATGGCCATTTGTAGAATTCATCTCAGAAATGGCATTAGATATGTCTCTCCCCATGACAATCATTGATGATTTTCTTATAACAATGAAAGTGAAAAATAAAACGATGATCTTAAATCATTGATGATTTAAAAAACCAAAAATCTGTGCCACACCAAACTAATATATTTTAAGGACCATAGCAAACAATTTCTTTTTCCATGAAAATTTTGCTACAGAAACATGCGCTTTCAGTCACAATTGCTCAGGCATTAATCTTGACCCCTTGCCAGTATTTTCCTATCTTGCACTAACTTTGATCTATTAAACTTATCAAGGTTGCAACCCATAAGATAACAAGGCACAACTGGACATCACTCTTGACCTGTTGCCTGTTTTTCCAGCTAAAAGCCATATTACAAGAACGCAGAAATTGAAAAACTATGACGCAGGATGAACAAGTTCAAGAACAAAAAAAATCTAGAAAAGAAGAAACAAACAAGTTGAAGATATTCTTAAAACCTTCTTCCATATTATTGCTTGATTTTATGTAACTTTTTTGTGGTACAGACTAATTTGTAGTCTAAAAGCTAAAACAAGGGCAAGTGGACAACCAAGCCGAATCAAATCAACCCCTTTGATTGGGGCTTCTGTCAGCTTAAAATTGCAAAATACTAGTTCTAAGGTTGGAGTTATTCTGGGACAAATGTAACCTATGGAGTAAAGAAAACCAAAATAGATAAAAGAACAATGAGGAAGCATTTTACCAAGAGAAGAAAGCTTAGGTATATCCAAATAATCATCATGCCAATGCCTGTTGACTTCCGGCATTTGAAAGGTTGAGGTTGAAAGGAAGCCCACGTGTTTTTAATCATCATACTCACTCAAACTTTGACATGCCTCTTTGGATTCAAACAGCCATAGTTCCTTTCTGCATTAACATTGGTCATTTGATTCTCTATGGATCCACAGCAACCATGATTCATTCTCCCAAATCCCAATCCTCAAACAATGGCACCAACCAATCTTCACTATTGTGTTTCTACAATACGCTAAAGCACTAATCCAAGTCGTATTGCATCATCAGTCGTTCAACAGTATTCTGAGTCAAGACATGTTTCGAATGCAATTCTCTCAGAACCTCCCCGGCAATATCCATCTCTTCCTCATGTGCAATCCCTTCAACTAAAATGGTGTATGTTGTTTCGTTAGGCACATACCCTTTCTCAAGCATCATCTGAAAAACATCCAAAGAAAGATCAGTCCGCTGAGCTTTACACAACCCAAGTATAAGGGCATTGTAGTTATCAATATCAGGTCTGAAGCCATTCTCTTCCATCACCGTAAAAATCTCAAGAGCCTCGTCTAACATTCCCTCCATGCACAACCCTCTAATCAGTGATGAATTGGTGTATGTATCTGGTGTAAAACCATTTGTCGTCATCACATTCAAAAGCTGAAATGCTGCCAAAGTGTTCCCCTTCTTACACAAGCTTGAGACTATGTTCTTGTAGAATTCGTGCATTGATGAATTCTGCTTTTTGCCTAAGCTTTGGAGTATGGAGAAGGCTTCTTCCACCTTCCCTTCCCCACAAAGCACGGCAATTGCATTGTAAGTCCCGTCGTTAGGAGTACAACGCCTGTGAATCATTTGATCAAGACATCTCAAGATAAGATCCACCCTGCCCTCTTTGGAAAACCTAGCAATTATCGGGTTATAGCTTGCCGCATTGGGCCTGAACCTGTTCCTCACCATCTCCTCCAAGATTTCAAGCGCATGATCGGTCTGACCGTGAAGTGCAAGTGAACCAATCAGAATATTATATGTAATCACTGTTGGTGTACAACCCCTATCGCTCATCTCAGCCAAGAGCTCCCCACCGTCGTCCCACCTCCCTCCATAGCACAAAGCCCTCAACAAGATGTTATAACTGACGACATTTGGATTAAAACCCTTATCTGGCAAGCTCCTAAAGAACCCAATTGCCTCCTCTACTCTCCCTTCCTTGCACAAACCAGTTAGCAAAACATTGTAACTAACAAGATTTGGCTTCCCACCCTTCACCACAATCTCATCCAAGAGCCTCATTGCTTCATCAACACCTCTCTCCTTATATGCCGCCTCTAACAAGATAGAATATGTAAACACATTTGGAGTCATCCCTTTACGCATCCACCGATCTAATAGCTGCAAGCTCTGCTGTAAGTTTCCATGCATACAAAGTCCCCTAACAAGGGAATTGTATGTAACTGTGGTGGATGGGTAACCATATTCATCCATCTTCTCTACCAATTGCATTGCATACCCAACATTCCCTTTCTTGCAAAGATGGTTTATCAAGTAGTCATAAGAAGATGCAACTGGGATGTTTCCAGAGCTGACCAATATCTCCATCACTCTGATGGCTTTTCGAATCTTGTTCGATTTGCAGAGATCATATAAGAGCTGAGTGCTTTGGGACATGTCTGGTTTGTGGCCTTTCCCTATCATGTATTCTAAGTAGAGAAACGCATCATGGAGTCTGACATCTTTGGTTCTTTGGTCATTTTTTCCATTCTTCCAGTTGGGAAGTGTGAAAATAGTGTCTTTTGGGGGTATTGTGATCTGGGTATTAGCTAGAACCTTAGAAAATGCTTTAGGTAGAGATTGGGTGTGGAGATTTGAAAAGAAGCGTTTCCTTCTCAGGCTGTCTGGGGTTGTTGGGTTTATTAAGGGAGACAGAGAGTTCAGAAGGACTGCCATGACTAGTACTGTTTTCCTTTTCCTTTTTGCTAATGGGGTAGTGATTTCTGATGTGGGTTTTGGTTCTTTTGAAAGATGATAATGGAAAAAACCAGGAATTTGAAAAGGAAGATGAGAACAAGGGAATGGTATGCAGTTTTGGAGAATTTGAGAAACTGGGTATTTTTACTAGGGCAACATATAATTCAGAGATTCAAGAACAAACAAGAAACTGCAAGTTTCCAAGAGAGAGAGAGAGAGAGAGAGAGGAGACATACACTGTTTTTGTTCATTCTGTTGGAGAGTGAAACCCCTCCACAGCAGCCTCATCCTCAAGCTCATTACTAGCCACTTATAAATGTGAGCTATTGTCAAAACAGTACATAGGGTTCAAAGGGTTGCAAAAGACTACAGCTATTAGTGAGGTGCTGTGTGGATCTGTTTTTTTGTGGTTGGTTAATACACCTATCCAACTTTTATGAGTTTTACATAGGTAAATGATACATACATGAAATGGATAAACATGCTTGTCAAAATCACTATTTTCATATGAGTATATATATCAATATTGTTCACTAATTTCTCAAAGTATATAAAGATTTAAGATATAAGACTAATTATCTTGATGCTTAGCATTAATATGAAAATGTTAAACGGTTCAGATGATGAATTGGGGTCCACAAAAGTACAGGAAATTAGATTTATATATTGGGATTTTCTGAATTTGTTCATGAAATTATCAAAACTTAAGAAGAATTCAAATATGAAATTAAATGTTTAGGGTTTATTAGACCAATAAAGAGGATGAGCTGCTTGGGTGACCAATTTGAGCCCACAAAGCAAAAAGAAAATACAAATTGAAAGGTTTCAACTGTGCAACCTATGCAAGCGGACATCTCTTTTGCAACCTACCACTCTTTCTCCTCATTTACATATATCTATATAATTATTTGTCACCTCCTTGGTCAAGTAATTGAGAGCCTGAAAACGACATTATCCATACACTATTTTTACAAATAAAAGTGATCATGTGTAATTGTTTATGCATGTGGATCATTTACCCATATAAATGTGTACAAACAAACAACCCCTAACCATTCTATTGGACTTGCTACAATGGGCCGGCTATAAAATGACTAAGAAGTGTGAGTGGTTAGTTCTGCTGGTCCATTGACTTTACTAATAGGATCTAGAATATGTGATCATAATACTACTCGTGTGTTGGGGTGACCGAATTTCTCTATTTATTTATTGTGGGCTAAGTTGGCTTTTGGTCAAGAGTGATATCTAAACGGGAAGACCCAAAGTTGATCTCTTAGCCTGTAAGCGATCCTAAGGTGCCAATACAATTCAATCATGAGTGCGTTGAGGGGTGACCCAACTTTTACTCCAGCTAAAGTTAAACTCCTTGTTAAGCGGATACCTAAACTCTCATCGAAGCAAAAGCTTGCCCAAAAACAAAAGGTTAGATAGGGTAAATTAAGAGGGTAGATTATTATTAAAAAGTTAACGAGTACTTAAATTATGTCTTAGGTAGCAAGTTTAACCCAACCCACCAAAACATCTGAGCACTTCAGCATGGGTTGATCGAGTTCCAATTTAGTTGGATTGATTTTGGAGCAGATTTGTACATTTTATTCAACGAGCCAATTTTTATTTTATTTTATTTTTAACACGAGAATTGGGATTGGACTTGCACTACAAAGAAGTTACAATTAACGGCATATGGAACGGGCTTTAGCAGCGGAAGCCAAATTAACAAGAGAATGTTAAGCCTGTTTCGTCCGCCGCTAATTGTAACTTTTTTTTTTAGTAATGTTGCATTTCAATCCGAGTAATTAGTGTTATAACATCTGCCCAAATCCTTTATCCTAGGGTACTTTTGTGAATATAGTTTTTAATTGAGAACTAAGTTGATTTTTAGGGAAAGGAAATTACATTAATATATGGAGTATCTGGGCATCAATTTTGGGATGTGTTCATGCCCTTTGCCATGGTCCAAGTCTGGGTTTGGGACATTTAACTTAAATTTGGTTATGTATACGTGTTGTCTCTTGGTCCAAGACTCCAATTTTTTCCCCCTTTTTTTGCTACATTGGGGACTCAAAACAGTCAAGTGAAAGTCACCCACTGCTATACACACACACCTCCATCCATGTCCCAGCCAATTGAGCTATAAGTCATGTCAGTCCAAGACCCAAGCCGTTATCTCTGAGTCCCTTCTTATTATTCATTTGGGTTCAGTTTTGTATACAATATGCTCTAAATCCTGAACGATCTGTTTTCATCCTAGTTAGGATTAGGGATGAAGACCACTTAAGTGTGTAATATTTAAATCAGTTTTAATTCAGGTTTTTAAGAGTAGGTCCACTTCATAATCCCAAATAAAATTTGGGTTTGCAAATGGGTTCAACCATTCCATACTCCAGGGCTCAAAATATCTGATGCCATAGCCTTAAAGTGCATAAATTATGCACAAAACATACATACTTTATATATAGTGCAACTACTTCATGCCTAAAAGTACTGATTTAAACCAAAATCTAACCCCCTTTATTCGATCGAGTCCGAGTCCCAGTTTGGGTCTTTAATTCGAATCCAAGTATGGGCACAGCACAGGTCCCATGACCCAAACCCAATTCACATTCAAGATCATTTATGACCCCCTATTTGCAGTTTGATTGGGGTCCCACTACAGAACGGACCCCACCCATTTTCAGCCTTACCTAAGATCAACACCTCTGCATGGTTGCCACATAGAGGACACGAGTCAACACACTACTATCAAACTACGCACAACCACCTCCTTCAGTTCTGCTGGTCTTTGCCATTTCTGTTCATATATAAACACTCAGACCAGCCCAATCCTCTGCATGTATAACATTCCTAGAGAGAGAGAGAGAGAGATGGCACGTAGTAAAGATGATGTAAAATATGGAACAGCTCAAGCCAAGTTGAATGAGGATGAGTCAGTGACACGGGTTGCATGCAAGGCCGGCACCCCCATCGAAGCTGGCAAGATTGCTGAATCCGAACCCCTCCACACCTCTTCTCTGATCTTCCATGCTCAGCCTAATCCTGATCACGACAACCGTCCATCCCATGCCCATGACGATGATCATGATCGTGATGACCCACACTTTAACAAACCCAAAATCCACTTCAGCCAAGTAGTTATGTATAGTTCAGACTTCAGACGTTCTCTCTTCTTATCATGTTCTTTGTTTTTTTGTTGGTGCACATGCTCTTAGTTTTGTTTGCTGGCCTGTCCTTTTGGGCTTATGCTTGGTGCTTGTATATAATAAGCAAAGGTGTTTTGTCTATATCTAATTATATAATATGCTGTTAAGGAGTTTTCAAACAAGATCCGACCTTAGCTCAGTTGGTAGAGCGGAGGACTGTAGTTGTTGCAGATGATCCTTAGGTCGCTGGTTCGAATCCGGCAGGTCGGATAAAAAGCCTTCAATTTTTTTTTAAACCAGGTACATACAGTACACTCTTTTTTTTTTTTTTTTTTTTTTTTAAACTAGGTTTCATCAGTTCAACATAAACATCAATTTTGTAGGCCCAGCTGGATCCTAAGTTGTACTAAATTTGACCCCAAAACAATCTTATAAAATAATGGTCCTCATTTGGGTTCAGATCCAAAATTAGACCAATTGAGAGCTATGATGGCCCATTTATCTGAACACCCAATTATATAATTAGGCCTGGGTGGGGCCATTCAGGCCAACAATTAAAAGTTTCTGAAGGACCTGACATGTAAACGTTGGGTATAGGCCTAAACTACAATTAGGAGGTTTATACTTTATATGGTCTGCACTCTGCAGCCAATGGGCTCGTTGGTCCAGGTTTGGGTGTCCAAAACTTCGATTGGTTTTGGCTTTGGCTGAAGAACCCAAATGCCCCTGATATGGAGTACCATAAATTCGCTTTTTTCTCAAATTTGAAACAAATATGAACAACTTGAGGTGAGGTATTTTTACACAAATGTGAGGAACTTGACGCACCTCTCCCGGATTTTGTAAGAATGAATTTTTTTTACCACCATCTAATCTAACCTAATCGAACCCCATGATCAATCCAACCCCCACACCATCACTAACCCACCATGAAAGAGGTCTTGTTTTCAACACTTATCTTCCTTGGTAATCTCCTATAGTTCTACCTAGTGCGTGTAAATAGGAGGTTTGTATGTGTCTAAAATTTGTTCTATGCCGTTTTAAGAATCGAGTGTCCCTCGGGTTCAGGGCCAAGGGCTCTTGTGCTGGGCTAAGCAGGAGATAAATAAAACTTTTAAGGCTTTCCTCAATCAAATCAATGGTTGTGAATGTGTGATGATTTGATTGATATGATTTTTGCCAAAAACTATATTTACAAATTACAATGAGATCATTCCATCACACTATCATCCCAGGACTAGCATGCATCCAGATGGGTAGTCCATCATGGACCCATTGCATATAATATGTAATATTATGTTATGTATCAAACATTTATAACAATAAATTAGTTTGATAATATCATATATAATATTAATACAGTATCCTTACAAGTCCTACGCTATATATTTTAGACAAGTGTCTGGGCAAGTCTGTGTCATTGTATAAAGAAACACTAGTCAGGTCCGGGTCCACCATGGACCCAACCAAACCCAGCCCGTTTATATCCCTGATGTATGTGAAGATTTCATGAAATGGTCAAACTCCATGCATTAAATAGAGTTTACGTGTACAAATGATTTCTACACTACTTATCCTAACCCAGGTTTTCCATTTGACTGGGAACCAAGATGGGTAAGAGAAGGTGAACTAACAACACTACTAAGCAACAACCTCCATACTCTCCTCTCACAACACATGAAACAACACCACCAAACCCCACATTTTCATATAATCTAGTCACCAAACTCATCCATCAATGACCCCCTATAAAACCCAAACCTCAGTTTCTCTTTTATCACTCACTCATCATCATACCATCTTTCTCCCTCCAGTCCTCTCTTTTCCCTTGTAACATCTTACTATCAAGACCTTTCCCTCATATACTACAATGGCTTCTAAGAGCTGCCTCTTCCTCCTATCTGTGATGTTTGTGGTCTTGTCTTTGAACAATGGACTGGGCCTTGCTGCTCGCCATCTGTTGGACACCCCTCCAGTGGCTCCACCACCAGCCCTCCCCACCATCCCCACCGTGCCCAAGCCCACATTGCCACCTTTGCCGGCAGTCCCAACCCTGCCCACGCCCACATTGCCGCCGTTGCCATCCACCCAATTGCCACCAATCCCATCCATCCCCACCATCCCAACCATTCCTAGCAGGCCTAATCCCACTTTGCCACCAATCCCATCCATCCCAACCATTCCTAGCATGCCTAAGCCCACCTTGCCACCACTGCCTACTATTCCCACCATCCCTTCAATCCCCACAATCCCCACATTCCCTACAATTCCTACCATCCCATATATCCCTTTCTTCTCTCCACCCCCTTCAACCTAGCCATGAGTCCCATGGTCCACTTTGCCCAGTATTGGTTTGTGGTTGGACTCAATAAGACTGCATCACAGTGGAGAACATCCAATATTCGCTTTATAGCTGCTTTTCATTGGATATATAGTTGGTGCAATGGTTGTGTTTGCATTTTGTATTTATGTATCATGTTTGAGAGATTTGGTTTCTAGTTTATGTGAGTGACTTAAATTTTGGTTGTGTATTACATTACGTGTTCTCATTTACTACCTATGTTTTGTATTTTGTATTATGTATCATGTTTGAGAGATTTGGTCTCTAGTTTATGTGAGTGACTTGAATTTTGGTTGTGTATTACATTACGTGTTCTCATTTACTACCTATATGTTTTGGTAGTGACATTTTATATTTGTGGTGGCTTTATTTTATGTTGGTTATAGAGGCTTCAAAGTTCAAACTTGATTTCATGTAGACCAACCAATCCCTGTGCATATATACGTATACAAAAACTTGTCAGGATGGTCATACGAGTGTGGCTTGTTGATGCCCATGTGGACCACCATAATCATGCCAGGGGTCATTCCCCTGGCATATTAATTGCACAAATTCATTCTTTCTTTCTTATAATCCTATCAGTACCACAGAAACAAAGAAAGAAATAAATAAATAATATTACAGAACTTGATGAAGGTTTGAGTTGAATGTTGCAAATTAGGACTGCGCAAGGTAGGCAAAGTGGAGGCAGAGCCAATACAATGTTATGGGAACAGTCGATTGCCACTTCATGTTAAAAAAAGAGGAGAGGCATTCTTGTGAAATTGCAATTGGAACTGCTTTGTTCCGTGCATTATGCATGTTGGGCAATGAAGAAACAAGAAAGAAACTAAAGTAAGGTGGCTGAGATGTTCATGCTACAATAGATGTGTATAGTTACAAGAAAAGACGGAATTAAAAAAGAGCATAAGAGAACTTAGGAGTATGTCCAGCATACGACCATAAGCAAATCTAGTATGAAATTGTGTGTGTGTGTGTTTTTTTTTTTTTTTTGTGTGTGTAATAGTAGTATGAAATTGTTATCATACTAGTTGGATGATGATAATAAGATTTGCCCAAATCCAGGATGGAAGAACTCCTGGTGCAAGTATAGAATTTTGGGGAAATTGGGCAATCTTATCTCTTATCATCATCATCATCATCATCATCATCCAACTGGTATCATAACGGAAATACCTTAAAATGAGCATGAAGATTAAGAGCACAACTTTGAATAGTGTTGACTGGAAGAGTATAACGCACAAACACAATCAAATAAATATGGTGATGATAATTGATGGTCCCTTCATAAAGAATTGACAAGTCTTTTTTTCTTTTTGGGTGGGTTGGGGGCGGGGGGTGTGGTTGGCTGGCTAAGAAAGCATTTCCATGTGTAAGAAGAGGAAGCAACAAAAAAACAAAATACAAAAAAAGTGCTCCTTAAGCTTTAGAAAATCTAAAAATTTGATAAATCGTGGGTAAGTTTGAAGTTCTAAGTTGGTGGTAAGAGGAAGTGGAGGTTTAAAAGAGTGAGAAGGAACAGGAGCACAGTTTAGAGGTGGAAATGGAGGCCCCTATAAAGTAAAGACTTCTATAAGGTTAGGGGGATGATGGTACATTCTGTGAGCATGCGCATTCACATATTTACCTGTACGCATGCATGTGCATACACAATAATCTAAAAAGGATTCAAATCTCTTTTTCTGCAAAGTAAAAGAAATGAATAGCCAACATACAAATTTCTAAGAACTTTAAATGGAGAAAATAAATGTTTAAGTGAAAAAAAATTGTTCATGACACAGTTTATTGGCGGATAGCGACTGTCTATTTTACATGTTTGTTTGCTATAAGCGCCATGATGAGGAAGGGATGAAAAGGATTTACACAGGCAATAATGGATTTGAACAGGAAACAAATATCTCACAGCCCCCCATTTCTCCCCATCATTTCATACCTCCATTGCAATGGTGGAGGCCACCATTGCTAAAAGTATCCTTGCGCTTAAGACTTGGCCTATTCAATCCCCATATGCGAATTGTGCGATCATCACTGGCTGATGCCAACATGTGTGGATTTGCCGGATTCCAGCTGACACAGTTGACAGTGCCAGAATGCCCAGGCAATGCCTCTATAAGCTCTCCTGTACCCCTATGCCATATATAAACCTGCAGAAGAAAAAATCATTAGTACGGGCCAAAAGATTAGATGGAAAAACAATGAGAAGAAGAAATTAAAAAAAAAACTCATAATATTCAATTTGTTAAAAAAAAGAGTGAAAAACAGAAGCTAGCACATCCATCTGTGCTGGTCCTAAACATGGCAAAATGGAAGGGGATTGCACTCGACCAAAACACTGCTGCATGTAGTTTGCGAGACATTAAAACGAATCCTTAGGTGACTCGGGTGTCCTGATGCAGTTAAGTTCCATCAAAGTAGTTCAACTTTTCTTTTTCTTTCGCATTTTAAACAGTATATTACTTCACTGGAATATTTTTAAGTTCAATGAAAGTATTACCAAGTTTTGTCCTTCAAAACATTTGTATGTTGGAGCTTGGAAGTAAAAGAGGAAAACGAAAATTCATTGAACGTTACGAAATAATGAACCAAGTACAGTAGGATAGGCAAAAACTGTACCCTATACTTTTAGAAACGAAAAAATAAATACTTTACAAGTATGAATGCAGTATACAGGGACACCAGGCATAAACAAGAACCTCAGCATCATAGCTGCTGACATGACAGAGCAGACCACAATTGAATACAGGCTAGACCACACTTCACAGGTTGGATCCAGGTCCACATCCTAAGATCTCAGATCTCTTTTGTAGCCCTACCAAATCTTATGGAACTGAAAAAAGTCAGAATGACTTGACTTGGTGATTTGATGGACTAGGTCCAATATAGATTGATGTTGTGATAGAACGAGGATGCCCCTGGCCCCATATCATAATCATACTGCATTTAGAGACAATTCTTTTCATGTTTGGTGGCATTCGAGTGTTGATCAATAAATTCTACATTTAAGGAAAGGGGTATAAAAAAGGACCCAGTTTCATGTAACATATCTCTGATTATGAACACGACATAAGGAGGGGAAAAAAACACTTATAAATCAGGAAAACAAGGCTGCCCAATTAATGGTTTAAAAAATCTCCATGTAGAACTGAAAACCTGGAAAATAGATCACACAAGCAATTATGTTTCCTACCTTCCTAGAAATGATAAACATTTACTAAAATTAGTTTTGAAATGTAGCAATCACTTAAGAAAAGAGTTAACCTTCAGTAGTATCACTAATTAGGACCCATTGAAAATGTTACACAAATTGCAAGCAGTTCAGATAGTTTTTAGAATGAGCAACCATACATGACGTAAATAGTAGGATGCAGCACAGAAAACTCAACTCAATTAAAAAGGATGTTGTTTTCCAAGGACGTTGTTTTCCATCTTTTCCAGGTAAAACCTTACACACAAACAAAGGATAAAGGTTTGGGCAGACAAGATACCGCGAGCGCGGTCAAAACATCAGTTAAAAAATTGTGAAGTAACAATTCAGACCACACCTCCACTTAGCGTGAGTTAGATACCCATTCAAGGCAAAAACATAAAAGCTGCAAAACTTAAGGAAAATTGCTCATTAAGTGAAAGCACTAAACTATCTGCTTACATAAACTTTCATAAAATAATTCAACACCAAACAATTTTGCTTACCAAGATACTAGAAATTTTAAGTTATTCAAAAAACAAAAAACAAAAAAAAAAGACACCAGAAAGTTCAAAGATCAAAATATCATGCTTTTGTAGAAAGCCACACTTTTTTTTTTCACACAGCTAGTGATAAAAAAAAATGGAAAATTAATATACATAAATAAGATCTCGACATAGATCTATAGAACCAGCTAGATGTGATTCCACCACCCGAGTAACAGCCCATCAACCACCCGAAGAACATGATAATTTTTCACCCCCAAATGTTCTGTTAGCAACAGGTTAAATTGGTTACAGTAGACTGAATATTACTGTAAGGTAAGGTTGAAACTCTGGTTGTACCCCAAATCATAAATGGTTCGTATACTTTTTGTGTGATGGACATTATGTGCACTCAGGGAGGCACAGATAATGGGGAATCACACAGAACAATGGTGATGCAGCCCCGCGCACGAGAGAGGGAGGGGGGGGAAGGAATGTATCAAGCATACTAAAAGTGATTTGAAATTTCAGAGCTGCAACAAATGCATTAACTAGCAATTTAGGACTATATCCAGAATCTCACATAGGCAAATTTGGATCTTCGCATGATAAACCTAGGAAATGGGGTTCCTTATTGAAGGGGTGAATGGTGAAAGTCAACGGTAGAGATCAAGGGACCATTGAAATTTCCCTCATATGGGTGGATTCATTATGATAAGGTGGAAAGTGGGAATTCATTACCTACAACCTATGGCATGCTGGTAGATATCCACCCTTCACCCTTCAACCCTCTAATAAAATCCCTTTCCTAGAAAGAGTTCCATGAGGAAGTGCCAAATGAGTTCATTACCAATACTGGTCTCACAGAGGAGAGATGAATACAATGGTTGACGATTTAGCTTTTTAATTGTGAAACTAATGGCTTTCTAAAAGTTATAAAGGAAACAAAACGAAAGGCAGAGGATGCCCTTAACTAATAAATAAGGAAGAAGGGGGGAAAAAAAGTGCAGAGGACAAGCTTATGAACAACCCCATCTGTTCCATCAGGAAGATCTTTCCGGAAACATCTAATTTCAGACCCAAAACATAGAAGAAAGATGGAAGGAGAAAAACAACTAAAATAACTGTGCAGCAGACAAGTGATGAAGAGCCCACTGTGCCCACGTGAAGACATTGCATCAGGAAATCTATGATGAACAGAGACAGCATGAATATGGAAGCCCACTGTATCAATTATTATTTTTATTTTTAGTTTTTGAATTTTCCCATTGTATCAATTATGATATTGAAAGTTTGAAATGCTGCCTATTTTGAAGTATCCAGGTATCATAATGGAAAATCATTGAGCATCATCAGTCACAATGACTGTCATCAAATTAACAGCCTGGATCACCAAACCATAGTAAAGTTCAAACTTACTCTTCTTAATATGCCCTGTGTGTGTGTGTGTGTGTGTGTGTGTGTGAGAGAGAGAGAGAGAGAGAGAGAGCAGTGGCCTATAACTAGCAAGTTCTAAGACTCCTATTGGCTGCAAGGTGGACAACCTTGCAACCCATCACTTTCCACCAGCAGGAGTCCACAGGTTAGCATCATTTTTTTATTTATTTTTTTGGAAATGGTACCATGAACCTGCAATGTCAGGGTTGCCGCAATGAGCAGCTTTAACTGTAATTAGTTTCTTCAAAGAAAATGCAAAAATGCTGTACCTGTGAATCTTCACTACCACTAGCGATGAAAGCTTGCTCAAATCCTCCAAAACAAGATCTTATCACAAATCGGGTCCGCTTGTGACCTTTGTATTTGGCGACACGTCTCGGATTTCCCTCTATGCTCCATAAATGAATCTCTTGGTTGATAAGATTCACCAGTAAAAACTTATCATCTCTTGACAATGAAAATGAAGTGATTGTTTGCTCTTCCTCTACCAATCCTTCTGTCTTTGCTTCCCTATCGAGCAACAGAATTGCCGTTTCCCTGCACATGCTTATGATCTTTTTGCCATCAGTTGTAACTGCCATATCTGAGATCTTAAGTGTCCGCTGCCCTTTCCAGCATTCCATCTCTTTCCCATCCAAATCCCACATGCAGATGCTCTTGTCAGTGACTCCAGTAAGTATATGTTTCCCATCAGGGAACCATCCGCATGAAATCAGACCTAGACCTGCTTTCTCATAAACTTGCAGGCATGCCCCTGAGCTGACATCCCATCTTCGAACAGCCTCTTCCAAACCACATGTGAGAATCTGATGATCATCGGGACTCCAAGTGACAGACATGACAGGCTTTTGGTGACCAGTTAGTGTATGCCTCAATGACACTCCACCATCCTCATTAACCTGAATCAAAGTTCAAAAAATGGCATTATGCATAATGGTGACCCAGTCACATAACCCAAAAAGCATAAATGGAAAAATCGAGCATGTGAGGCTTAAAAATAATAAACTCACGTTTTTAAATTTTAGTTATATTCTTATGAAATGGTGGCTCTGCTTTATGAAAAAACAGTTAAAAGCCATTGTGCTACTATATATAACAGCAGTTGTTTCTAATGGCATTTGTTCCTGTGCATCCAGTGTACAGAGTCTTACCAAGTGCACCACCTAGTAGGGATCACTTTATCACCGATCCAAATGGACCACCCAAACCCTTCCCCCCATACGCCTCAGATCCCATGGAGTTGCACCAATCCAAATGGAGTCGCATGACAGAGATTTGAGGGTCATTTTTTTTTTCTTTTTTAATATAAAAGCATTAGGCTTGTGGGCCACAGATCAAGGGGTTAGAAACATTCGATTGACTTGCAACTTCATATCGAGATGGTCCCACCTGGATCTTTCCACAACCCCAGCCTCCCCATGATCTGTGGGGCCCACATCTAGCATGCACGGTAAGCTGTGCACAATGGATGCGCATGAGCATTTTCCATTTCTAATTTATTGATATTCTATTACAAATAGTTTCCATTATTTATACAGGAATCATTTGTTGCAGTAACAGATTGTATAATAGAATTCTCACTATTACTATTTTTCCTTTTTGAAAGTGAAGTAAATGTCCCCCCATTATAATGACTTGTCTTTTTACATAAGATCTTTGACATTTGGCATTTATAACTTCATTTTTAGCAAAAGAATAAGTATATTGGGAGAAAATGACATGTATCCAAGTCCAGCTCTACTTTTATAAATACATGCCTTCCATAAAAAGACAAACATGTCCCTCGTAGTAAGACTATATTCAGAGAAGTTATAATCTCATTTCATGCAATAACAAACGAGGATACAGATGCAGCAACAGGAAATGCCAGATTTTGAGGCATAGTGTAAGTAACATCATGTCTTTCTTAATTATGTCTCAGATACCCACAACTGTAGAAACAAACAATGTGCCCATGTAGGCATGCACTTCTTGAAATGCAAATATGAGGGAGATGGATACCTCTAAAGACTCTAACCAGGATATACAGAAACTTGAATGTGACTGAAATGCTGGCATCATATTGTTCATAGCAATATCGGCACCACATAATTCAGGAAAAGCATGTGACACAATTTCAGTAATCTTTTGTCAAATACTTGGGTTACGTTCATTATTTCTGAACTATGTAGATACTGTGTAATGGCAATGAAGCATAAGAGGGGGGCACCCTTATTTGCACCCATGACCCATAATTAAGGATTATGGAGTTATATGCTCACTTTGCATATCCTGTATAAACAGTATCTAGGCATCACAGAAATCAGTCTGAAAATTTGTGCGTGTATCTAAAGCTTTGCTGACCCACTAATTAGTAGTCTAATCTTTGGGTGGCACCTGATGAAGGCAAGCAAAAGAGAGCCCATGTGGATCATATGATGACCATCTAGGAAGCACGGACACCTCTCCGGTGCCGTCGTGTCCGTGTCGGACACATGTCGGACACAGACACGCTCTGAACATGCTCGGACACGCTAAAAAGAGTATCCTATTTATTGTTTTATATTTTATATTCTGGACACGTTGGGGACACGCTGGGACACGTTGGGGACACGCTGGGACACGCTTGGGACATGCTGGGGACACGCTGGCCTTTTTTAATTGGAAAAAAAAATTAAATTAGAGTAAAAAAAGAAAAGAAAAGAAAACAGGGTTGTTTGTAAAAAGTCATAACTTAAGAGGAAAAGGGGGCTCTTTTAATTCGTCCATCCAACTCCAGCCCTAAATGAAAGAGAAAAAAAACCTCATTCGTCCGTGCAGCCCTAAACAAAAGAGAAAAAACCCCATTCGTCCGTCCAGTCCTAACGAAAAAAGAAGAAAAAGAAGATATGCTATGTCGGCATGTCCGTGTCCATGTATATGATTAGATATGATTAGATTTATTATTATTATTATTATTATCATCATCATCATTAAATATTAACGTGTCCCTGACGTATCCGTGTCCTACTTTTTTGAGAAATGCCGTGTCGGCGTGTCCGTGTCGTGTCTTGTCCGTGTCCCGTGTCCGTGTCCGTGCTTCTTAGATGACCATGGTTGCACAAACAAGCAAAAATAAAGTGGGAGGATTGGAGGAATCCCAGTAGATCTAATCCTTTAAATATTCTTCATTATTTTAATAAGAACCCTTTTTTTAGTTGCTTGTGTCTAGAAATACCTAGGGGACTAGATAAACATCAAGGAGTCAAGGAATAAAAAACATTAATAGAAATGAAGAGCTCTGGCACAGCTCAGGGTTTTTTTTTTTTTTGCTAGAATAATATAGCAAGCCATTAGTATTTTGAATGCCTTGGGTTCTCTGGGAAATCCAGGGTGTGTCTGCAAGACCTTTTCTTGGCACAATTTCAAGAATAGGTGTGAGACCTTCTATTCACTATTCTCAATGAAGAGTTTGGTTTCGCTATTCTTTATTCAATGTAATACTTAATGGATTTATTAAAATCGCAATTGTAGAGGGTATCACCATCAGCCCACAAAAGCCTTACAGAGTAACAATGCACATAGTTCACTTCATGGTGTCTCACCGTCCACTGCAGTGTCAATTTTGATTTGACACTAAAAATATCTACAAAAATATTAAAAAAATCCAAAATATAAAAAAATTCTAGAATCTAATGTGTTATCACATTAGGACACGGTATAAGGGTATGCACAGATTGCCAAAGTCATTAGGCCTGTACCGCTAAATTTTGTTGAATCTGTTGATGTACAGTGATAAAATCAAATGTATTTCAAGGAATTTATGCAGGTTGGCATTTTTTAACTTTTGGAGGTGTGAGAGTGGTGCAGTATATATGTATTTTAATTATTTAGGAGGCTTTAGTCTTGTATACTACTTTCCTTCTTTGGCTTTTTATCCTTTTTTATGGAGTGGCCAAATAAAGTGATCAGCCACAATTTCAAAATAAATTTTAAAAAACCCTCAATATTCTACTCCACTCAGATTTTTTAAATGGAAAGGCAATTTTATTGAAAGCCAACCAGCATAAGAGACGTATACTGAGAACCTACAAAAGGAAATCAAGCAGAAAGAAAAGGACACAACAAAACCCCTGGAGCCAAGGCTCAAACTGCACTCAGAAGTTTACCAAGTCGATTCAACTCAAAGACTCAGTTGAGTCTTGGTTGAGTCATGCAAGTGGAAACACAACATAAAAAAACATAAAGAATACTTAATTTTTGACAATGTTTTCATCAGTACTGATTTTTAATAATTTGTTGAGTCTTATTGAGCTCTGACCTAGACTAGGCCAGGTAAAATGAGTCTAGCCGAGTCAATCAAGCTATAACCTATGAACATAATTTTTTCATCTGGTCTTCAAAAATCTGGTCAAGTCGAGTGGAGCCTTTTAAGTTTTCAAACACTTTAAAACACGAGTATAACCTATGCACTCTAGGCATAAGAACAAAAGAAGAAAGCAGTTTCAGCATTCACAATATATTAAGGTGTTTTTTGATCAATTGCAACACAGACATGTATTTTCACAGAGGACAGAAACAAAATTAGGCTTGCTGCTCCTATATTCCCAATAAAGAAAAAGAAAAGGAGACTTACAATTCAATATCATTGGATGAGAAAAAAGTTACCTCCCATATAATTGCAGAGCGGTCATTTGATGATGAGGCTAAGTACTTCCCATTATTTGAGAACTGCAGAAACCATACTTCGTCAAGGTGTGCCTGAAGTACCTGTTTCACGAGCAAAACAAGATGAAAGTTGCACAAAATTGGCCGAAGACTTAAACCTCCAAATTTAATTTCATTTAAGGATTGAGCAATTCATTGACAACTGACTTAAAGTTAATGATGCATGAAGATTAGGAAGAAATAAGTCAACTGGTTTACATCTTAGACAAAGGGCAAGCACTCTACTCTTTTTTCTTTCTTTCCTTTTTTTTTTTTTTTTGTGAAAATTAACTCTCATCAAGATACAAGAGGATTACCTCTCATCAAGGCAATACAAGAGGGCTATACTGACAAGCTAAAACACGAAACAAAGAAAGCACTCACAAGTGATAAAATTAACTCTCATCAAGGCAATACAAGAGGGCTATACTGACAAGCTAAACACCAAACAAAGAAAGCATTCCCAAGCAATCACCACTCTAAAAACAAAAAACAAATAAACAAGACAGAGTAGGATAAATGTTGTTCCGCGACACTCCTAGCTAGCCGCCCGTCAGCCACCTCATTTGCTGATTGCTTGAGATCGTTGCAGAGCAAAGCTTATCAGACATGACCCCCTGAACTTAGATTTCTGAATCACAGTGATGCAAGCTTTCGAACTGCAAAGAACATTTTGGACAATCATCTGACGCTCAGCTGCCACCACTATGATTTCATTAATTTATCCTCCCTATTTTCAGGAATATATCAGTGGCTACTATAATGAGGAACTGGGACAAGATGGCTTTCTCTTCTGCAAGGCCTTAAATCATTCCAAGGTGGCGTCCTTTCCCACTTGATCAGTTTAAACTTACTTTTAACGGAATTGCTGTTGGAAATCCTGGTCTAGCAAGAATTGGGAGTCTTATTATGGACAACATAAGGCTTATATTGTGGCTTTCTCGGGTCCAGTTGGATGATGTTCTAACAATGAAGCAGAAATGCTGAGTATGAAAACCAGCCATCGTGAGGCTTCTCGTTGGACCTTCGTCATATTATTGTGGAGGGAGACTCCTTTTTTGCTATTCGCTGGGCATCAGGATTCAGCCAGGCTCCGCAGATATACACTGTTGTAGTGGAAGAGGTTATTGATTTAGCTAGACACCTTGAGGTTTCATTCATCCATGTAAAAATGACTGGTAATAAGCTTGCCAAGGAGGAGATACGGCATTCTTCCTTGGCTTTGGCCTATTTTGGTAGCTCTTCGTCTTGAGGTCTATCAGTCTCATTGGTGGCTTTATCTTTTCTTTTTCTGCTTGTTTTTGGCTTAATAGCTTTTCAGTATTTGTCTCTTTGTACAGTTTGGGTATCTTAATAAAATTATCGGTTACTATTCAAAAAGGGGGGAAAGGAGTTTCTTTTGGCCAAAACAATGATCATATGTGATTCAATAACAAGGTTTTGAATAAGGACCAAGAGAGGGAAAAACACTAAACATAAATCTAAAGGTAAAGGAAAGCTGAGAACCTTTTTTTTTTTTTTTTTTTTTGAGAGAGAGAGAGACTGAATTCTATTGAAAAAGAAGGAAGCCACAGACAATATACAGTATAAGAGATAAATACTGAAGCAAAAAGACCCAGCAACCCAAATTAAAGCAGGGCCAAGCAAAAGAAATCAGCACCTATACAGGACTGACACAAAACCATAAACAGTAAGGATGACATCGTAGAGTTAGAAGAAATGATCAAGCTGGGGCTTCCCAATCCCTTCTTTAGCTAGACAATCAGCCTCCCCATGACTCCATGAGCACTGCAATAAATGTGATTGAAAGAGACCTTCAATCTTGTAGACAAATCCTTGACCTCTTCCACAATGTCTGCCAATTGCCAAGGGTAATTAGCCTTACCAGAAGCCCATTGAATGGAGCATAAAGAATCTTCTTCCACCCTCAAGCAATCAAGATGAAGGCGAAAAGCTTCTCTATGTCCAGTAAATAGAGCTAACGACTCAGCGGTATTCACTGAACAAAAGCCAGGAGGACCCAAATAGGAGAAAAGAGTGTCACCATTGTTTGATTAATTATGATTGCCCTATATAGGTTCAGGAATAGGGAGCTATTGTAGTTATTTAATGTGAGCTTTTAGAATTTTTATTCTTTTGGGATGGGTAACTTTTGGGCTTTGTCTTGAGGGCTGTGTGTGGTGTTTGTGGTAGAAGGATAACCTGTGATTTTTCCTCGGTATAATAAATTAACATTAACATTTCAAGAAGAAAAAAAGTCTATGGGCCACACTGCATCAAATATCTCAAAGAATATAGGGTCCAATCTTCTTTCTTTCTTTCTTTCTTTTTTTTTTGGTGCAAAATAAAAGTTTTCTGTTCTCATGCATCCAGAGAAATATCATAATTTTAAGTGAAACACTGGTGGGATAACACTTCTACCAATCCTCCACCAATACCAAAATTATTAGCACTCATAGGTTTGGTGTAGAAAGACAGAAAAAAAAAAAAAAAAAAAAAAAAAAGAAGAAGAAGAAGTCTCACCAAGTTGATTTCCAATTATTCAAATTTCTTGAGATTTGGGGCACACCTAAAAGCGCCCCAAGGTTATAAGATAAGCGCTTGACTTCCAATGGGCAAGGGAATGCATGTTGACCGACAACTCCAACCATGAAAGCAAAATTTTCCATGTGGAATTCATTTCTTGAACATGAAAATATAGATTAAATCTATTTTATCATTAATAAATGATCCAGACTAAATGTCCAAAGTATCAGGCCAACTGTGAAAAAGCAAAGGAGACAAAAAAATTAACCGTATGGAAGCTGAGAAACAAAGGGTACAAATAAGTAGAAAGCAACTATGACATCTCAAATTCAAGTCTAACCTGTAGAGTTCGAGAAGGAATCTTATCTCTTCCACACTGATGATCTGAGTATAATGACATTGTATTATCGAATGAGTTGTGAAAAACACAGCCTTCGCGTTGCACATTGAGAGCTTGTTCGACCAAATGCTCTAATCTTCTTTCAGGTATCATAACGTTGGGCGGGAGCAATTTCGTCAACTTCTCCAAAAGCTTCATTCGGGAGCTCGCAGTGGCAATGTCAACAATGGTGAGACCAGGCAATATACAGTGGGATGGAGATACAATGCATGCAGAAAGCTCATGCACTCGCTTTTTGTTCACACCAAGAGGAGAAATCTCAGATCTTAGTGTCTTCAAAGCTTCCATGACTCTTTCTGTTTCTAGAAATTCGAAAAACTTCTGCTCCAATATCAAGAAAGCAGCAGATTTCAAAATGTTTTCATCTGAGAGATTTATTTTTCGCAATGTGACTAGGCTCTCATCCCAGTTCCCATCAAGCACTTGCTTCCTAAAAAGATTAACCATGGACGAGTGCAAGGGTATTCCCGACTCTTCTTCGAGCAGTGCACCACTTTTTGAGTAACCAAGAGAGTAAAGGGCTTTCGTTATGATCCTAACAAATTCCACCCTTTTTATAACTCCTTTCGAACCAACCATCTCTTTGTCCCCTTGGGAAGGTAAAGGTCGGGCCATCACGTCTCCCAGACAGCCGATGTGCCCTGTAAGAGACAGGTTGTTTGAGAGGGTCTTTATTTCTTCTGGGGACACTTTAACACGTTTCGATGGTGGTTCATCGTCCTCTGCACCTCCCATGAAATGCCCGAATTCAGCCCATATATATTCAATACACCAAAGTTAAAACTCAAGCTAAAGATCCAAAGAATTAAGATCAGAGGCCCAAAGGTTCCAAATTAAAACAAGGCTCCTGTTAAAGAAATCAAAAGAGAGAAGTAAAAATGTTAAAAGCCCAAAAATACATGTACATATGAACATGTGATTGGTAAACATATAAGCCCAAGCACTATTAGTCCCATATGCACAAACAATAATTAACTAAAGTTGGACAGAATCATTCCATATAAATTTACAATAACCAAATTCAGTTAGTCCCATTCAATGCTTATCTGGCTTTATGCTTCCATAAAAAAAATGATTGAACCAATGGTTATTCATATTTACAGATAATCCAATTCACCAGTGATCTGAAGAACATCAAAACACACCCAAAATGACAAACCAGGAAACGCACCAGGCTTTCTACCTTGGTACTGTAACATTCTAATGCTAAACCACTAAGCACTGTTTAGAAGAACTATTGTAACTCAAAGAACTATACTTCTATTTCTTTCTGTTGATAGATATCTCATCAAATGTCTGCATTTGGAGTAAAATGTGTTTCTTAGTTGCCGCGGCAACAGCCCTATAGTTGTAGGAATCAGTGGATTGACATTGTTATGCCTTCTCCTTTCAGAGCAATTTTGTTATTTTTCAGCTTTAGTCCCTAGTTAGTAATAATATAGTTTTTACCTCCCAAAAGAAAAGGCGTCTCAGTAAACCATGCTTTCTCTGCAGAAACACAGAAGGAAAGAAGTACATTCATCCATAGCATATAGACATGTCCTTCCATTAATCAATTACAAACCTCGAATATGTAGAAGGGCATGCATGGATGCAGCTGAAATCAAATGTAATTTGTATAATTTGCAAAAGAGATGCCTTTCCATTCAGTTGCAGTATGAGCATTGCAGAATTAGAAACCAAAGGAGAGAGAAACTGTACTTTTCCTGCCCGCCCAAACCATTGTCAGCTGCAACAGTCACAAAAAAGGGCAGTACCCACGGTTTTTTTTTTTTTTTTGCTCTGTTTCTAATGCTCTTAGCAGCTTGGGTGCAAGCAATTACACTTCACTAATGCATCCTAAAGAAAGAACAACCTAACTAAATGTGCTATCTATTCCTGATGAAGATGAGAAAATCTCATGCATTCTATCGTCTACTCAAACCAGAGGCTTCATATGAAAAGGCTGGGGCCAATCTAATGAAACAAAAGAAACAATCTACTGAAGGGGCATCAAACAGTCCCAACAACACAAACAGGAACTACTCATCAACAGTGACGGCATACCCTAAAGAGAAGAACAATGCCGATTAATAAACCAAGAATTCATTTGGGAGGTTTCAGCATCCAAGAAAACGAGAATTAAGGCATTGTTAGGGAGTCATAAATTATTGGGATGTACAAATAACCCTGACAATTCCTAAACATGATCACAAAAAAATCTATTACATATCATGTCAACCCAAAATAATTTATCTGTTTACAAAAATAAAATAAAAACATTTTTACAAATCAAAAAATGTTATCAGCAGAATAACATCAAAAGGAAGCATAAATATATCATCACCAACTTCAAATTGAAAAAAAAAAAAAAAAAAGGGACTACTGAAAACCAAGAAAGGAGATGCATCAACAAGAAGTTAAGAAACCACCCACCAGGGGAGGGAAAGTCAAAAGTAATGAAATCAACAGCAAGCAATAGCAGATGTAAACCAACAGCTGATTCCTAACCTTAAAAAGGCATCAAATTTACAAAGATTTCTTGGATCTATCACCAGTCAAGAAAACCCCAAATCTCCCAAAAACCAAACGACCCCAGGTGAAAAAACAGCAGATTCTACAGAACCCAGAAACAGATTTCTCTCTAAGATCAAAAAGGGTCAGACCCAACAGAAAAATCCATGAGCAAATCTAGAAAAAATAATAGGCCCAGATGGGGAAAAAATACCAAAACCCCCCAAAAGGCTTCTCTTTTTCTTCCTCTTCTTTATACACAGATGTTAATAATTTCTAGGAGAGTTTGCTTTGCATTGCTTTGCAAGTAATGAAGGGAGAGATGAAAAGGAGAGAAGGAAAATTAGGGGAAAGCCCAGCAGTTGTAAGGCTTTTATATGCCCATGTGATGAGGAAGGGAGTTTGGGATTGTGCTTTGCAGGTGCAAGTGAAAGGATGTCTTGGCCTTGAGGAAACCATCCATTAGAGAAGAAATGAATCATATAAAAAAAAAAAAGAGTTTTTTTATTTTATTATTTATTTATTTTCAGTTTTTGTAAATAGGGCTTTGCTTCTTTTTCTTAATACCTTCCATATCTCCAAAATCAATTGGGCAGCCACTATGAGATTTTTGTTGAATTTTTATATAAATAACAGCTTTGCCCTTACATCCGTTAAAGAAGAATGAGTATACTACTAAAAAAAAGCACCATTATTTTATCTCAAGTCTCAATAGTTTCTCTCAATAACTCTCTGATGCATATGACCAAGAGTAGACCCAGGTACATGGGCATGGGGACTGAAGCCTCCACTCATATTTGTGAAAAGTTTAATGCCCCTCGTAAATTCTAAAAATTAATATATGTATATATATTACATTTGCCCATTCCCCTAATATTTCCTTTAAATAGATCCAAACACTCCCCCCCTTGCAAATTCAAAAAATTGATATTTTTTACATTTGCCCGTTCCCCTAATATTTCTTCTATAACCCCCTACACATGAAGCATAATCATGTATTTTGAAACTTTTCATCAATCAAATGGTGGGACATAATTGGATAAATCATAATCGGTTATAAGTATATGTGTTGATTATTGTCATGATCAATTTTGATTTAATAAATGAGCCATGTATTTATTAAATAAATGAATTTATACAGGGTTATTCTCTCCAACTAAATGCAATTGCTAATGTGACATGCTTTATAAAAAAAAGTTGAGTCCAAGCTTTTGAAATTATGCATACAAGGATAAAAGATGGGCAAAAGTGTCGTCTCACTATAATAACCTATGGTGGTTGGAAGAGTATTGATTCTGAGACATCGAAGGTATAAAAATGAAAATGAAGGGGCCTATTTGCAAATACTAAAACCTTAGGGGTCTATTTACAAGTCCTACAGATCTTACGGTGTTATATACAAAAAGCACCTTAGGGCCCGTTTGACACTTTACTAATACAATCCAAGTCAAGTAAAGCCTCCACTTTCGGGACAAAATGTCACATTAAATGCACTTTATTCAAAATTTCACCCATCTTTTTCATATAAAAAGTCAAAAAGCAACTACCTTTATTTACTAAAATACAAAAATACTCCACTTTTCCATATAAAAAGTAAAAAAAAAATCCATAACAAACAACTAAAAATAAAATATCATCGTAACTCACTTATATTTAAAATCAACTTTACTTAATTTGACTCAATTAGTAGAGTTACCAAACGGGCCTTTAGGGGGTTATATACAAAAGCTAAGAGAAAGAGAGAGATAGAGATAGAGATAGTGGGTCCCACCACGAATGTTGGCTGGATCAAGGAGCTTGGCAGTAGGACAATGGTGACCGCTGGATCCAAAGAAAAATGTGTTGTGATCTATACCATAGATCACGCATCTAATAATGGCTAGGATTGCACCTGATATGTGGGTCAATTCATTAGTCTAGGTGGGTTTGTTTAGTGAATAAGATCATGTAGACGTGTAGACAACGGGATTCTGCCAACTAGAGGAAAATAGTTTTTGTTCTTTTTTTTTCATTGTGATATATTTTTGTGGTGGAAATGGAGAAAAGAGTAATACTGCTATATAGAATGGATTTTAATTCCTATAATACGGGTAGAAACATAAGATTCCTCACTATTGTGAAAATTAAAATTTACCGAATGCTATGTCTTTTTGTCACACGAACTCATAATGTTTTTTATCTCTTGTCTTTGAGCAGTTCATTTTTATATAAACATGGAAAGTAGGGATGTAAATGGGTCACGGATTCTACAATTACCCAGAGGTTCTGATCCGTTAAAAACAGAGTTTAGGTTCTTATTTAAGTCCCAATAAATAAACGGATGCGTCCTATATATAGTTCTGGTTCTAAAACCAATAAATCGATTTCAAATTAGTTCAGTTTCATAGTCTCATTAATGGTTTCGGTTCCAGGTCCACCATGAATCTGGACTAGGATTAGGATTAAGAATCAGAACCAGAACCGACTCGTTTACATTCCTAATGGAAAGGGAAGTGAAAAACCTGCATTTCTTTTTTCGTGGAAACATATTTCCAGAGGGTGAGGAGCGGAAGTTGGACTCAACTTTCCTCTCTAGCGAAGATATATCACATGAAACATTCCATTTTCCGTCCAAACTCTTACCACGCCAAAATAAAGGGCTCATATGGAAGATAATGAGAGTACCACTTCCTCATAAACTCTTGTGCATAAATATGCCTTCCTAGTAGATTGAGAAAAATTATTTCAGATTTTGTCTCACTTGCATGTGAAGAAACGGTATCTCAAATGCATGTTAGAAATCGAGAAAACCCCGATGCATATAGGTAGCACTGGGCATGTTTATGTAACGCCCATGGACTCTTGCCTTTCATACCTCCCCAAAATCAAAAGTATTGTTCGGTGGATTTGTAGAAAATTACACTCCCTTTGATATCTTTCCTTGCTGATTAATATTCACACCAACCTATGAAAAGTATATTTTTTATTAATAAAAAATAAAAAAAATGTCCCACTTCTCCTTCCCATTTTTTTGCAAAAAAATGGTGACACAACGAGAGGACTCTATTTATGATAGAATTTTCATTTTTATAGGATAAAAGAATCTTACATTCATATCCCTCGCATGACAAATCAAAAAAGTATTGAATAAAAAATTTAAAAAATAGTTCATTCCTTTTTTTTTATAGAGAAAAGGTGTTGTACCAAATAACAAAAGAATAGGCGGCACAAAATCAAAATAACGTCCCTCTCGTGATTCTTTTTCTTGAACAAGAGGCAAGGGTGGAAACAAAGGGGGTCGAAGTGGGGGAGTAGGCGGACATTTGCCCCGATCTTCTCTTTAATTTGGTTCAATGAAATTAATTTGAAAGTTAATCGGGGTATTTTTCATCTTTTGCTCTTGTCCCCACTCAATCTTGCCTTTTCTTTTCTAAGAGGAGAAATTTGCAAAGTAACTGGACATTTTTGTCTTTTGCTTCTCTCCGAGAGTTATGAATGAACTCACATCCTTGTCCCCTCTTTCATAAGTCCAGTTCCATTGGGTGTCTCACTAGTCGAAAAGTAAATGAAGATAACAGAACTCTATGGATGCGTTTGTGCAAGCACCGCAAAAGAGGAATTCAGGGCTCTTCCGCTCTTACCTAAGAGGCTAGAACTGCCTTTCCTTCCTATAATAGAAAAATAAAGCTAAAGTGTCATTTTTTATTGTTGAAACTTTTACCCACCAAAAAAGACCGCATATGAGACTCATGATTTTCAGACACCCTTATAATCTCCCTTTCCACGTCAATGTGCTTGCACAAACATCTCCTACAATGGGCTACTCCTATTGAAAATATGAACAACTCAGAGTGAATTCCCTTCTTTTTCTTTATGACTTCCTCAAATACAACTCAAATAGGATTTCGTCCAACCCTAAAATTGAGCATATAATTGATGACAAAATTACAACTAGCCACAATAACCTTTGCTGAGCATAGGCATGTCTAAATATTGCAAACTAAATATTTGTATATAAAATGGCCAAACAAGTGCAAACAAAATCAAATTGGAATAAAAAGGGACATAAAAATAAAATAAAATTAAAACATAGATTCCTTACCTTCTAACGAAAACCTCCAAATAATCATCACCTACTAATCTTATTCCTAAATCTTAGAAAGAAAACAAAATAAAGTAAAATGTTAAAAGTAAATGTTTGCATACTACGAGAGCTAAGTGGTACAGAATAAGAACTGAAGAAGAAAGATAATAGAAGTGGGGGTAGAAAGAGAGTTATTAGAAAAGAAGAAGTGGAAACTTCAAAAGTGGAGAGTGGATATGAAGTTTTATGAGATAAATAATAGGTAGCAGGAGAGAATGTGTAGTATTTGAAAAAAAAGGAATAACTTCCCATCAAAATTGCAACTGAATTTCAAAATTAGATAATAAAAAAAACTTCTAGCTTAATATATTATAATGGCACAAGCTCCTGATGAAGTGATATTTGAAAACATACTGCTAAAGAAGAGGGATTTCATTTTGAGCCGTTCAGATTTTCTATATGTAGGCTCCACCTTAGAGTTCCACTCCCTTCACTCGTTAGAAGTTTGAGTGAAACACTGAAGAGGATCCTTACTCTCTTTTACTAACACAAGTTCTTGACAAGATTTCATGATGATCCTGGATGGGGTGGACTCCCCAAAAAAAAAAAAAAAGCCTCCAATCGAGAGCTAAAATCCATGAAATTCCTTAAATATTATGTAACAATGGCCCCTCCATCGTTTGCCTATCCATTAATTTCTTACTTTGGAACCTCATTCAAGGTCATTCTATAATTAATGATTCATTAATAATATACCAACAAAAAATTGTAGTAACTGAGAGAAAGAAACACAAAAAAAAGAAGAAGTAAGGATTAGAGAGAGAAAGGAAGAAATCACGAAATAAGGAGTAGGACATGGAGAGAGTAAAATTGATTAATGAATTTGTTGTAATCGGGTTAGCTAACTCTGAGGGAAAAAAAGAGAGAGAGAAGAGAGGAAAGTAAAGGAAGATAAGAGAAGAGTTGGAAGAATGAATGAATGAACTAGAAGAGGGAATGGATTTTATGGATTTTCTTACTTGCCATTGGACTTCATGGATTAAAGATTAACAAATCTAAGTTATGCCATCTTCTCCCCCATTCAACTCTTTTTTCAGGTATGGATCCATAATGACAAAACCCATTTTAACATTTATTAAATATATTTACAGGTCGCCAAGATTACAATGAACTCCCATCATTATGCCCATTCCATCAATGTGGGCCACGTTTGAAATATAAACCATTTAAAATTATTGTCCATTTGCATTTTTTTCACCAAATATAATTTCACTCCAATTAGTGTTACTTATCCAATTGTTGATGAAAAAATAGTAGTGGCTTCTCTATGTTGAATGTGTTTTGGACATGATTATCTCATGGTAGGAATTACATGTCCAATTACACAAATTTTTACTGTGATGGATAATAGGAGAAAAGGGTTTTTTAATGGCTTAGATTTTAAATTTGCCTCCCACTTATTTATATGTATCAATTGATTTATCAAGTTAGGTATTTTAATTTTTTTTTAAATCTCACATTAGAATTTTTAATTTTATTTAGTGCTTCTACTTTGGCCCCCCAATTAAAATCTTCTGATTCCGCCCCTGCCGCTAGGGATCTTAGTCATGAGAATTTCCTCATGTTCTTGAGTGGGTCTTTTAAGAAAAATAAGAATGGCATGAAAAATTTAAATCCCACTAAACAAATCACCCATTTTCTATAAAAAAAAAAAAGAGTAACTCCAATAATAACTGGGCCACCATCTGATATAAAATCTATCTACATAAAACATTTAGGGCATGTTTGTGTAACACTTTTCCGCGGAAAAGTTGACGGTTTTCCTCGGAAAACCCATTTTTCCGGCGTTTGGTGCGGAACAATTCCGCGGAAATGCTTTCCTGTCTCGTCAGCATTTTCCTTGATAATTGTGGAAATGGATTTCCCATGGGGGTATGGGAAATGGTTTTCCTCAGAAAACTTCTCCCTCTTTTCCTCACTCTTGTCTATTTCAACCCAAAAACCCTATAACTCTTTCATTTTTTATTTCTTTATATAAATTATTATTTAATGCTAAATAAATAATATACATGTTATGTTATTTTTCTTCAAAAAATTATATTACCAAATAAGAAATTTTGATTTTCTATAAGGAATCCACAGTCGCACCAAACAACATCTGCACCAATTCAATGAGGAAACTCTTTTTATACCAAACATGAATTTCTAAATTCTACGGAAATCCTTTTCCGAGGTTTTCATTTCTATGGAATTTGCTGACGTGACAATTTCCTCTTTCCGCGGAAAGGGTGTGTACACAAACGTGCCCTTAAATTTCTTTAAAAGGTTTTTGTTTTAAAAGGTTATCAATCACAGTTGGTCAGTTTGAGTGAAATCTAATGAGGATTATACACTACAGGAGGAGGCCTTTTTTTTATGTAGAAAAATGTAGGTGCAGAAGTATGACCATAGCTCAAATTTCACTGTGAGCCATTTTCTCCACCTACTTTCATTTGGTAACTTTAGGTTATGCAAGCACATCACATGGACCCTGGTTCACATGTAACATAAATGGGCCTAAAGCGATTCACTTTAAAGCCAAAAGTCTAAAAGTCTAAAGAGAGAAATTGTGCTCAATCAATGAATATTACCTAGTCCCAAAAGCACATGATCCTCACAAGTAACAACTGATTTGATCATTAATTACAAATTGATAACACCATTCACCTGACGTGTCTATTGAATATAGATTGACCACTCAGAAAAAGGAGGAAAGTGAGCCATTGAAGGGGCATTTCATCATCCCTGCAAACCCCATTATTTTGTGGAGCCTACATGATCGTGGGGCCAACCTAATCTCTAGCATGATGGGGCCCACCAAACAGACGGTTTTGATCATGTGGAGGTGGCGGCATCTAAGGAGAGGCGTGTGTAATTGAATTGGCAAATGTTGCTTTGGAGAGTAGAAAAATGTCCTATTTAGCTGATGCAATGGGAAAGTGCCAAAGTGGGGAAACCGACTGAAAAAAAAAAAAAAAAAAAGGATAAAAGGGACCAAAACCTTTATTTTGACCGACAACTGATTTTGTATACATGTCTGTCTGTAATCTGTATGCTCAATGGGGTCTTCTACTGTCGTACACTCCATAGATGGAGTCCAAATTGACCCCCATAGATTCTAAATTAAAAGAGTGAAACTCAACAGTGGGTCATGGGACTTGTGCTTATTGAAAATCAGAGACACTCAAAATAATTGTCCTTTCCGCATATGGGGCATCCCTAGATTTACTCCGATACGGTAGGAGTTGGGTCTTACATTACAATTGACAATAAGATAAAAACAAGTGATACTGCAATATAATTATAATTTTTTTTTATATTATCAAATGACCAATCTTCTTGTAGTGGCAACTCTTATTGGATAAGATTTGGGTATCCCAAAAGAAGAAGAAAAAAATGAAGAGTTTATTTTAAATGGCTCTGGTTTTCAGTAAGTGGGCTCCACTATGAAGTTTCACTCTTTTAACTCAGGATTTCTTTGAGTGAAACCGTAAGAGAACCCAAATTCCGAACTCTCATAGATTTCCCTAATAAGCTATATTCTTTTCTTCTTTATAATGAGGTTCTTCAACAAGGGAATGGACTCTTGCCTATAGGGATCCCAAGAGGCCCCGGGCTCAAGAAAAGAAAACAAAAGAAAAGAATATCCACTCTTAAAGAGAAATATACTCCTTTTCTTCTTTTGGGGTGCAACTTGGATTGACCCAAGCTTGGGCTCACATGATCCACACATTCTCATCTGTATCGTATTTCTTTACAACCTCCCACCCAATTTTCTAGGGCCCATCCAAGTGATGTGTGCAGCACAAAGTTGATGGTGATGATTTATTTTGATTCTTCTTATTGACTTTATTCATCCAAATAGGTATAATTCTAAACATGGCTTTATTTATCAAGGAAGCTCTTTGATAGACCATTTCTAATATGAATTGAAGCTTAATTACTGCCTGATCTATAATATCCAGAGCGTAGGAAGCACTAATACTTTAAAAACTATCTCATTTGGTTTGTCCTAAAATCTAAACAAGTCCCAGATGCATGTTTCCTCAAGGCATAAGCATAAAACAACCCTAAAAAAATGGCAACATTTATTATTTTCATCCAAGTAAGAAGATAAAGAGAATCTGTCTCGTCCATGCCCTAACTGATATATTTTCAGAGTATCATTACAAATGAGTACCCTGCAATAGTTTTGCAATACATTCACAATACTTTGGGGAGATCTATCTAAAACATCTCTATATTCAAATATTTTTAGTACACTTCAATGTTGCAATAGTTTTTAGCACTTCATAATATATTTTTCTAATTTTATTTTTAACTGTTGTGTGTCCAACTGAATGAAGTTTCAGACTGCCATCCCTAAACAAGAAATCCCCAACAAGATTTTCGACATCGGCTGAACTTCAACAATTTGCAAAATCTCCCTCTCTATTTAGCCAAAAAAATCCCTCTCAAAAAACATAAAAAAAATAAAAATAAAATAAATAAATAAAGAAGAAGAAGAAGTTGGTGATGATGATTATCTGCAACTGCTATTAATATCATCAGGGTGTTGTATGTCCATTTACAGTAAAAGAATTGCTGGACAATGCTCTACAAACACTAGACTATTGTATGGAATATGCCAAACACACAACTTATGTACATAGGCTGTTCCTGGAGCTTCTAATCTACAACTGAACTTAGCCACCGGGCAATTAAGCTGCAGTGTTGTTTCATTTCAATTTCCGGAGTCCAATCCAGCAATAGGCGCACTTTCAGAAGAAACACCAACCCATCACCAAATACTACTTCCAAAAGAATTCTGTATAGATTCCAGCCAACCACACAAATCAATCACTATCATAATGACACTCTTGAGAGAAATGAACATATGCAGCTCGAATGACATCACGCAGTTTTTCATCTAGAACTTCAAGATTACCCGAATCACGCATCTGGGGATATAAAGGTGTTATGTAATTTACAGCAGCTTCAACTATTTCATGCTGAGTGAGGTCGGCGGCAAGCTGGAGGGTCTTGAACGATAAGTTGTGGTTAGATTTCAGGCATGACAGAATGACGTTTATGCTGTCTTTCCGAACATCTTCCAAGAACCAGAACTCAGAGAGCCAAGAAAGTTCTACGTAAGCCTGCACCATTTGGAGCTGTTCCTCCATGTTCATATTATTCCATAAACAGTCGTAGTGGGGTTTCGGCAACTCTCCCGAGTAAAACCATCTGATTAGTTTGGTTAATGCTTCCCAACAAACGGGAACCTCTATGCTCTGTGAATGGCTGCAGATAGAGTGTCAGAACATGGCGGTAAATGATAAATTATTAAAAAAAAAAAAAAAAAAGAGGTGCCTTGAAGAAAGAATATAAAAATACAATGAGAAAACCATAGTTGACCACATGCTCCACGACTTCAATTATACAAGAGGCCCAAATTAGCAACACCTTAGATTTTGACTATTTTAAAAGTATACCTGGAGTTCTACATCATGTATAAAATTCCAATCCACTTGGTGGGCTATAGGAGATGGTGCTAATAGGGGACCTGTCTGACAACCTACCCTAAAACGATTGGCCAGTGGATGGCTCACTAGAACTTCAAACAAAATATGACAAATGAGCCATCTTCCATGAAAAAGGCCCCCGAGCAGTTGGCTGAGCAAATAATTGTAGAACATTATTTTAATTTGTACTTTTCTGTTGCAGACAGATTAATTTAGTTAACTGCACATGGACACAAGAAATCATTGAAACAAGTGTGAAAAGCTTATTGGATTTACTTTGTTAAATGCTTATTCACTAAATGAATGCTTAAGAGGCCACAAGGAACTAGTAAGGTAGAATTGAGATAGAGGGAATATCAGGAACAACACTGTGGTTTTAAATGTACCTTCTTTTACTCTTCACTCGGCAAGTTGTGTCATACTGGAAAAGAACAATAATCATGGTATACATAGTGTGGTAAATATAGAAGATTTTAGTCGGTCCCTTCATATGAATAAGGATGGTCCGCTTCATTAATAATGTGGCATCAGAGGTTGGACTTATTTACTGCTAAAAGGAGGATGGGATACGTGTGCCATAAAGGTAACATTTTCTTAGGCATTGCAAACGTCATACCAACAAATAGCTGACAAGATATGGTTGGACTGTCTCCACCATATCACATGTTGATGCATCTGATATCCCACTTACCACCATGACTCATAAAATTTCAAAAAACAGGTTAGTTGGTCGTTCGTTGGAAGAGAAAAAAAAACAAGTAAATTTTCCCGATACAAAGCCTAAAATTTCTACGTGTGGTGGATCATGGTTTGATGATTTAGAACATTGATGTCAGGAGCTCCACCATGGATAGATCAGATGGAAGACCATACCTACTAATATTTGGTCCTTAATGCATGTAATGTGGTGGGCTGCATTCTTAAGCGTATCTTTGGAGGCCTTAGATCAAATGGCTAAAATAGATTCATGAGGAGACTTTGAAGATATGGTGCTATGGAGTCTGAACTCCATAAAAATATATGATCACAAATCACCAAACCAAACTTACAAATTATTAAAGGCCCAAGGATACCAAATGCATTCTATAGTCTATAATCGAGATACTATTTCATACAGAGAAGGGTACCAAGTTTTTAATATAAATCCTCAGTGTAAGGTGTCACCTGTCCTGCATTCCTGACTGAAATAATGCCTGAAGATAATCACAGCTAGCCCATAATATGATTTTGTGGGCATGCACATGCGGTGTCGATAGCAAACATACACTGCAACTCCAATGCATCCCTTCAGTTGCTTTAGCTTTCAAAACAATATCTCTGCAATCAACATTACATGAAACATCAGTAACAGATTTCTATACCGATAGCAAACCATATGAAAAAAATAGGGATGGAAAAGAATGGCGGTATGATGCATCATCTAGAACATCTATAAAATGGACGAGTTTCGCCAGACACCAGCATGCAACACACACCAATACGTGCCATATATACAAGGTCAAGCTGCTTATCAAGAGGGACCCACTGTAGATTCCTTTATGGAGCCACTAACTCATCAGGTAGACCAAGCATGTATAAAAACAAAACAAAAGACAGTAGGAGAGTCCCAAGCTGTAGATCAGCTGGTTGTGACATAAGTGTGTGAGTTGAAGAGTTCAAGTTTCCAATGTAGCCCCACCCACCTCCCCTTCCCTTCCCCAAAAAAAAAAAAAAGGACAGTTGGAGAAAGGCCCACACGCAACATAAATCCGCAACCCATGTAACAAGTGGATGGGGCTGACATTTTGCGCTAAGCATCCTAGTCACCAATGTTGTTTTTTTTTTTTCCTTTTTCGGTCAATGGACAGAACAAACAACCCCTCTCAAAGATTCCAATTGGGATTTTGGCTGATATCTGATTCAAAGTTCGGAGGCTTCGACCGAACATGTCAAAATTCCATTGTTAGCCGAAACTTGGCAAGGTAGGGAATTTTTTGTTCTTTTTCTAAGTTGACTTTTTACCAATATGCCCTCCATTAAGGCTGAGGTATACATGGTTTCTTCTTCTTCTTCTTGTTTTTTTTTTTTTGATAACAGGTATACATGGTTTCTTTGGTCTTTTTCATTCAAAAGGGTAATTTAGCTTTATTAGGGCATTATGCAAGAAGTCGTTTCCATTGTTTGGCAAGCTCTTCGTTCTACTTCTTCATTTGGTCTCTACAAAAAGTTGGCTTCTTTCCCCTCTGCGACTTTAGTGAGCTCTTTCTCTTCCTTTTTATTTATTTATTTATTTATTACACCATATTTTTTATGTGATGTAGATGCAGCATATTACACTGTTGATTTAGTAGAATGAATTAAATATGTATAGCGTATATACTATTTTCGATTTTTAGGATTTTCATATTTTTTTTTTTTTTATATTTTGTGAAAAAGAACTTCAAAATGGAACACCAAAATGATGAAATGGCTGAAACATTTCAAACTGAAATTGGGTCTGTAAAAAAAAAAAAGATAACTATGCTAAGCACAATATGGCTTAAGTCACATCTGCAGATTGCACCTGGCAAACATTGGCACATGTGTTCGTGAATGGATGTGCAAGTAGTGAACTTAGAGAGGCAGGCACTTACGAAGAAGGATATCCAGCCGGTCCAAGTGCAGGAGTGAAGTCACAGTTGGGAATGAAAGCACCCCACTTTGGACGTTTTCGATTAAGCATTTTCAGTAGAGACTGCAAGTTGCAGCTTCTCGAAAGCAGTTTCAACTGCTTGATAAGGCCATTGTCTGCCCAGAAAAACCCTGTATAAACATATCCAAGTAGTTTTATCAAGGCACGGTTATCCACATGAGAAGACAGATGAACTTCCTGCCTAATCTTTCTGCGTGGCTTTTCTTCATCTTGCAGTTCACCAGATCTATCAAGAAATGACTTCTCCTTTGCTGGCAGCAAAGACGGGCACCTAACCATGAGGATAACACTATGAACAGTCAGAGACTGACCATCAGGAAGAATAAGTTGCAAGTCAGCAAGTTCAGTCTCATCACGTGCTTTCCCAATCCTTTTACCAAGTTCACCTGGAAAACCATAGAAGCCCAAGAAGTTTAAACCATATGCAGCATACCATCTGAGTCCTGGGCTGAAGGAATTGTTATTGCAGATTTCCTGAAGTCTGTCAACTAAAATTTGAAGTTGAGAATTTTCCAATTCCATACGGTGAGTGTGGGATGAGATTATTGTCTCTAGATGATTGCATGTGAAACACCAATATTTCATCAATTCAGCAAGTACTTGAAGACTATAGAACAAAACAATGTTTCCACCTTCCCATTCGTCCATGTCGACCCAGCAACAAGTTCTTGCATTAGACGTATCATGTAAATGTTGAGTAATGCTCGACCTTCTAACTTGAATATCACCACTCAAGCACCTCTTAGTAAGACAAGATAATGTCTCTAAAACTTCACTTCTGATAATGAAGTTCCGGTACTGCAGAACACTTAAATAAAATTCGAAGCCCATTAAGCTAATGATGATGCGAAGGCTGTCAGACATCCTGAAGTCATCTTTAGCAACTGATTCTAGGTAATTTAGTATGACTTCCAGCCGATCTTTACCATCTTGAATTAATGCTTCCGAGAGGAAGTGTCTGGCCTGTGATGCAATGTTCTTGCATGGGGAAAAGATCATCAGCAGAACTGCTCTGGATACTGGTTCATGCTCAGATGCATTTGGGAAACCTTCATGAGAAAGATGGCGCCCTTTATGGATTGAGTCCACAGCCAGTGAGCTAGTGACAAGAATGAGCATCAGTTCATTCAAATAAAAACTGCAGCTAGTTAACTAGCTAGATTTAGACTAGAATAAGATGACGAACTCATGTGCCCCTAGCTGCAGTCGGTTTGAATATTGGGTAACAATGCATATTCCTTGCTTCTTTTTTTGGGGTGTGTGTGTGTGTGGTGGTGGTAGGTTTTTTTTTTTTTGTGTGGGGTGGGGGGTTTGGTTTGGTTTATTTTCAAATGTTGTCTCGGGGCACTGCAAAAACACGAAATCACATTAGGCTGGTTACCATTTCTCATCCTTCATCCTAAAATTATTATAAGGGCTGATCATCAATATTGATTCAAGCAACAAAATAGGATCTAATATATATTTTTTCACATCCAAAACTATAGTGAGAATTGAAGCTCAAGAAATAATACAAAGAGATTCATTCCGAAAATAGAATAAAAAAAAATGAGCACTTTTAGGAGCATTTAGGGGTAGCATCAATAGGTGATAAAATAAGAGACTCATTTGAGATGGTTGGACATGTCCAATGTAGGCCTGCAATGGCGCCATTGAGAGAGTTTTTCTATACACATTGATACCCCTCCAAAGGGAAAAGGTAGGCCGAAGAGGAAGTGGAAGTAGTAATAATAGATTTGAAGAAGTGCAACCTATCCTCAGATGACTTAGGCTAGATCAGAATGGAGAAACATAATTCATGTAGCCGATGCCAACAAAGTTGGGACAAGGCTTTGGTGAAGATGGTGATGATGATATATTTTCACATCCTTAAACACCCATAGGAAGGAATAATCATATATTTAGACCAAACAATCAAACCGATAGTGCTTTAGGGCTTGTATAAATGTTCCATAGATTCAACAATCTCATTGAATATATTCTTCATAAGGAAAAAAGGGCAAAATGGACAAAAACATGTTACCATGCACATGCAATGAGGACATTAAGGTAGCGCCCATTTTCATGAAGGTTGAAACTAAAACTTTCTCCACAATGCGTTACAAGCCACCCAAGAATGTCCCAGATGTAAGGCCTCACAATAAGAAGACCATCAACATAAAGGCCCTTCCGTGCTGCAGCTATTAGCTCTTCAAATTGGCACTGAATTAGAGGTTGGCTGAGTTTACTACTGAAATTGTTTAGAAGAAGATCGAGAAGGACTCTGTCAATACCAAGCTTCCAAAAATAAGAATGATGTTCCCCTTCCCAACGAGTGATTAATGCCAAGCGACATGCTTCCACCACTAAAGGCACCTGATCAGCAGGAACCTTTTCCGAAGACAATGATCTCCACCCATTCATTGCGTCAATTATGGCACCGACAATGGGCTCGCCAAATAATACTATCGTTTTACAACATGCTTCAGCAGATCTCTGAGTAAATGAATGAACCCATGACATCAATAGTCAGTTAATATAGAATCATTAATTATATCTTTAGTGCATTGGGATTTAGTACATGAAATATTTTGACTACCCATTTTAAACAAGTGTGGCTCATAGTTCAATGGTCCATATGGTTGATCTGATAACAACCCATATGTAGATAGATCTAATATATTCCATCTGTCTTTTATTCCAAGCAATTGCTCCCTTTTTCTCCTTAGTCCTAATCGTCTGTTTGTACACCAAATATTGGATATAATATGATTTATGGAGGCACCTTGTTCATACTAGAACCATCAGATAATTGCTTGGATCACCCAACCATGGTCTCCACTTGAGAGTAAAGGCAAATTAGGAGATTGTACACATCCTATATTCATTGTAAAACATGAACAAAGAAATATAAGTTCTGTCAATAGAAAGTATTAAGTTTTGCTTACATACCACTAAATACAGTGAGAGTTTAAAGGCTGCTATCCGAACATGACGTTGCTGTTGGCTTTGCATGCAATGCACCATTATGGGCAGAAATGTTTCTCCATTTTCAAGAAGCTTCATGGCCCCAATACCGCATAAAGCTGATTAAAATATATAGCATATTATTTTGCCACATAATCACATGAAGTAATGTTGAATATAATTTATATATAATACATATGTATGATCACAAATCTCAAACACAATATCCTTGGGCCTTGAGTTTGTCCATGTAGGATCAATGATTGGTATCCTTGCCATCAATCCGATGGAACCAACAATTGATAGACAAAGCATCAAAATCAGTACGATGGAACCAACTGTGGACGTTAGACAACCATTATTCCTAACCCTTCTATCAGAAGTATATGTATAGAAATGGTACGCATCCATTGTTCAACAGAAATAAAGGACAAGGATCTTTATATCTGGATTAAATTTATGAGGCCTATCCAATGCAATATCCTGCGAGATAAATCATCTGAATCCATGCACAAATTGAAGGTCCAAGGGCACTGCATAAATCCTGTGGTCAAGGCCAATACATTTCATTTCAAAAATAAATTTGTCTCAATATGGACAAAGGAAAGAAATTTACCACAAAGAAAGAGGTACCTAAGGCAGAATATAACTGTATAACAGAAGTCGTAATGGAGGGATCAGGATTCACACAAAGACTTTCGAGCCTTGCTATAAATTTAGCATTATTCCAGATGTGATACCTTGCAGGAGGCCACCACCATAGTATCATCCTCAAAAGAGATGCCATCTCTGTGAAATATTCTACTGGTTGAATTCCATACGTATAATCCTGCAAAGCACAGATAATGCTGCTGATTGCATTTGTTTTTTCTACAGCTTCCCAAATTTCTTTGTGCCTTTCAAGTCTCCCAGGCATCAGCTTTAAGAGGATACGGTTCAAAGCAATCGCACAAGGAACAGTTAATGGCAACCTATTGGAAGATAACAAGCGTGACAAAGGAAGAACAAGCACTGAAATCCGATATTGGGGTACGGAAGTTCCTAATAGATCAACCAATTTTGCTGTCAGATCCGCTGCTGTGCTCAATACAGTCATGTTTCCAGATTCAAGAATTCCTTCTAGAGCAACAAGCATATCAGATATTGAGTCCTGAAAAAAAATAGTTTTCAGATTAAGTACCAAAAATTGAATTCTGTTGCATTGATGGAGTACACCTAAAATTACAGAGACATGAGGTTCATCATCATTCAATTGACTACAAAAATGCTACGTTAAAATCAATCCACACAGTAATAATTTATATCTGCATCCTGGAAGTAACAGTAATGACCTAAATAGAATTTTTTCTTATTTCTAATAATAAAGTAAATGCAATATGAATTATCCAGCAAGGCTGTGCTCTACAATAATAAGGGGTTGTTGGCCTTTTACACATGATAGGAAAATGAGATTTATGCAAATGTTACACATGTCGAACACATTTCCGTGTTTGTCAAAATCACCATGCAGAGAATTATAATTATACATTGGGATTTTTTCACAAGTTACTCAAAATCTATGAAGATTTCAGACAATCAACTTCAAGGTCTTGGAGTTTATTAGTTCAATAAAAAAAAATGAACGATTCCGATTACAAATACAGGGCTCACGGGAATAAAAAAATAAAGTTCTTTGCTGGAGCCCATCTGTGAAAAAATCACCGTGTGGAGATTTGACTGCACCTTTTGCAAGAGAGTTGTGTAAATGATTTTACCAGCTATTCAGGTGCGTAAATTTTGGTGTCATTTTCACACCTCATTTACACATCCCATTGGTAAATGAAAGCAAAAAAACATGATGATGTGCATCCATTACACGTGATCATTTGCATACATAAATGACTGCAAAAAATGACCCGTAAATGAATGTATGACTTTATTGTTGTTAATTGCTGTTGTTACTTTACACAGAAGTTTCATGTACTATCTTCAAAACCTTAAGAAAATACTATATCCACCAATTATGACAAATTTGAATGTATCCCAAACTTCCGGTCGTTACAACAATATCCTCATGGTGGCACAGATAGTATGCTCATTCTAATTACTTTTCAAATGTGCATTGAGCAGGAGCTATTTTGGAATTTGCACACTGCTTCTGGAAAATGGTGGTTAGATTTCATGTTTCCATTCACACCAATATGTGAAAACATAATATCTAAAATCCTCTTTTGTTGTTATTTTATCATTAGGGCTTAGTAGCAGTAGTATCACCACGGCTGCCGCTCTTGTAACAATTATTCTGCCGCTCTTGTAACAATTATTACTTAATATAAAGACAGAAGCTTAAAGAAATATTCAGTTTTAGGTACCAATCTCTCCCCTTTTTTTTATCCTATGGTTGCATAAATAGAAGCATCTTATGGAGGTTTCAAAGATTTATACACACCCACTTCATTAAAAAAAAAACTCAGTCAAAATACATTTATACCAGAGAGGTAATTAATAGAAACTGCCCAGCTGCCTCAATCAAAATTTCACAATCAGAATGCCTAACATGTTGGATATGTCATCTTTAAAAAAATGTTGAACCTGTTACCCAATAATGACCAGCTAGTGATCCTCAGATCAGATGTTCTCCCCCAAAATTTGCCAAAACTATAAAAGTACCTTCACAAGTGGATGTCGCGACAGTTCGGAAGACATACAATTGACAAATGCAGACATTGCCCGAACTGCAAGGCCCTGTGTCTCCACATCTGTGCATTGCCATTTCCTTCCCTTTTTATCATAGCATCTGCCAATGCAAATGAACCACTTTAGAAAGTTCCAGGCAAGTAAACTATGGAAGTTTAAATAGAAGATCTATTACAGAAACATGCTCCATAGAAATCATTCAAGAGTCGATGTATATCAGGTTAAAAAATATTCACTTCACCAACAAACTGAGTTGAATATAAATGTTTCCACATCCCATAAGGGGCCAATTGCCTTTTACATATAGGATAGGAAAATGGGTTTTACATATGTACATCTTACATATGCAATTGTTACACATGTGAAACACATTACCATATGTTTGTCAAAATCATCATTGTCAAATGAGTAAATGAGTACATCCAACAGATTTAGACGTATTTGGATATTTTGGACATTTTTCACAAATTTCTCAAAATCTATAAAGATTTAATAGTAAATGGCAGAAATTCTTAAAGCAATATCTTCAAACTAAAAGGGAAATACGAAAGCTGAAATAGTAATGGAAGAGTTAGAGAAATGAATAATAATGAAATAGATCCAGCTCCATCTTTTGATGCTGGTAGTGGTGGAAGCACACAGAGATTGGGTGAGGAATGAAATTCAATTGAAAAAATGCAAGAGGCATATTGAAATGGATAACACAAATAATACAGCCATTGAAAAAGTGTGTTGACATTCACACTGTGATTGGGTAGTTAATAGTATCCCCATCATCATCAAAGCCTCGTCCCAACTAGTTGGAGTTGGCTGCATGAACTTTGTTTCTCCATTCCAATCTATGTTGAGTCAAATCATTGGATAGGTTGCACTTTTTCAGATTTAACCTTACTACTTCAATCCATATCCTCTTCGGCCTACGCCTTTCTCTTGGCAGGCCATCAACCAGCATAGAAAAAGACTTCTCCTCATTAGTGCCATTGCTGGAGTGTATGAGACATGTCCAAACCATCTCAAACAAAATGAGTCTCTCTTAATTTATAACTTATTAACGCCACCCCTAAATGCTCCCAAAGTGCTTGTTTCTAATTCTATCTTTCCTAGTTCTACCACAAACCCATCTCAACATTCTCATCTTTGCTACACTCATTTTGTACACGTGTTGCCTTTTGACTCATCAACATCTAGCTCCATGGGTCATGGCCACTCTAATTGTTCTCTTGTAAAATTCCCCCTTCAATCTTGAAGGTAAGTGCAGATCGCAAAGCACTCCAAAAGCAAGTATCCACTTCAACCAATCCACTCTTGTCATATTGTCGACATCGTCCTCAATCTCTCCATCCTTACTAATTATCAAACCAACACACATACACAGAGAGAAAATCTGATTCCTCACCTTGGCTCAGCGCATTAGCTAACCCATGTAAATGTAAATGTCAATGTACAATAGGCATGTCATGCAACCTTGATTTCAGGTCATATTTTCAGCTTGCCATTTCCATTCTATCATCTATACTTACTTGCATTAAGAGATCAAAATTTCTATTAGTCTGAGCTCTCAGACAAATCTCCAGCTGCCTTTAACAGCACAGAATCTCTCTCTTTCTCTCTGTTTTTTTTTTTTTTCCATTGCAGAGTCCTGATCTAAACAGTTTCCTTCTATAGCAAAATCTGGATGCCTAGGAAACCCAAATACAGAACAGAACATTCCAAAGCATCTAAAGTGGTGGGGGTATCGAAATTGAGTATCATTTACAGGAAAAAAGACAACAGTAATCAATCTTGTTTGGGGAAAAGAAGAAACTCGAGGGGAAGGAATTGAATTACTTGATGCCGAGGCTGAGGGCGCGAACGAGGCGTTGATGGAGAGTCAGAACGTGATCGCTAAGCGATCGGTTCTTTTCGCTTCCGGACTTTGACGATTTCATCTGCGACACGAGCAAGAGCTAAAAGGAACTAGGGTTTATCTCTCTCTCTCTCTTCCCTTTCCTCAAATGAAGAAGAAAGACGAAGTGACGGATTTGATTTTGGGGATTTTTAGACCCTTTCTATTTTGTCCGAATGCCGTTCTAGGGTTTTGTTTTGGGTTTTATTTTAAGACTCCCGGTTATTTTTATTTTGGAGATTTTTAAAAAAAAATTCACATAAATTACAATTTTTTTATTTTTTCCGAGGGGTGTCCGGGCTCTTTGAGAACCCACTATTCCCAAACTACGCCATACAAGTTAGGCTTTTGCCAAGATAAGTGGCCACGTGAAAAGAGTGTGAGTTCGAAAACTCGTAGTTTTATCTATCCATGTTGTCCCTCAGATAAGATTTTAAAATATATTTTTAAATAAGCTAACTCCAATTGCATCACGATAATTTATATTAAATTCAAATCGGAGTATACCCCACCTTACTATTGATCCCAGGTGGAATTTCACTTTGGTTTCTGTTTTCCCATGCTTTTATTCAAAATTAGTTTAATTACGGACCCAACTCCAAACATTATATCTTTTTTAGTGGCTTGGATTTTAGATGGAAGCCCTAGTAGTCGGCTTATAGGAGGCAGGGTCATAAATAATTAATTCATTGAACTCGTCAAACTAGTATAACATTCAATGAGACGAATTGAGAAGCAGATGAAGTGAACATACATAAATAAATTGGAAGATCTTGTAATGCATGAAGAAGGAGATGGAGAAATAAATGATAAAAAAAAGTAAATAAAATGAAAGGCTTAATTGCATTGGGCAAGTTTGCCTTGTTTGATCAAATAGATTGTTTTAATTAGACCCTATCACAAATAGATAATTTGATATGTTTGATCCAAATAAAAAAAAGTAAACTTGTCATATATTAAAGTTTATATTGACAAAATTGTAACTTTTTTTTTTAAAAGTACTTGATTTCTGTAGACATCCATTTATGTTTAATTAAACTTACCTTAAGTGCTGTTAATTGGTAATTTTACTCATAAAGTAGAAAGAACTTAATATTCCAAATAATTAATTAATTAGCATTTGAAATGAGTAAACCTTGATATAATCAGTTTTTTTCTAACCCGAACCCACATTCAGCTTGAGCTTGATAAATGGTTTTGCTAGAGTTCAATCTTACAACTCTGAAACTGAGGACCACCTATTACAATTTGAGTGTAAGCTACACTTGAGTATAGTGAATCTGGGCTCATCAGTTACTTAAATAGTGCTACCTTTAGAAGCTGTGAAGCTCTTTTTCAACTCTCAATAAGCTTTTCAACTCCAAGGGGTTGGCCAAGTGGTCAGGACCACGGTTCCCCCTTCTTCCAGATTTAGAGGTCTTAGTGTCGACCCCCGGTTCCCCCCTTTTCAGGAACCAAAGGTTAAGTTCACTTGTGCTACAACTCAGAGGCCACAGGAATTTTACCCGACTTCTCTCTGGGCCTGGAGGGAGTAGTCAAATTCAAAAGGTTGGGAACCCTCCGCTAGGATAAAAAAAACTCTCAATAAGTTTTAAACAAGAGAAATTATTTATATTTATTTTGAAAAGGATGGTTCCTTTCAAAACATTCTAATTTGCAAAAATTCATATTCATTTTTTTGGTAAGGCCAACAATTCAATAAAATGATACCCAAGTACTTAATTGTCATGGTAAATCCCTCAAACATATGATTGTGCAGCTGTGAGATGTGTGAAGGATGATAATGGGGTATAGTTGGGCCAACATTAGGATGATTTTTTATCCAGTGGGGAGCCCATAATGTTAGGATCATTTAAACTTCCTCCACTATCATCTTTGGGGAACACTAGGTCCTCCCATTATTTCAAAAGAGAACAAGAAGATTTGAATATTTTCAAACAAGTATAAAAGTTTTCCATATTTCTTTTAATCAAGTTTTCTCTCCTTAGACAAAAGTGGCCTTATGTCATTTTCCAGATTTTCCCTTTAATAAATCATTTAAGAAAAATGACGAAGTACAACCCCAATGACCTAGTGGAGCCCACTTCAGCTAATCAAAATAGTTAGTTTTGGGGAGGAAAAAATTGTTAGGGCATGTTTGTGTACAAACCTTTTCTATAGAAAGGAAAATGTGCCACGTTAGCAAAGACAAGAACCTATCATAAGGGAAGGGTATTTTTTTAATTTTTTAAAACTTTTTAATGAAGAGGACTTGATTGAAAGAATTGTGGAAAAGTTTTATACTTTTTAAAAATATTGAAATATTGATGGAGATTGAATTGTGAATATATCCTAAAGAGAAAAAATATCTTTTGACAAAAATGTCCTTACATTGCATAGCAACAAGTATATACGGAATTATCATTTCTAAAAGGAAAATTTTTAAAAAAAACCCTAAGTTTTCGGCTTATTTCAAAAAATGACATAAGGCTTGAGTTGGCCAACCAAAATTGGTGTATTCCGGTCAATTTTCTCCTCCTCCTAGGTGAGGGGAAAAGACAAGGTTATATTCGAAAAGACGGTGTTGGATGTGAAATGATGGTGATGAGAGGGAAAAAAAAAGGGAGAGATGAGATATGGTGTGTTAGTGCAGTAGCAATGAGATGAAGGAGGAAAATAGATGCAGGGTCTCGAAAACTTCTGAGTATAAAAGAAATCATGGGATTTTGGAAAGGCAACCAAGGAAGAATATTACAAACATACATTGGGATAAAGGAAGAAGAGGGAGCTAGGAGAATACTAAGGAAGAAGATAATCGAATGGGGCAAGCAGCAAGGCTGTGGAGACCTCAGACAGTATGCATAAGTGGAGAAGCATGCATGGGGCTGAAAAATAAGTAAGAGGTAAATCACCAATTTAGCCCATATTTAGTAACATGTAAAATAGCTCTTTAAACTTTTTAAAAGATCATGCAAACCAACATCTACTTAAAACTTGTCAGGAAGAAAGAGGAACATACAATCATTTATATATATATTTTAAACGGAAGGTGTCTGAATTTATGGGCAAAAATAATCCCTACGGGCACGGGGAAGTAGGATAAATCCCCTGTCGCCCCACTGTTGATAGTGCAGTTTTACATATAAAAAAAATTATATTGATCTCTTACAAAGTCATACATATCCACCAAATTCACATAAAAGAAACAAAAGGAGATACTCATAATAAAAGAGTTAAAAGTTCAAGTACATGCAATCACTTACACCTGCCACCTCGTACATTTACGTGCTAGTGAATAACATCAAACGTTTTCATAACAAAAACAACAACAAATAAATAAATATATATATATATATATATCTGTAAAATGAACGGTACAAGTGAAAAAATCATATCAACCCAATTGTTAAGAGTATTTCAATAAACTTCAACATGAAAACCAAGTTATTCCATTACTACTATCTAGCTAGAAGTGTTCCAATGGCCAGATCTTCACCACGGCCAGCAAAACCAACATCAGCTTCTTAGCCAAAGAAACAGAAATCGGTCCATGAGGGAGCCCCACTGAGAATAGGAGTAACCCCATACCAAAGGAGAAACAAATGAAAACCACAAAGATGTAGACCTCAGAGAATAACTTGTTGAAGCTCTCAGCAGGAAGCTTCAATGGGAGATTGGCAATTCCACTTGCAGTAACCAAAATCGCCGGTGCTGCAATCTTGAAAATCATCTTTTGGGAAGACTTTGTTGGTGGTGGTGGGGAGAGAGAATCCACAACTGATGATAAAGTATGATCAGTTGGAATGTCGATGATTTGATCGATGGTTATGGTTGAGTCCATGTTTGGAGGGATATATGAGAGATTGTATTGCATGAGAATGCATGCAGAAAATAGACTTATTTATAATCTCTTGTTCCATATCCTCCCACAAACTTACATGTGAGGGGAAAAGAAAGGGAAAAAATCAATCTTGTATTTGTTTGACATGGAAGTTGAAGGAATTGTCGGTGTACATTTGCAGGGGGGGGACCTACATATGAATGACCGGGGGCTATTGCCCATGCCGATTTTCAAACTCCCTGATATATGAATGGGGTCATCATCAGTCGACATATAAATAATAAATAATCACCCAACGTTTGGGCATTGTGAGTGCCTCACGTCACAAAATTTCAGTGAAAATACTTCTCCTCTTCCTAACAAAAAAATTAGCCCCACCTAAATAAATTCCTGCATCTACAACTGTGCATTTGCACTAACTAAGAAAGTGGAGTCTTCACAGGAGACAGCTCGGCAGAAAGGAACATGCATGGCTCGTAAAAGAGAGGGAAATTCTTTCTAGGAGAGCAATGGACTCACAGCTCTACTTTCGAAAATGATGTTTTGTCTGCTTTCTCCATCTAATCTCTTTATGTTTGGTCCACACAGGGGCCTCCACGTGGGGGGCGGAAAAAAAGAAAAAGTCAATTTCTCCGCCCCCTTCTGCCCCCATGTGGAGACCCCTGTTGGTCCAAACATGGGATCCTTATCCTTAAGACGGAAGCCTCTTTGGATAATTCAATTGTAGTGTGAATTGAAATAGGAAATTTTTTAAAATAGGGTTCAAGTTTTACATAGATTTCAAATTAGGACAAAAAAAAAAGATTTAGAAAAAGGACTTAAGTTTTTTAATTTCATTTGAAATCAGAACATCTGGTGAAATTTAAGATTTTTCGGTGAGATTTTTTGGGGTTTTAGGTGAGTCTCTTCCTCTTCCTTTCTTTTTCTTCACCCTCTGATTGTGAGTGGCATGGATGACTGCGAGAAGTGGGTATTGAGAAGGTGATGAGGAAGAAGATAGTGAAGGTGGAGGAGAAAACAAAGATAGTGGGGTTTGATACTGTGCTACCACACTGGGGTTACAGGAGATTTACCTAACTTATGTTGGCATTTGCGATGGGGCCCACTTGTGTTTACATGTGGGTGGACCCCACTCACAAAAGAGACACCCCTCACAAGAAATCTTATAGTGATAGTTTGAGTTTTATCTAACTCTCTATCCTTATCATATCTCCATTCAAATTCGAATTGAGAGAACATATTATCCTTATCATCTCTCAATTCGAATTTGAATGGAGATCTTATCACTCATGCCCCAAAAGGCTATATATAGACATGAGAAATATCAGTTGAAACAATTCATCACAATAGATCATTCCCTAACACAACATCACCATCTTCCTTTAGATCTACAATTGTCTGTTATCATCTTCTACATTCAGGGTGTCCATCCTTGCCGCCCTTGGATCTTGAAGAGTGAGTCACATGTGATTGATCTCTTGTAGACAGTCACAGATCTTGATTTAAGTCGATGCAGTCCTTGTCGCGTTCATTTAGATCCGTGCTTCCGCTACATCTACGACCTTCAGCTCCCACTGGGCCCAAAGGGATTAGTCCGTTCCAAAGGGTTTGGACATCCTCCGAAAAAAAAAAATAGTGATAGAAGTATTCTCTGGTGAAGAGATGGATTCTGGCTTATTTGACTTGTTTGGGTGGGAGAAGATAACGGGTTTGACTAGGTGAATAGTTGCAGGTGGTGAGGCTGGCTCGGTTTTGAATGGTGTTGGATATGGGTGGCGTGAAGGCCAGTTGGGTTAGGCTAGGTGAGGATGATGGAAAAGTTAAGGTGAGTTGATGGGATGGGATTAGGCATTATTTACTTCGATTTCAATTGTGTTCGGGCATAATGCAAGAAGGTGATGTGTGGGGGCTATTGGGATGGAGGGAGGTTGGCTATGGATTGCCTTTAGAAACAGTGATGGAGAAAGGTGCTGGGTCAGCCAGGGAAAGAGATGAAAGAAAGGAGATAAAGGCGGTTGGGACCCTGAGATGTGAGTCACCAAAATATGATGGATAAAAGGGTTCTCTTTAAGAGATAGAAATGAGGAAGGAGGAAGAAGAAACTCGCGAGGAAAAACCCCGAATCTTGCCGAAAAATCTCAAATATCGCTGGATGTCTTGCTTTGAAATGAAATTGGAAAACTTAATTCCTGTTTTGAAATCTAGATTTTTTTTTTTGTCTTGATTTGAAATCTGTACAAAACTTGAACCCTATTTTGAAAATTTTCCATTGAAGTAAATGATCACTTTAAAAGATAAGAAAAAAAAATTATCATATCAAAAACACAAAATTTCAAACATCATCCCTTTGTGATTGATGGAAGAGTTTTCCCCGACATATTTGGAGAGCTAGCTAGTATTAGTAATGAGCTAAGGTCTTCTCCCAAGAGAAGCAAAAGATCTCTCTTAGCAAGATATATATTTGAGGAAAAAAAAAACCAACATTGTAACATAATAGTAAAATTTTAAAATCATGTATTCAATTTTACCAACAAACTAGTTTTTATTAGATTTATCCAAAAAATGATAAAAGTGATGAATTGTATTGCTCTATATATACAATAACATTCAATACTAAGTTCTTAAGAATAGACTATAATTATAAATCACATGATTTTAGCACATTTACTTGTGAAAATCATTCACCTGCGTACTACACATCAAAACTATCACAAAGACGGGACTCACGTCTAAGTTTCTTGTATCACGTGCGACACGCAATCTAGCAGGTGGTTATAGTTGCAGAAATATCAAATTAAATCATTTTCTTCAAAGTCATTATATGAGGTTAATGTACAAAAAGTCTTGATCTTTGGCATTAGAGCTCAAATCTTTTTACTATTTAAACAAAAATGCTAAAGTTGATCAAACAGTTTGGCATATAACTAAGTGGTGTAGAAGTAAAATATTAAAAAGGAAGCATGTCACGTCCCCCAAAATAAGAATTGGGAAAAAACGTGAAAAATAAATTAAATTGAAATTTTCCTGTGTTTAATACAACACAAGCTTCCAAAAAGTGGACCCACAAAAAAATTTTCAACCTGTGGTGAGTCAAAATAAATTTCATTAAATGCAATGGAAGCTTATTCAATTGGTATTCAATGATCATAAATAAGATCCAACACGAAAATCAAATAAACATTAAATGTTAAAGTTGCAGAAAGAATAAAACAATTACTAAAGAAATGTTTATCATTAAGAAAGTTCATCTAAAGAATTGCTAAGATGACGTTCACTCTCATGCAGGCTCAGACGGCTCCGAAACCGTCTCCGGCATCCCACTCGGGTTCATCAGTTGGCTCAAACGTTTGAAACGCTTGATCCTCCTCCGTCTCCTGGGTAAAGTAGGGCTCGGTACCTATGCACCAAATATTACAAAGTAAACAGCAAGTACATAATCATAATTCGAAATTTAATACAACAACAAGGAGAATATAGACGAGAGTGACCATATAGAAGGAAAGACAGTAATAATGACAAGAAAGAACGTATAACCTAATCCAAATAAAACAAAATGAGCAATATGATTCACACGAAGACAAGTGTCCCTGTTTTGGGTGGTCAACCCTAAATAAATCGGGAGAGCCCGTCCATAACGTCGGTGGTCATAAACCGATCGAATTAAAAACAAATCAGGATAACCTGTTCACATTCAAAGCGGATTATAAGTGATCCGGTCACATCGGTGATCAACCGTCCATATATCGATCTGCAGTCGTCCATAAATGACCCACATAAACATAAACATAAACATAAACATATATGCATAATAGACCTGAATGATAAAGCTCCGACACAAGAGTCCTAAGTCAAAATAAAGTGACGGTCATTCCACATCCCATATCATAATCAAATCGTCACACCAAATTTGCCGAGTCACTTTATAGTCAATAATACATAATAGGGTATGCATCTACAGGAGTACATATCCTAAACCAACATAGATATGCATGCGAAGGTTAAGACATAAATACGAATCGATCCTAAGGTCAAACATAAGGTCTCGTACCTCACAACCATAGAAATATCTAATAAATATAAGATCAACGCATCTCTTTTCCATCAATAGTGCATAGACCCAATTAAGGGTTTTCCAATAGTGATGGGTTGAACTTGAATCTATTAGGATTTCCCCGAGGTCATACAAAGTACTAAACCCCATGTTAGTAATATACCGTTGCCCGGACGGTATTTACTCAGTCCAAAGATTCAATTAATAAAAGTATAATTTTAACATATTAAAAACTAAGATGTCATTTAATATTAATTTGTAAATAAAAATAATCTTGGTCTATAATTTTAGAAAACTCAAGGACCCACCTAAGATATCTCCCAAATCAATTCTTTATAAAATAGGCTAAGGGGTATAATTTGAATTCCTTAAAACTAATAGTCCTCTTTTTAAATTCAATAACTAATGGGGAAAGTCTTAAAAGTCAAAAGGCATGTCCTGTAACAACAGTTGTACAGGACTCAACCATTCTTCCTTCTTTTTTATTTTATATTCTAATGGCTACAGGACTCATCTATTCTTCCTTCTTTTTTATTTCATATTCTAATGGCAAGTTAAAAGCCAATGGGCATGTGAACAACACTTCTCCCTTGTCCCACACATCACCACACATCATTTTATTCACTCAAGTCTACACGTCATCACCATCAACGTTTTCTTTCCATCCCAGAACAGATTCTGTAATGGAGTCGAGTTCAACGTCTCATCTTCTGGGCACTTGGGATAGCGGCCCACTGATCGAAAGGCCCACGATCAGACCCCATTAACAGCGTCGCCCAAAACCCTTCTTCAAGATGTAGGGACCGGATCAAGATTTAATGGTCCATGTGGGTCCCACAGTCCCAAAAACGAAACTAACCAAACTCTCTTCAATACCTTCAACCCTCTTCTACAGTTGCTGGATGGTGGACCAAACTAGGCCCACCTCACACGGGTCCATCATCCCTATGGTCGCCCGTGGGTCCCCTACCAGATCTACGGTCTTGATCATTCATCAGTGGGGTCCACGTGGCCCCACACAACCAATACACATTACCAAGACCTTACGGTTTCCATCTAGGAACCTGTGACTGTTCCTCTTTGGGTTCGACAGTAATGCTAAAATAATTAAGAAAATCAATGCGATAATTTCCATCCTCCGATCTCATCACAAGAATAATTAACATCATCAAAAGGGCATCAAAGGGTTTTTATATGCACCAAACTAGAATCAACGAGAAACACATGAATTAAATTCACAGATTATGTTTAGGTACTTGCCTTTTACCGAGGTTGAAAAAATGCACAGGTCCTGACCAAAACCCAAATCGAGATTCCCACAGCGCTCAATCACAATCCTAACACCAATCTGATATAAGAGATGGAATAAGATTGTTTAGATAAACAGATCCATTGTATTCCTACCCAAAACCTCATATTGAAAAGATTAAGAATGTAACTTAAAAGTAAGTACAGATCTACTCCTAATGATTTGAAGAGATGGTTACCTGAGATAAGAATGCTGGTATCCTCTGATCTTGATTCTGATGGTTGGATTCTAAAGCTGGAATGACTTGGGAAGTTGAAAGAGGAAGAAGACAGACGAGAATAGTTGCAAAGATTAGTGGGAAGGGATAAAGACGTGCGATTAGTTAAAATAGGGATTAGGTTAAAAGGTGGGCTTAAGTCATTGGGTCAAAACTACGGGTCAAGTCATCTACCCATTAACCCAACTCACCAATCCAAGAATCCTATCTAACGTGTGGCCCACTTAATCTTACCCACTTAAATAACTAAAATACATTAAATTAATATAATACTAATATTTTAATAATAAATATAATTAATGGTGGGGCCGGATCTTACAAAGCAATGCCCATTCTTGCGTAAATATAACATGAGGCCCACATATACGAATTACAATATACGCTCATCTTTAGGAATTGTAACACATTTGGGAATCATTGTACATAGGACCCGACCCACCTTTAGATTTATAGCACTGAACCCACATTTAGGAATTAAAATATATATATATAGGGCCCACCTTTTATGGTAATTAAAACATGGGCCAAGAATTTGTCATTGAAAAAATTTGACCCATCTCAAGGTTAAATTTGTTATGTGAGGTTGTGAAGTCTGTGAGGGGTGGAAAGTGAGAGGTTGCAACAAGGACTGCTTGGGTTAAGCCCACACATGTGGGGGTTAGGTTGGCATATCAGTTGTAATAATAGACTCAACCTCAACCCAACCCATTTATTAATTAATAGAGTAAAAAAAATGTCAACTTAACCCAACTGAAACATAAAAAGGGTCAATCCAAACTTTCAAATATTAAGATGGTGGATTGGAGTTTCCATCCCTAAACTTGTGCACCAAATGATTAAAAGAAGCCCATGATCTAAATTATTTTGTTCCAGCAGGAAATAGCTAAGGAAAAAAAAAACAATTAACCTTGGGGGCATTGTGTCATTTGTTAACTTTGTTTTGAAAAAATTTAAAAAAAAATCTAACAAAATTATAAGAGTCAAGGGCTAAAAAGTTAAGTTTTACAACAACATGGACTTCTCAATAACTAGCGGGACTAAAATGGAGGGACTAAAAGATAAATCTCCCTAATCTCAATCAATACAACTTGCAAAGAGCTGGCTTTAGGAACAGCTGGAATGATAATCACAATTATAAAAAGACAAAAAAAAAAAAAAAAAAGGTACTTGGCTCTAGAATTAGGGCTGGGTGGGCCACTGGACCTTGGTCCTTGGCACCATCATGTCTCTTACCTCTACAAGTATACATCCAAACATTTCTCAGTCTCCCCAGTCACTGCTGATATCTCTACCGTACACGTGTGTCATCTGCAGGCATTGCCAGTCATTGATTTCATGAGTGAGACAGACAAGACTTGATGAATCAGTCCTTGTTGCAAGTCTTCATAAAGTCTTCAGATTAGTAATTGCAATTGAGTGTTAATGATGTTAGCCCAAGAGGGGTTGCCACTGAATTGGCTATCCAATTATAGTCCACAAGCCATCATCCCTAGTTCATTGAGTCCAACAGTTTTTTATAGGAGGCACAAGCTCAATTAGTTGAGCATTAGAGACATGAATACCTTGGAGAACCCATTACATGATGGGAAATAGTCAGGAATTGGGCAATTATAGGATATTACTCTTTCAAAATCTCCTGTACAGAGATATAAAATCATACTCATATAGGTAATGGATATTAACAGAAACACCTAATGGACTTTACCATCAATAGAGACTAGAGTACTTGAGCTGAAGGCTTATTAATTGGAAACCCACTCCACCACCCCCCCCCCCCCCCCCCCCCCCCCCCCCCCCCCAACCACACACACACACACACACACACACACAAGAAAAAAACAAAAGAAAACTATGTCAGCTATTTGAGTAAAATCAATAGAACTTTCAGCATGGTATTATGTGTTTCAAAATTTCATGTAAACAGATATGTGAGAATTAGATAATCAAGTTTAGAATTAAGGGAAGTACAATACCTTTGAGAGAGATGAGTTCAGGGAAGTTTACAAGTCCAACTTTGGGTTTGTCCAAAAACAAAGACTAGCATTATTTTAAGCTTTCTAAACTCAATCCAGACTCCAGCCATTGATCCATTTTCACGAGTGTGCTTGTGGAGATACAATTATGAATAATTATGAAAAGCCAACAGTACATACAATCATGAATCTTCATCACTCATATCTTATGACTTCTTATATCTCATGCATTTTTATCCTATGCTGGATTTTGTCCATGATGAGTTCCATAGCCCATAAGGTGGGGTACATAGCTGCAGGAACACACCGATGATAGAATTGCCAAAATGAGTGTAAAAGTGGAGCCCCTTGGTATGAGAATTTTGACCGATTCTCTAGAGTACTCGTAGAATTAGAAAAAATAAAACACATGGTTGTAGCATTCTTGAGGTCTTGGTAGGAATGGTTAGTCGAAAAACTTAATATCGTATCTAAACCAACCGGTTGTAAGTTTGAATCTTCCAAGAAATGACTCAGGACAAAAAGAAAAAAATATATTTTGAAATTAGTGGGCGATCAATTGAGTTTAGATGTGTTTTAAAGCATTAAAAAACTTCTATATTTAAATTATTTTTATTTTTCTGAATTATAATGCCATTAAGAGTTCTAACCATTTTTAACCATTGTGAGAATACTACATAATCATTTTTTAGCCATTATGAGAGTTATTATATAATTGCTAGCCCAATAATTATAATAACAATAGAAAGAATCATATATAAATAGTGTTTAATTGTTCTGAAACAAATACGAAGTTCTCTTCTTCCAAAAGGCCGTTGTACACTGGAGGCCATTCTATTCCTCGAGACAGTTCTGATGAGAACCTTTGCTCGCTCTGGGCTTCTACCTGTGCGGCGAAACCCATCACCCCAAAGTGCTTAGCCACTACTGCTGTGTTATATTTTACCTTGGCAACAACGACACGATCTCACGTTTGAAGGTTCAATGAGTAAAAAATTAGTCATAATAGATTAGTCGATCACGAATGTTTCAATCACTGATCAAAGATGGGCCCAAGTGGGCCCCATAGAGCTCAGAGGAGAACATTGTCCCATGTTTGAAGGACATCTCCACAGCAGAGTACCATAATTAAAGAATACCAAATGCTTTGGAATTGATTGTTTGTTTAATTTTTTCCCCCACTTTCTTTAAAATCCAGCATTTGATCAAGTGATAATTTATCACAAAAGTTGTTCCCTCTGCTTCAATCCAACAGCAATGATAATTAAAATGCGTCGAAAATGCTTATTGCATTCTGATATCATATAAAAGAAAACACTTAAGACCTCATTTTTGAGATGATAAAAAGCAAAATGTAAAGGCCTTTGCCCTATCAGAAATGAAACAGAACAATTGCACAACAGAGAATGTGGGGCAAAAATCCAAAAATGCCGCAAGCATTTATTGATCCCTATTTGTTTCACATAATAATAATAATAATTATTATTATTATTATTATTGTAATAATTAATAACAACAACAAATATGGCTACACCTACTTCCACCAATACAGCATGTAAGAGGTACCTCTCCTGTATCCTTCTAATTACTGCGAAGTCGCTCCTCTTTCTACCAATGCTAGAATAGGAGCGCTGCTGAGAAGATTCGATTCGGGCTCGAGTAATTTTGTGCTACAAAGCACTGTGTATAAACCCTATCCATACCCATTCCTATGGGCTTGCTGCCAATTCCATGCAATTCGCAAACTCTCTTGCAAATCTGTGTGTTGGGCAGTCCAGTTCAGTTCACTTCTGATCTTGGAAGGATCGCTGTAGACTTCGGCATAGTCCCCAGGTCGGCGGCTGAGGTATTCCACCTTAATGTCCGCTCCAGTTGCTTTTTTGCATGCATCTACAAATTCCTTCACTGATCTACCTGATAACAAAAGATGAATGGTTTGAGATAACTTCATAGGGTTTTTAAATAGAATTTTCAAATCCATCTGCATGAGAAGAATAGAATCACTTTGCGGCATTTATTCTACTAGAGAGGAAAATGAATTTCCAACTTGTCAGAAGGAAAGAGTATCTTGAGTCAATATTCTAGATACCATGTGGATGATGCTGTATATAGTGTATGAATTGAAACAGCTATAGATGATAATCCCACCTTCATAGACTGTTACTAAAAAGCATTGCACCCTTCTTTTATGCCTAATATATCATTTGTCATCATTATCATTGCCTCATCCCATCTATCCACAGTTGGCTTAGGGTCACCGTAGTGAGTCCTACCTACTCAAAAATCTAATATGGTCATAAAACCTCTTAACTCTAGTTTTGGTGCACAAATCTCATCGCATCTATCTAGAGTCAGCTTGTGAGCAGTAACATTTCAAATATAGGATATGGTCACAGTTAATAATACATCAAATTCTAGCTTTGGTGCATTAAACTCTCATATATTAAATAATGAAGTAAATCTGTGTGTAGCATAACAAGAGAGCAAAACAGTGTGTGTGATAGTTGACTGAACATGTGCATTTTTTCTGTCCCAACAAACCTTCCAGGCCTGATCTAGGCAGCCCCTCATCTATTAGCCTAATCATGTATGTCCAGGATGCAATGTAATCTCATTCATTAGATGAACTCAACCGTCAAAATCACATTGTACAAATTGACAGATCATCCAACACTGAAAACCAAGGGTTCGTTCAATGGTACAAAACCAACCAATTGCATGCCTCAGATGCTTGAGGAAGAAAATTCCACAGAATGAAGCATCCATAAGAAGGGCAGACGAGATTATTAGTATAGAGAATGCACCCATGAGTGGCTCATGCACTCTGGAAGAAAATGAGATTTCGTTCAGCCAAATGTTGTATATTTCATTCTGGAAAATCATGATCAAAGGAAATATATTATCCTCAACCTGAGATATGCAACATCAGGCCAAGAGTTTGTATATCAATTGGATCATATCATGGATGGACTACACAATAAAAATCCCACTGAGGAACAATTTTAGACCTTTGATCAAAAGCATGGAAGTAGACAAGTCCAGAGAAGAAAAAAAAGCCAACATCCATTGTAGCCGTAGTATGTTTCAAAGTGGCAATTTTGGTGCCATGTCCATCCTCTGTGGCATCCATCAGGCTAGTAGCTGAATTATTCAATCATGGCCCCAAAAATATAAATGCAATGCCCACATGTACCAAGATATCCTCAAGTCGAGGATCATATAAACCTATTGTAAAAATCTTCGTGTCAGGACAAGCCCTGGCACATTGAAAATAGCTCACTATCGCAAAGAAGAGGTTGTGGTTTCAACTTTCAAGTAATGTTACTGTTTTTTTTTTTTTTTTTTTTTTTTTTTTAAAAACACACTTCAGTGAAGGATCATATTGATATCATGACAAAAAATATGGTAAATGGATAATCTCCTCCTACAAGCACACTACATGTGCAGTCCGGCTCTATGGGGCCCACTTAGGCCCAACAGGTGCAACTCCTTTCACACTGTTATGACCCCATGATCTGCAATCATGCCCAATTCCATGTCCATCAAACCTTTATCCATGTTGGATTGAATCTAAAAAAAAATCTATGGTTAAAAGACTGTTAATCTTTTAGGCGGTAAAATCAAGGGCTACGATAATCTGATGGGGCTTCTCTTTTTTTTGTACGACTCATCCATAAAGAGGCCTTTCTACCCACCACCAATGATAGGAATGCATCCAAGTGGGCCCCACAAACTGGACCATATGCACAGTATGCAGTCTGCTTGTATAGGTGAAAACCTTCCATGCTAAATTGCTAATAATTTATTGTGCATCCATGTCTGAAAGAAACACTAGAAAGAAAAGCGACTTTCACTGATAGTTTCCATCACCTTGTCCTGTGCCAACATTGTAGATGCCAACTTTACTCGGTCTTGCCTTGTCAAGAGCTTTCACATGAGCATCAACAAGATCAGTGACATCAATGTAGTCTCTTATACAAGTGCCATCAGATGTTTTATAGTCGGTTCCTTTGACCTACACAAGAGCCAAAATCAGATTGGTACGTAGAAAAGATAGTTCATAACTTCATATAGCCATTTTGCATAGCTTAATAACTCAACAACTCAAGTCTAACTTTTCCTCATTGAGTAACCTGGCCTAGAGGAACAAAAAACTCAGTTGGATTCAGTCAAACTCAATAGGCTCATTCAACTTGATTGCCTGGTGAGTTTAATTAGCAGAGTGAAGCTAAGTATTGCCAATTTTGAACAACAGATTTGTGTTGATGGTGTCTTATTACTTATTAGACTAAATAGTACCACAGCAGAGACATGAAATCATGTATGTTAAGTTGTTAACTGCACATATAATAGTTTCATTCAAGACTCGAGAGAATTCTTTAATGGTCAGCAAAACAATACCTTCAAACCTGGAATAACTCCCAAAGCTGCATCAAAACATGCACCAGATATCCGGCCATGTTCCCGCAGTTCAGGCCTGGGAGCTTCTCCCAACTGTCCATCCGGATCTGATCCAATGACATTGAAATATCTGACAATGAACATGGATATATGTTAGTTTCCTCCTAAATGCAACAAGTAGTTTCACACCTCATACCAAAGCCAATAATACCGGCTTCCTGTAAAAGCTTCTTGTTACATGATAAAGCATATGAATTGTGGAAAAATTTCTCCTGTGAGTGGACTGCATGTGCATTCCAACTCTATGAGCTCACTTGGGCCCACCTTTGATCAGTCCAGATCCTTGGACACTCCTGTCATCCCATGATCTGTATTCCTAGGCATTCATAGTAAAGAGGCTATAATTTAAAGGGACGAAGAGTGAATGGACAAGGGTAGCTATCTGCAAGAAACCATCCATGTGCCACATGGATGATGCATCAACATGCTATGAGCCCAGCTACAATATGGTTGTGAGGTCATCATGCACGACTTGTCCTCATAAAACTAAATGATAAACTTCGATGCTTGGTACTCAGTGTAAGCTAGCTCAACGTATCAAGCAATCTCCGATCTTAAAAATTGGCACCTTGCATACATCATCATCATCAAAGCCTTCTCACATGTAGGGGCAACTTTTTCTTACTTTTAGTATTCCACCAATCCCTATTTATGGCTAAGTTCAACACCTGGCATCAGCATTTCCTTGAGTATAAGTCATTAAAAGGTCGAGGTTTATGACCGATTGCCTGTTTACACAGATTTCCTCCTTCACCAGGTTAACACCTTGTGGATATGTTCAGAACAAAAATATGTCAAAGTAGCACAGAACACTAATGACTCATTATCTGAATTATGACCAATTGCCAGTTTACACAGCTTTCCTACTTTACCAAGTTCACACACCGAGTATATGTTCAGAACAAATACATGTCCAAGTTGCACAGAACACTAAATGATTCATTATCTGAATACCTGGTTCATTCATGTTTGCTTCATCAGCAATGGTTCTTAATTTATGTACGCACAGAAAATAAATGATTCATTATCTGAAGACCCAGTTCTTTCAGTTTCTGCATGTAGTCTTCATCTGCAGTGTGTTTTTAATTTATTTGAATATTCATCCTTGTTTTTTGGGCTGACCAAATAGAATTTGTCAAAGTCAATCTTATTTCATTTCTGCATCAACAGGAACTGAAAGAGAAGATTCAAATAAAAGAGTTGGGAAGTGCCATTTTTCCCAACAAAATAATGTGCAACATCCAGAACAAGAAAATGGGACGGACATTGACACACATATATACAATTGCACAGCGTTTGCATAAAAAATATAACCTTTGGAGGCAACAAATAATTTATAGCAAGCAGTCACAGAGGTAAAGCAGCTTTTCAACAAGAATTATCAATGACTATGAAGACGATAACATACAAAGCTTAACCAACAAACCTCAAGATCATGACAGCCATGTCAGAGTTCCTTGAGAAATCTTGAATGATATCCTCAGCCATTTTCTTAGCTTTTCCATATGGGTTTATAGGGAACTGCATTTAGAAACTAGGACAATTAGTTGCAAGATTGGCGATTCAAGCCCAAAACAGCAGTTTCTTCCTCTTTTTAATAATATTTGGCCAATAATAAAAAAGACGAGAATAAAAGAAGTTGAACACACCTGAGGGGTATCTTCGGTAATTGGCATTTTCTTAGGCTCTCCATATGTTGCACATGTACTAGAATAAATCAAGGTTTTTACACCATGTGCTGCCATAGCTTCTAGTACTACCAACGTATTTGATGTAATATTGTGATAATACCTAAAAGCACAAAGACAAAGCCGTTATAGAAAAAGGCAACTTTAACAAAACAAGTGGTCATGTAATCACAACAGTATCACAGGAGCAGGAGGCTCGGCAACTTCAGTAATTTCCAGCCTTTACAATGGCTTTGGCTGGGACTAACCCCCACTAACGAGAATGAACATTAAAACTGTTAAAGAATGAGATAATATCACCTTTTTTACACTACGTTACAAATATAAAAAAAAAAAATATCACCTTTTTTTCGCTACACTGAGAATTCACACTCACATCCCTCACCAGCTGAGTTACAGCTTGGCGACAGATAATATATCACTTAATCGCATTCACATATATTATATATGTATTTTATAGGCAACATGAACATGACTTGAACCCACAACCTCATAGTTGCAACAATGATCATCTTCCAAATATGCGCTCTTGTCCACAACCCCACATCCATGTATAAAATTGTTGATTAGAATTCAAGTAGAATGCTGAAAGAAGACTTTCTATGGTGTTGAGCAATCAACACGAATCATATATATGCCACAAAATTTGACTATATTTTTCTAATGGTAATTGAATTTATTAAGAAAAAGCAGTAGAGAGAACAACCAAACAATTATACATGATACAGGAGCAGCGTGAGATACATCTCTGGACAGCCTAATCACCCGGTTCATTGGCTTGAAAATATGCTTATAATCAAAGTGATGAGTGAAAAGTGCAATGTATTTCCTCTGTCCAATTTGCAAGTCGAAAGAGGGTATGTTGTAGCAGTAAAGCCCCACAAAATCGCAAAAATATAATCATTGTTGATAATTGCATTAGGGACAACATATTTTGTGGGCAGTTAACAACATCCTGCCAGCGTAGAAAATGCCTCAGGCACATTCAAATCAGAAACTATAACTAAGCCCAAAAACATGCAGAATATAACCTCATTACGTTCATAGATATCCAATTCCTGCATTCATCTCTTCCTCATTCAATTTTTCATCGAGTTCAACTTCAAGACCCCCTATCAGTGGAAAACCCCAAGCTGAAAGATGAACTGAAGCATTCTCGCCAGTTACAATCCACCACAAGTCTTCACCAAGATCAAATCCAATCAGACACTGGTATCCCTTCAGATTCCTTTGTAATCACTGCCCAATATGCAATTTTCTTCTTTATTTTATAAATTATAATCACTTTTCATAGTGCTATGACTGCAAAATAGTGCTCCAACCACAATGACCAAAATAAATGATAGCAAATCTGAGACTAAATCCCACCAAAGAACCTTTCCCCTAATAAATGAACAATAGCTGAATCACCAATTCTCAAATAGATCCAAGACGGTAATTGGCAAAACCCAATTCACCTCAAGCATCATGAGAGAAACACCTCCATTCCAGTTTTGCAAAAAAAAAAAAAACAATGAATAAACAGATGTGCACATCTTCTGTATCCCAGAGGTGAAGAACACACCAATTCACAATAGAATGTTGCCATTGATTTATCATGAAAGGTTTGTGTCTACAGTTTGGACTAAGTTGTAATGCGTCTAGACTCTAGTCATATCAAGAGACAAATAAGAGCCATGAAACCATTCCAGAATACAATAACATACAGCCTGGAAAGGATAGTCTGCAAGAGCATTTAGAACCACATCGCAACTTTGAATGTCTCACAACCATGAGTCGTCGAGTTTAATGGTGTAGTGTCCATTCTGATTGGTGTACAAAATCGATCTAACGATGTACAGTCCATTCGGATAGGTGCAAATGTGGTGGGACCAGTGAACTATGGTTTTTTTGGTGCGTGTGCGTGTGCGTGTGTGTGTGTGTGTGGGGGGGGGGGGGGGGGGGGGGGAGGTCTAGTCAGATGGACCTCCAGGTGGGCCCCATCCAAGTGTGCAACTTGGGCACCAGGCAACCACTACATGCACACTAGAAAACACAGAGGCATTTTTGGTTTAAGAACGCCCCCTTTCTCGTCCAATGAAAAGCATCTAAATGTTACACATCATTTAATGCTAGAGGGATAATATGGAAGACATTTGAAAAGAAAAATAGGGACAGTTTGTGTTTTGAAGAAATAAAAACTCTTCACCTAACACATTCACGTTCAGAGGTGATGAGACAGAAGTGGGACATGCTTTTGATTAAATGTTACAAAGAGGCAATTTGGAGGACTTATTAACACGGTCCACTTGTGGAAAAATCCAATCCAATCTAAATAAATAACCTTTATCTTTTATTGGCTCTCACTAGATTTTGCTTCAATAGGAGTTGGGCGCACCGTCTGATTGAGAACCGTGGAAAACTTAAAATCTTCCTAATTAGACACTGGGCCCAACTTTTATTGAAGTGAAATTTGGCAACAGTTAATAAATGTTAAGACTTAAGACCATTTCATTTGATTGGTTTGGCTTTTCACAAGTGGGCCTTATGTAGGAGTCCCAAGTATTTTCCAAAAGAAATTAGGATGAAACTTAGTGCTAATAGCCATAGGTTCATGCAATGGATGTCTATGTGGCAACACCCATTTCTCATAAGGCTTAGACAATTGTAATGCTTTAAATGCATTCAAAACCCAAAGGCTGGCTCCCATTTTGAAGCAAGACAACCCATTATACATGGTTTCTTTCGTTGGTTGTTACAAGGGGGCAGTTTGTAGAGTTCCTCAATTATTTTATATGTGTGTGTGAATGTGTGATAACAATATGTGAAGTAACTGAACCTTGAGTTGGGGCTGATCCGAGCACTTCATTCAAGTCCGGGCCTTGAGTTTGGGTTTTTAATATTGAATTTGGGTGTGGGTACAGTCCTTATAGTAATTCAGATTGGGTCAAGATACTATGTGGAACTGAACCATACCCAACTCTATTTCATCGCCAATGTTATAACCACACCAGATTCTACAGCTAGTAACGCCAATCATTAGACTATCAAACTTAATGTGCAACATGTATATAAGTAAACTTTCTAAAGCTAGTCACTCTAAAGCAAGATCATGCCCTCACTTTGTCACCCAATTGATATAGCGTCAAAGTTTTATATCATCATTAACATCAAAGCCTTGTCCCAACTATGTTGGGGTCAGTTATCATAATCCTTTTTCATAGACGTAACAAAAGTTTCACACCGGCTGCCAACCCGATGCCACTATGCTGCTGTCATGGTTTTAAATATCAACTATTATATATCAAATTTTGAGACATCAATACAAAGTATCAGTGCGATACGAGATTCACTTCAAACTTGTATCATCGATATGGTCGACACATATCACTAATCACAATCATTATCAACAAAGCCTTATCCCAAGCATGTTGGGGTCAGCTACAAGAATTTTATTTCAGATCTATGGTTACTAATTTCATCCATGTCCTTCTTAGCCTACCCCATCTCCTTGGTAGACCATCAACCTATATAGAAAAACTTTTTCCTCATCGGCACCATCGTTGGTCTGGTCTGAACATGTCCAAACCATTTCAAATGAGTCTCTCTTAGTTTATCACCTATTGTTTCCATCCCTAAATGCACTCGCAAGCATTCATTTTTTTATTCCCTCTCAATGCTCTCGCAAGCTCTCATTTCTGATTCTCTCTAAATGCTCTCGTAAGCACTCATTTCCGATCCCCCCTTAAATGCTCTCGAAAGCGTTTATTTCTGATTTTATCTTTCATCTCCATCTCAACATTCCCATCTCTTTTATACTCATTTTGTGCATGTGTTGCTTCTTGATTGGTCAACATTATGCTCAATAGGTCATATCTGGTCTAATCATTATTCTGTAAAATCTTCCCTTCAATCAAATTGGTATGTCACGTATGTGTAGATTAGAGGTACTCTAGAAGCAAATCTCCACTTCAATCATCTCGCTCTTATCTTATGTTCAAAATCTTCCTCAAACTCTCCATTTTACTCATTATCGAGCTAAAGTATCAAAATGAATCTCTGCCACAGCTCTTGAACTTCAATTCTCACAATAGTTTCAGTTCATTGCATATCCTTGCAATCCATATATTATGTCTTAGTATGACTTATTTTAAATTAAAACCCTTGGACTCTAAAGCCTCCCATCATCTCTCAAGGTTTGTATTCACACAATCTCTCGATTCATCCACCTAGAGCTTAAACCTAACCCCTATGCGAACCTATGGCCACCTGAAAGTCGCATAGTTATCAGAGTCCTACGATTCGTATCCCGAATCTTAAGGAAATTGATTCGTATTTATGCAATGAATCTCATTTACAGACGAATCTTATGATTCCGATGTGAATCCTAGGATTCGATACTCGTTTCATCGAATCTTACGATTCAGGTGATTCGGTTGGGTGAGAATATCTACAACCAATAAGTTAATATTAATAATCTTTCACCTTTTTATTTCTTTATTCTTTCTTTCTTTTATTGCTTTCATTTTTAAAAAGTTAATTAATAGTTAATAAAAACCTCCTAAGAATTTTTTGCGGCATTGATGAGGTTTAAAAGATGAATCAAGAACATGCATTTAATTAAAGCGTTCGATTGTTCGTATGATACTTGTCTATATCTTCTTATTCTTTTTAATCTATTTTGGGCTTTTTCTTCATGAATACTTTCTTAACTTAAAGATACCCTACCGTGTAAGATTGATGATTTGGATTTTATTTTTATTTTTATTTTTGATTTAAAGATGATAATATATATATTGATACCTTAAACTTATTTAACTATTTACTTGGTGCGGACAGTGGAGGTGAAGATGCGAGAGGGCAATAAAGAAAGAAAAGATAGGGAAGATGATACATTTTCTAGGGCTCTCACCAAACTCCAATCTGGAGGCATTACGTTAGATGAGCAAGGTAGGGCTCAAGAGATTCAAAACTTGGGCTCCCACCAAACTCCAATCCAGGAGGCATTAGAGATTTCTTGGAGGAGAACTCGAAGAAAACTAATTTTCATTAATCATCAATCATTCATTTTCCTTAGCCAAAGAGGCTTTACATCATTATATAGAAAAATAAATAACCCTAAGACTAATCTGGACCATCCAAACACGCTAATGGCCAAGATAAAACATCTTAATAAGCAACCTAAAACATAATTGAAGGCCTAAATAATATAAAATAAATGGGCTAGGCCCAACGGCTTGGACAGGATAACTGGGTTGGGCCCGTTGGCAGGTAGACCCATGCAGTCCATGGGCCTGTCATGCATCATTACTGCTACACATCATTTATTTCATATATATATATATATATTATTATATGTTCTGAAGTTCTTGATATGATTGTATGATAGGCTTTCTTGTTATTGTATTTATAGTTATACTGCTATAAATGGGAAAATGGACGGTTATGAATAATTACTTTTTTCCATTTTCTTTTAATTTTTAATTGTTTTCAGTTTTATTAGAATTTTTTTTTTTTTTAATCCTATGATTCACGATACGATTTGCGATTCGATTCGATTCATGGGTATGAACGATTTGTGATACGATTCCAATTTTGAAAACTATGGTCACATGTCTCTCATAGGTAATTCTCACACTTGTTACCACTTCCCCATGACTTCAATATAATCTCAATAGATATCACCAATACAGAAAAAAAAAAAAAAAAAAGGCCGACAGGTCTGGTACAAACTTTTTCTTTTCCATTTTCTTATTAATTAAAAAAATCACTATGATACATGTTTTAAAATAATAATAATAATAATAATAATCACTATGATGCAGCCAATATGCTAATCTGCATATAACTAATAAAGCCATACTCTGTATTGGATTTTCACCCAGCTTATGCATAATAGTTCTTACCTCAGAGGATCAAGAGTACTCTCCCCCACATAAGCAACAGCTGCAAAATGCATCACAGCATCAAATGCATTTTCTGCAAATATTCTATTAACCTGAACATCAATTAAGGAATGAAGTTGAAATATCCACCAAAGTACTATTGAGAACACATCATCTCACAATTTTTTTCATTGATCTACAATCTATGTCATAAGGATACAGTTTTGGCGTCCCCTAAATCAGCATAAATAAACTGAAGCCTCCCAGGTTCTGGAAATCGTTCCTGTAGAATCTTAACGGCACCAAGGTTGCCCCGGGAAAGATTATCCTGTCAAAGTTGTGCACAAATAGATAAGGAATATTTCAAGTCAATGTTTAAAAAAAAAAACAGAGTAAGATACTTTATGAAAAAGGAATAGAAGTAAACTAGATTAGCTTTGCTAGAATCAAATACATGGCTAAAACATGGATTTGCATAATCATTATAGGTGTTTAACAGATATTCAAACAGATAATAAATTTAAATGCGAGAAATTAAAAAATAAAAATTCATTAAGTTACAAACCAACTCAAATTCAACTAAGTCAAGTCAACTCTTCTGAGTTTCTGCTGGAATTATTCAGCTTTTCAAGTTTCGACAAGGAGAGTACAGAAACCTGTATCGGATGGAGTCAAATTCACACCAGTAAAATTTCAATCTAATTTGAGTTGATCATGCCCAAGTTGAGTCATTAAAATTTCAAACTGAAACCCATTTAAAAAAAATCAAACAAAAAGCTTTAAACCTATAATACCAGTGAAACTTGAAAAAGGCAACACAATATAAACACTGAATTGGGTTGCAAGATACCACTATTGTCACTCGGTATGAGTCCTTCAGCAGTCGAAGTGCAGCATGTGAACCAATAAAGCCAGCACCTCCTGTTACTAAGACGTGCATTACTCCAGGCTCGTGGTTGGAGAACTGGGATAATGCAAGATGAATCAGTGATTGAAAAACAGAGACTAGAAAAATAATTAAGAACAACAAAATTTAGGTCTTCATAAGATAGAAAATAAAAGGGTTATATAGCATGAAATGGTAAATCAGGATGCTTATAGGTAGGATGACAAATAAAAAGGAGAGTAGCATGGACTGTGATAATGCAATATGAACAAAATAAACCATGGAGATTACTAGGATACACAAATAGATAAGGGGAGGGAGAATACATTACTACAATCCAGGACAGATTACCATACAATGACCCCATCAGAAACCTTGATAAGGAAAAAAAATGCTATGACTTTGAGATTTCATTAATGCAAACCAAAGTTTCAAACAGATCTGATACACAAAAGTTTATCAAAGACAAACTGAGTACCAAAGGAAATGGAAAGAGGGCATGAAAGTTCAAGTATTCAATGTGATGGAATGGAAAAGCACGGTGCAAATAAGAATAGTTAACTCGAGGAGCATTCATCTCACTTCCATTGTCCAATGCATGCGCTGTTAATAATGTATGCATAAGTAAAATTATTAAATCATTAACAGTATGCTTCCGTGGAAGAACTTTTTGAAATTTCCTAATTGGTCAAAAGCCAAAGGAGTAGATTGGACTCAGAGAAGACTGATGTAGACTGCAGTGTTCCATATATTACTTACGAGAAATGACTGATGATGCAGAAATCCTCTGTTGCAATTCGAACCAGGTCCAAGTCCAATAGGCCCAACCCATGAATTATTGGGTCAATCTGACCCGACCCATTAGAATGGCCCACAAATCCTAATGGAAAGATCGAACAATCTTCTGTTGTGGGAAGTTGCTATCCTTAAGATTGTTAATTTGATTAGTTTCCTTATGTGATTATAAGTCTTTAGAAAGAGAATTATAGTAGGAAAGAGATGTTATTATAAATATATGAATCCCCTTTAGGGATCGGTACCTTCTGATTATTCAAATTGAATTGAGTTCCAGTATTATTGTGTGATTAATTCTGTGCGTGAGTTTTGGCTGTTGAATCCATCTTGGATTCGACCAAATCCCTGCTGTGGATTTGGTCCTCTTCCCTGGCTGCATCATCCTCTCCGTTAAGAGTTTTGTTACTTTTCCATTGAGTTAGACTACGACAGCTGCTTTAATACCACTTACCGCATAAACACAATCTTAGTATTATTTCCAATTAATGCCTCAACAAAAATACAAAGAGGATAATCTGATTTGAGATATATAGGACCTAGCTTGATCTAGTTCTTGTTGGTCTTGCTTCTCCTAATTCCTTACATCTGTAACAATTCAATTTGTTGTACAAGGGCTGCCTCCAATCTATGTACATGTCCCAAACATCTCAAATGACAGCCCTTGATTTTATCTTCTATTGTAGGTTTGCAGCTCCTTGTATATTTCTACCTATGTGCCTATTCCTAATTTTATCCTCTCTTGTAACCATACACATCTGTATTTTTCTTCATCAACACCCACATATCCGTCTTAGAATGCACATCCCCGCCAGATTTACTTTGACCTCATTTCTTCATTAACCAGCATTCTACTCAGTTCAACAAAGTAGGTATAAGTATAACTCATCTTCTAAAAATGTCACTTTCATCAAAGTAGCACTCTACAATCACAAAATACCTCACTAGCCTATTTCTCTTTGCTCACCCAGCAGGGCCTGCACTGATCCTATTCGCTATGACGCCTTCCATAAATCTTGTATCTCAAATTCTTTCTACATAAAATGTCTCACTACAATATGCTTCCCAGTTCCAATATCATTAATTCAAAAACTGAATTGAAAGACAAAATCATTTGTTGTTGCAAGAATACGCATGTAAATGAAATTTTTTGAGAACAGAATACGCATGTAAAATCATAACGAATAGACCCATAAAGTCTGACGCACCAAAAATCACTCATAATAATTTCTTTTTTTTAGGATTTTACCCGAAAAAACACTTAATGTGGCCATAGGACCGAATCGGACAAATTAGACAAATTTGCACCAAATAGGGCAATTCAAACTATTTAGGGGAGGGTCGATATCAACCATAAAAACAAAAAGTGGTAAAAAAAAGGGTTTTTTCGGGCGAATTGCCCTATTTGATGCAAGTTTGTCTAATTTGTCCGATTCAGTCCTATGGCCACATTAAGTGGTTTTTTGGGTAAAATCCTCTCTTTTTTTATGACGTGGGTATGCCCATGGTATTTTTATCCAACGGGACTATTCCCCCGGGCACACTCATGACCCTACAACACAGGTGCACCAGGTAAGTCTGGGGTGGGACTCAAACACAAGAAATTGAGACCAAACCCACAGCTTATGCCAGTGAACCATCATCCAGGCAGGATACTCATAATAATGATTACCAACTAAAAAGTTGAGGGCTTGGGATTTACCGCAGTTGGGGTGCTAACACCAGAGGACTGCTTCAATGTCACAATGCAAAGCGACACCAGGATACCGGCCAAAATGATTTTACCAATAAACTGAGGCTTTCGTCTAGTATCAGAGTGGTCCATTCCTGCAACCATGGAACAGCAACATCTATGATGGATTAGAAATATTATTAAGGGATTTTTTTTGGTAATACTATTATTAAGGGATGTTGATAAGAGTATATATTGTAACATTGAAATTGGCTTTGACCAATATGCAACTATAAGCATTCAAAAGAACCATTGTTCTCAGATTTCAGGTTGTTGTTCTTGATTTTCTTTTTTAGCTACAAAAAATAATATAATGCTTCGAGAAATTAAGTTATCCAAGTAGCATTAAACTAATAAATCCTCCTACCATAGATCCTTAAAGGACACAAACAAAACTATATGAGACAATGAGAGTTCCAACATATAATTATGTCTTAAAAATGGGTTCACACAAATCTGTTAAAATTAAACTAGTGTGTGGAAAACATGTGTCCTAGTTGATCAGTTTTAAAAGCTAGAAGCAAACTTTATTATATAAAATCCTTGATTTAAAAATAAAAATAAAATATCCCACTCATCTCCCACATAAATCTATCAGATTTAGCACAACCAAAGTTTCATGTCATTCAGATAGTATATGTTCTCAATTTGAGAAAAATTAATTAAAAAAAAAAAAAACATAAACTTACACATAAATTCAACTGATAAAAAGGGAAAAAATCAACAATGATTTTATGGTCAAGTAAATTTCTTTATCTTAATGGTAAGAAAAAAAATGTTATCTATCAAGCTAAATCTACCAATTCATAATACAAGTTAAAAAAAAAACCCTAAAATCTTCACATTCTACATTTTAAAACAAACCTTATATGTTTTACCATGCATTAACACATAACTCACCTGAAAAATTCCAAGACCTACTAGCCCTTGGCTGAGATCTGTTCCTGTTGAAGAGGAACATGTGAAAAGATCCTGACAACCCGAAAATGTAATATTCAATTCCTAGCCCTTCTCAGGGCCACCTCAAGAATTCACTGCCCCAATACAAATTCTCCCTCGCTGGACAAGCCTGATGATTCAATGCCAGCAAAAATCACCAAAGATAACGAGTATCACAAATCAAATTTCTTAATCAAACTAAACCCAAAGCAAACTTATTAAAGGAAAGCAAACAGGCACTCAATTGGGATAAGAACGGGAGAAAAAAAAAGAAGCGAAGATACAAAATTTTCAAATTCACAGACAATATTATGAACAGAGAGGAAGGAAGATCCTAAGGAGGTGGCCGAAAAAAAATTAATAAAATCAAATCAAATTCAAATTTGAATTGAAATTCCTACATCATCATTTCATCTTACATCATATAGATCTGGGGACAATTCAAATCCAAATTCCAAAGTAATCCCAAAAAAGAGAATAAAATAGACAAAACTTTATCAAATCAAAGGAACCCAAGCCAGAAAACCTATGAAACAAACAAAAAAAAAGGGACAAGTTCCTGTTGGGCAGAGAGCACGAGATCAAGCTTCCCAACTACCAAGTCAGATATTCAGAAAAGAAAACCCACTCTGACAAGAACCCAGAGAAGGAAGGGAAAAAAATGCCTTTTTTCATTTGAAAAAAACCAACCTTTTCAAGGGGTTTTTGTAGGGAAAAAAAGAAAAAAAAAAACCTAAAAAATAAAAAAAGCTGAAGATCAAAACATCCCAGATCAAAAAACCCAGAAAATAAAACACCCAACACTAGAAATTCAAATACCTTCCATACCTCCCACAAAACAAAATTTGGGTGAGACAGAACAGAGCAAAACCAAGCACCCAGAACCTCACAACCTTTTGAGGTTCTGAAAAGAACCCAGATCAGAAATCCATCAAAGAACAAAACCCAAATAACCAAATTTCAAATTCCTGTTCAAACTTGGCAACCCAAATACTTTCAGTCTCAAAATAGAAAGAGGAAGAGGAGGAAGAAGAAGTAGAAGAAACCCCAGGAAAGAAGATATTACCTAAGAAAAAGAGAGAGAAGGAAAATGGAATTTGGAGTCTGGAGTCTGGACCGTGTATTGGGTCTCCCTGTAGGGTGCGTTTTGAATGAGAAGAAAAAATGAGAGAGAGAGATTTGGGGTTGGGTTAGGTTGGGGTGGGGTGCATCCAAATACATACATCCGACTACTAAAACTCCGACTCTTCTCTCCCTCCCAATTCAGTTTCATTCAAAGAAAATGAAGAAGAAGTCTTCCTTTTCGGAATCAGTGGCAGTGAACTTTCCTTTTCAGTTTTCTCTTGTTTGTTTCCTTTTGTCTTCATTTCTGCCTTTTGTCACCCCTTGATATTGAATCTTCTTACTCATTGCAATCACCTTTCAAGGGGCAAATTGTCTAGGAACAGCCGACGCCTCCTTTTGTTGACCCTTCTTCTGTTCATTAATGGATCCATCAGTCCATCTATGGTCGGTCATTGAAATGTTTGAGGACTTAAAATTGATACAATCATAATATTGCTTGATGGGACACTTAATATTGTAAACACCCCCTGGTCCAAGTCTAAATTCTCCTTTACATTTTCCTTGATTGTTATGGGTCCAATTGGGTTTACAGGGTGACCATGGCCCCTAAAATTTTGCAACAGATATAGGTAGAGGGAGGATGGAAGGGTCTATGGATGGGAGTGTGCATAAAATGAGAGATATTAAATCATTTTATCCTTGATTTTATGGCTTCAAGTGAGACAATTTTTACCTTAATTAGATTATATGCTTGGCTTTGTGTGAACCTGATTAGCCCAATCATCATCATCAATAGAGAGTTACATGATTAATCCAATGGTGTAGAAGAAAACTTAAAATGGGGTGAGTGTCAAATTTTATTATTTTTTTTTCTATCGGAAGGTTCTCAATCATTTGGATTGGACTAATCCCTCTAGGCCTAGAGGGAAGCTGGATAAACACTCCTGTGGACCTAAGGTGGTATCACTAGTGGATTCAACATTCGAATCTTAAAGAAAGGCGAAACAAGGATCGATACCAAGACCTCTAACTTCGAAAGAGGGATAAACCGTGGCCCTGAATGTGAGTGTCAATTCACCAAGTGATAGTAGGCACGAGGAAGTAGATTTTATTATAGATGGCCCATCTCCCAAAATGGCAACCAGGAATTGAGAATTTAGGTTGATGTAATACTGATTCTTTATACCCTTTTTAATGATTTTTTCCTTTTATTGGTAACATGAATTGAACACACAAAACCCTTTCATTTAACTTATGGAATCATGTAAGTTTTACTCCTTTCTCTAAAAGGATAGCATGATCAATGATCATACATATGGTGCAACATAAATGTTCATTACAGTGAAGATAACTATACATGCTTTTTGAGTGGGGCCATCTGTAAAATGCCTCTCAACATGGCATTCCTATGTGGAGTTTGGAAGTATGGAAGAGATCTGATGAATGGCATGTCAACAGGACCCATATTGCAACAAGGTAAATGCTAAAATGGACCCATTGTTTGAAGGAAAGTAGGCTCATCATTGAGCTGTTTTGGTCTTTTTTTGGGTGCCCAATCAATCTAAATCTCAAGATATGGCCCACCTATGCGCTATTTTTCTTTTTTGAGACATCAATTGGAGGGTGGAGAGGTCTAAAGTCCAACTTTATGTTATATGAATATAAGATGAGCTTAAACTATGATATGTGTTATCTTTTATTTGAATGTATGAAACATTGCTAGGATTTTGTTTTTGGGAATCCATTTTTAACTTCTACAATGAAAATTATGATCAATTCAAACCTTCCATAAACAATTACCAATTAATTGTATTCAATCTAATTTGACAATGATGTGGTCCATCTGTCGTTGGATTGAATTGTCACATTAATAAATAATAGCATAGCGTGGGCCCAAAAATAAAATATATTTAATTTTTAGGGAGCCTTTTGAGTTACTAATTAATGAGAAGAAAATAAATCTAAAATAATAAAAAAATCATCATTAAAATAAAGAATTTATCATTATCGATTTTAAATATTAAAATTTTAAAAAATTCAAAATATTTTAAGAAAAAGAAATCTAAGAAAAATAAATATATGATCTAATGGTAAGATTAAAAAAACGTAAAATAGTTTGAATTGAATAATTAAGATCCCAAAATAGTTATGGAGAGACCCTCAAACTATATAAACAATCGTAAAAGAGAAAAAAATATTGTTAGGCTCATTGTCCACAAAATTAAAAAACATATAAATATATGATACAATTAGTGTATCTCACTTCTACACAAATAAACAAAAAAAATAATTGTATCTTGCTGTGTAGCCCATCAACACATGATACAATGGGATTACTTTATCACTGCATGATTGGTTTATCAAACTATCCAGCTATGATTGTGGGCAATGAGGTTCAAGCATCTCGTGTGGGGCAACTAAGACTGAAGAAAATTCTGATTGTTGTCTTAATCAATAGGAGAATCATGATTTTTAAGTCCTGGGTTTATGGTGCCTACCATGAGATTAATCTCTCTCTTTCTCTCTTCTAGTTTTTACTCATTCCTTCCACTTTATTTCCTTTATTTATTTTAAGGTAAAAGACTGTTTTACTAACAAATGGAACAACTTAGAAAAAAAAAACCAATATAAAGATATAAAGATCTCACCAACTAAACGAAGTCAATCAGCCAAAATCGCGTTACTTTTTTTTTTTTTTGCTAAATGGCAAACTGTTGAATAAAAAGAAAAGGAAAATACAAAGCTTCTGAATCAAGAAGTCCAAAAGAGCACATCAAAATATACCCATAAAAAAAGACTATGGAGAACCCAAGAAGGTACCAAAAAGAGAAAAGACTGCACAACATATGCAAAGAGAGGACCACTACAAATAGACTGCTTGCCTAAGAAAAAACATGTGAAATATGGCATCCAAAGCATCATTGTGATAGGCCAGAATATTTAGCCATTTCAAGAAAAGACTAGAGTAATGTATTTCCATATCACAAGTAGAATGATCATAAAAACAAACATTACACATGAACTCCTGTAATTAATGAAAGAAAACTAAAGGATGGTATAAAATCAAAATACTTAATCAACAATAATTGTAATTAATACTTTACAACTTTCACGGGTTTTTAACCTTATAAAAAAACTTAAAACTTAAATTTACAAAAGAAATAATTGTGATTAATGAAATTAAAGAGAACATGACAAAGATAAAAAAAAAAAAAGGGATTATGGAAAAAGCAAAGAAGAACTACACACATACATTATTTACAATTATCTAAGGTTGAGAATATATGCCAAAAAAAAAAAAAAAAAACTGTGGATATCTATATCAAGTGTCTACTTATGATGGCTCATGAATTGGATAGAGGGTGCATGATATCTGCAATTTACGTGAACAACTCCCCCTCTCTCTACCATAAAAATATATCAAAGATGTTTCATCACTTTGGTTAGCATCAAACTCAATCACCCCATATAGATCTTTGCACATATTTGACATTCTTCGTGATCCGCTTTAAGGGTGTTTATTTTGAACGGCTTGGATTTCAATAGATAGGCCCCACTATGGAGTTTCATTTCTTTAACTTAGAATCTCAACGAGTTAAAGACGGAGGGGATCCGGACTCGTGTGTAGCAAGTGTGTGGCCCACCGTCTAGATGAAGATACGATGGGTTGCACATAGCCTTATATTATATTTCTTCCAATGCGATCGATGATGATTTTTTTACGTTGATTGATTTTATATTTACTATACACTTTCAATTTTTTTTTATTGATTGGGCAGTTATATTTTTTCTTCAAATAATTTGTTTGATAGATAGATTAAAATAACTCGATTTGATTTGATTTGATTTGATTAAGTGGCCACGAAAGAGAGCACTTTATCTAATAAAAAGGAAATTCCTTTTAGATTGGACTCTTTATTTAGATGGATAAAATCGAAATTCCTAAAATCTTTCCTTCAATTAAAATTGAAGTCGAAATTGAGCTCCAATTTCTCATTCAGTTGCAAAAGCACTGATCAATTTTAAAATCGAATCTTACCCCTATAATTTATAATAATATTCTTTAGAATGGATTTATGTATGGTCCTCGAGTCCAAAGATGCAGAACTGGACCTAATTTCTTACTGGATCCTATAATATCCATTTGCAATACTAGTTGAGTCCAAGCTTATCTTACAGCCTATGGGCTGGACCTGGGTCTTCAATTATAGAATAAATAACTGATTGGGCTGGTCATTCATAAGGACTCATTGGATGTATGGTTTTAGAACTCTATGTATTCGTACTATTTTGGTTTATACAAATTGGGTTATAATAAAAACAAGAGTTTAGACTGCTGAATGAAAATTACTGCAAGCGCACGATAAGTGTAACCATTGGATTCATGTTTTAAAAAGGGGCATTCGGCGACGGGTCCCTAAACATTTCACTTTATTGCCTAAGATCCACAATCTTTTTTCATAGTGTGATAGGTCATTTTCTCAAATTTGAATACCTAAAATGTCCAATTTACCATTTCTACAAAATCATATCTCACGATTAGTGGGATATGCCATTAATAATGGTCAACTACCATTCAATTAGCCAAATAAACTTAGAAAGATCCAAATAAATTCCAAAAAATTTAAATAAATTTCAAAAGATGAAAATCAATTTCAAAAGAACCAAATAAAATTAAAAAAATGTAAATAAATTTCAGAAGACGAAAATAAATTTCAAAAGACAAAAAATAAATTAAAAAAAGGGAAATAAATTCTAAAAAACACAAAAAAATTTCAAAAAATGCAAATAAATTCAAAAGAACGCAAATAAATTTAAAAAAAAATGAAGAGAAAATTAAAAAAGATGCAAATAAATTTCAAAAAAATAAATAAATTTCAAAAGATGAAAATAAATTTAAAAAGACGCAAATAAACTTTAAAAGATCCAAATAAATTTCAAAAAATATAAATAAATTTCAAAAGATGAAAATCAATTTAAAAAGACGCAAATAAATTTCAAAAGATCCAAATAAATTTCAAAAAATATAAATAAATTTCAAAAGATCCAAATAAAACTAAAAAAATGTAAATAAATTTCAAAAGACATAAATAAAAACTCAAATAAATTTGCCATAAACTCAGTTAGATTTGTCCAAAACTCAGATAAATTAACCAGATACTCAGATAGATTTGTCCAGAACTTAGATAAATTAACCAGATACTCGGATAGATTTGTCCAGAACCCAGAGAATTTTTTTTCAGAATTCAGATAAATTTAAGCAAAACTCAGATAAATTTGACAGAAAAACTCATATAAATTTGTTACAAACTCAGATAAATTTGACAAAAAACTTAGATAAATTTCACAAAAACTCAGATAAATTTCACAAAACCCATATAGTTTTGTCAAAAACAATATAACAACCCTCCTGCCTTCCTCCTCTAGCAATGGCGTAGCACCGTCGACTATATTCGGATTTCAGATCGTACTCCAGATCGTCAAGATATCGTCAAAACAAACTTCAATCGTTAATGTTTCTGGGTTTCGGGCTTTCGCAAGGTGAGTCAGGTCAAACCTGACATAAACCGACCAGAGACTTGGGGCCTGGAACGGACCCAACTAGGTCGTCGTCTTCTTCCTCCCAATGCCTGCAACAGGAAATGTCCCCCCTTCTGCTGTTGTCTTCCGCGGCGATGATGGGCGAGCGGCCGGACTGACAAGGCGACGATGATGATGAAGAGAAATCGACAGTGATGTGGCGGCTCCGGTCTTCCTCGACGATCTGCAGCAGGCAATGTCCTTCCTTCTACTGTTGTCTTATGCGGCGACGTTGGGCGGGCGGCCGGATTGGCAAGGCGACGATGATGACGAAGAGAAACTGGCCAGATTGGCAAGGCGACGATAATGATGAAGAGAAACCAGCAGTGATGTGGCGGCTTCGGTCTTCCTCGATGATCTGCAACAGGCGATGTCCCCCCTTCTACTGTTGTCTTCCGCGGCGACGATGGGCGGGCGGCCGGACTGGCAAGGCGACGATGATGATGAAGAGAAACTGGCATTGATGCGACGACTCTAGTCTTCCTCAATGATGAAAGGACGGTGGCATTGAACATGCCCAGCCATGATTCTGTTTTGCAAAACAAAATCACTGATCGTGCAATCTCCGTCAATTGAACAGGCCCAGTCGTCTTCTTCGGCAACAACCAGACAAGGGTACAGAGCAGATAAGTGGTTCCTTTGGTAGAATAGATTTGAGAGAAGGAGAATGGAAGATTTGAAATTTTAAAATTCAAAATTTTATGTCTAAACAGTTGAAAAGGGCAAATCAGTCATGAAAATTATATCCAGTGACCTCTGGCTGCAAACAGTCTAGTTGCTTGGACCAGAGTCCTTAAAAAGAATTTGCCTGGACTGGATGCTGAATAGATTCAATTCTAAGGACCTTTCGCTAATTATCACTTTTAAAAATCCATGTAATTCCTATTAATTTGGTTGTTACTCATTAAAAGAATACAAAATAAAACACTAAGGAATAGCTCAGTTAGCCTATAAACACGGTTTATACCAAGAGTTTGTAAGTTTGAAACCGCACTACCACATTGGGGCTACAGGGGGGAGTTTATCGGGCTTCCTCGTGTTCAGGTGCTCTCTCTCCCCACATGTGCTGGGTACTCTCGTGGGTCCAGCCCCCTTGGCAGGGTACCCTAAGAAAAGAAAAAATGAAAAACCCTTTGGCCGGGGACCAGCCCCCTCGGCAGGGTACCCTAAGAAAAGAAAAACATGAAAAACCCTTTGGCCGGGGACCAGCCCCCTTTACTCTCTACTTTACTCCTACAATAAAAGCCCTTTTTCTGTGCCTATTGTATGATTGGCATTGGGCAAGATGGTAAAGCACGCTATAGTTTCAAGGTACATACAAGGGGCCACTCATGACTAATGGGTTTTGAGAATTCATTTCGGGAATTAGGCAAAGCAGCCACAGTAAAAAATGAGACCAACTGTGAGGCCCACTATTTGACAAGGTAGAATGAATCATAAATACCCTTCAATGTATTCACCAAATGCAGCTCGGGTTAAGTCCTACCTACGTACAACCCTTAAATAAGGAGTGATACTTATAAGTACCATGGAAGTTTCCTAGTAATAAAATCATGCTACATAAGTTTCTTATTGAGTAGTAATAAAGTAAATCATGATCCATCAATGGCAGCCATGGATTAAAATAATTATTAAGATTTATCAATATAAGCCATATATAAATATGGGAGATGCTCATGTGAAAATAACTCTCACGGTAATATCAAAATAAGGGGTAGGGCCCCTTACTCCTATAGTACCAGGAGAGTTACTCTCGTAGTAGTATCTCCCTATAAATATTAAACATAGACACTATCAAGAAACTATATTATGCACACATAAATGATCTAGTGACATGGTGAAGTATGTGAGCAAAAATAATAAGGCGAACTAGGATGTGTAACCACCGCAAAAGGAAGAGGGGATTGAAGAATATTGATGGGAGTTACGTATGAGCAAACCAATCCAATTTTGTTTTTGATTTGTAAAATGAGGTATCTTTATTGTAGGTGTAGTTATTGCAAATGTGAGACTGTTAAGAATATGAACTTTGCACATACGTAGCTCCTATCAAGATCCACCCCCCGTGAAGTATGTGAGCAAAAATGATAAGGCGAACTAGGATGTGTAACCACCGCAAAAGGAAGAGGGGATTGAAGAATATTGATGGGAGTTACGTATGAGCAAACCAATCCAATTTTGTTTCTGATTTGTAAAATGAGGTATCTTTATTGTAGGTGTAGTTATTGCAAATGTGAGACTATTAAGAATATGAACTTTACACATACGTAGCTCCTATCAATATCCCCCCATCCCATGATTTGCATGCATCTAAGTAGGTGCTAGCTACCATTCCATCCTATTAGGTAGTTTCTCTTTACATATTATGCCACATTTAACAAAGAAGTGTGGCCCCCTAGTGGGCTCAAATTTCAACCGATAAGGCGATAACTAGCACCATAGGCCCATTGTTCTAGGGCTCAGATGAGCAAAGAGATCTATCCAAGCAATATGGAGTAGACAAGGCACAATTTGGAGCATCTCACATGGCAATGAAGGCTTTTGTAATTTTAGTACTATTATAATTGTAACAACTAGTAAGAAGGCTAAGTTCTCAATAATATAAAAAGATCAATACAACAGAGTTGAGTATATTAGCTTCTTTTTTTTTCCAAAGAGGAATAGAAAAACTGTCTGGAATGATCTAAGATATGAAGTAGGCTTCTTTTGTTGTTGGTTACATGTCTTTAGCATGATGCTTCCAACCACTATCACTTTGTTTATATGGTTTTTTTAGTTTGTTTATCAAGTGATGCAGTTGTATGGCTGTCAAATGCAAATCCAAAATGAATGTTCCACGCACATTTGTGGCATCACATGCTATGAAATGGATCTTATTCCTAGCAATAGCCAATCATGTTTGACTTTCACTATTAAGATGGAGATAAAAATCACTCTCATCACTAATCACAATGACATGAGAGAGAGAGAGGGAGGAATGATTCCATAAAATTGACCAATTGGCCATTCCATGTGGTCAAGTTTGATTGAATTATAGATTAGTGAATATATGCTCTATTTTCCAAAAATTCAAATCATTTCAAAGATGTGTCTATCTGTGTCTATCCATATAGGTTCCCAGCTGATTTATTGAAATAATCCTCATTTGATTTGGACTTTTTTGAGAAATTCAATTAAATTACATATTGATCATTTTATATTTTTTTTATTAAACCAGACTTTCTATACAACCAGGTTGACATAACATGATGCAAACCATCAATTCCCATTATGCATCTGTTTATACTACAAATCTCAAGTTAATCAGAGTAATACTAACTATTAAAGGGGACACATGTGGAAATATGGATAAATTATGTTTTTTTTTTATCAATAAAAGTTTAAAACATAAGAAAAAAAATGGTGAATTTACATTTATCTGATGCAATTGTGAATTTAACTCCATTATCATTGTCGTCCTCACAATGTTGTCCCAACTATGTTGGACCAACTACACGATTTCTTTTTTGTCATTCAAGTCTAATGGAACAATGTCTCAAAATTCATGTAGTGGATGGGACAGATTAAAGTTTTTCGCTGGTTATCAACATGACAGAATCCCCCACCTAGTGGTAATAAACTGATGGGGTTGATGAATTTAACTCCAACTAGAATGAAATCTCACATAATTAAGTGGAAGGAAATGTGCATCTAACGAATAATTCGGATTGTCAAAATGTAGGATGAAGAATGTGGAAAATAATTTTATTAGTGGATCATTATTAGTTAGTGTCTTAATGACACTTTTCTTTAATTGAACTATATTACTACTTCCTTTGGAGGAGAGCTCAACCCTACCATATATAAACATTGTAGGGGCACAACTTGAACAATCTTGATTTATGGAAAGGTCCCCACATGTATACATTTAATTTGATTATACTTGCCCTCACCTTGTGGACAACCTTAAGCAACCACTTACCATATATTTACGAATGGAGTTCTCTTCAATGCTCCCTTTTCCAAATTGTGCCCTCTTTTGTTTTGGCACAAAGGGCCCACCTCCCAAATTGTGCCCCTTTTTGGTTTTCGTATGGGGGCTCAATAACAATCTATCCAATCCCTTGACACACAACTATACCCCGCTTGTCCCAATTTTGAATTGGTACTAATCTTGATTGGACAAAGATGTTCAAATATTAGTCCCTCCTAGATCTTTTCATAAAAATAAAAAAAAATTGTATGATGTATAGTCATTAAACTCGACCTAAAACTAAGGACAGGGTTAGTTTTGACAGACTAACTTTATGTCCACCCCCACCCCCAATCCACATCTGCCTCCCTTCTCTTACTTACTGCACATCTTGGTGGGCCCAAGGGGTGGGCTTTTTTAAGAGTAAAAACTGCTTAGGGCTTTATGATCTATGTTTGACATAGGCTTTTGTGAAAAAAGGGAAATGAAGTTCACATTTTTCACATAATAATTATAAGGATGAGTAAAGCTTGGTCTATTCATCTTGGATGTATTAATTAAATGAGAGGACCAAGGCTCTATTGAGTGCAATGGAGTACGATTGATCATAGGGAAGCATTATTTAATTTGGACCAATTATGGATAGTCAATTTATTGTGTAAATGAATTTCCTATCCATTCACTTGGCAATGATTTTAAAGTCTATTATTATAAATATGCCCCCTGGTGGGGAGAGAGAGAGAGAGAGAGAGAGAGAGAGAGAGAGGCACGGGGGCAAGGGCATTTTATAAATATTTTACATGTGGCCCCTCAAAATTTCTCAAAGAAGCATCAATATATTTTAAAGACAACATACATTTTTTCATATGCGGCCCTCCTAAAAAAATTTTGGCTCCTCGTAAGATAGAATTCCTGAGTCCACCCTTGATTATGCCTGCCTTGCCATAGGCTTTTCAGCTGTTGTGTGTGTATATAATATTGTATAAGTTATGTTGCCAGACTACTAAGCATGTGTGTAATGTATAAAAGAAAGATGAAAAGGTCATAGTTTCAACTCTAGGTCACTAGAGAAAAAAAAAAAAAAAAAAAGGAAGATGGAAAGGTCTAAAGTAGCTTTGGAATTTAAAACCAAGTCTCCCCTCAACTTGAATTTGACTCCCATAAAATTAGGTAAAGTTAGGCTGCAAAGGAAGCAGCCATGGGCTGCCCCATGATGAACATAGTCAGCCCCCTGCTTCCAAAGGAGAGAGAGAGCTCTATGGCCAGTGGCCACCAGTTGCCACTCCTTTTATCTTGTTGTACACTCACACATCCTGTAGAAATTGTTTATCTTGTTTATACAAATGTACATAAAAGGATGTGTGGTAGTATTCACTTGTATGAAAGTCCCAACATTCTCTTCCAACAGTCAAAGAGGCATGGACCTGCAGAAAGAATGGGACTCCCTTGATTTTAAGGGTACCAACTTTGACAATGTCCCTAAAAATAGGGACTTTCGATAGTTCATTCAATGCCTGTTTCAGCTAATTGCAAAATAAAGTAGCATGGAGAGACATCTGGAAAAATATACCAACTCTATTTCCAAGGTGTGAGAATCGATGGTTAATGGTGATCATATAAGGTCAAACTCATCAGTTTTTTTTTGGAGATTTTGACTGTAGGACTGCACTTAGATTGGACATTAACATTAAAATGGTCAAAATTTAAATATTTTATACAAAATTACTTATAAAATAGATGTGCGATATGGCACAGACGTAAAAATAAATAAATTACATAGTGTAATATGTGTGTGATAACACATGACTTTAAGATATAGCATAAATGCGCAAGTATTGGGTCCTAATATTTGACCAAGGCCCCCTCCACGGTTAGGTCTGGAGGGTGGACTCAATTGATCCGTACGTCGGCAGCCGTACATCTTACATGTGGAGAGAAAGACAGCTACGAATAGGATGATAGGGAAGGTGCATTGGTAATGGTACATAACGTTTTAAAAGTGGGCCAGTTCGTTTTTAAAAGAGACCAGGTCAGGACTTTTAAAAGTGTTACGTATACGTACAGACTACAGAGGGAGTAGTCTCGGGTGGGTCGGTGGGTTGGATTGGTTGGTTGCCGCAGGAAATGCTGCACATGCACGTGAGTACGGATCCATCCCTCATTTAACAAAAAGGCAAAGATTAACTGACACGTGTACCTTTTACCTTTGTGCAATAATTGGTCTGGGATGGGGCCCACCAGCTCCACATTCTAGTGGGTGATCTCTTAATCACATTCTAATTAGTAATTACTATACTCTAAGACTTGACTTCCACAAGCTGTTCAGCTGGGACCCATTCATTTGTGATGGAATCTTCAATTGTTTGCAAGTTGCATAGTTTCGTTGGATTGGTGAAATGGCTTTTTGTTTGTCCTTGAGTTGTTTGTTGCTCATTTGTGATGAAGGAGGTTATGGTATATTCAATGGCCCAACCTATAATTTCGGCTTTCTTTCGCTTAGAATCCAGACCATTCAGGTACAACTAGCCATGAAAATCTGGGCCAGGCCTCAAGGCGGGCCCTGTCGTGCCCGGGCCCGGCCAGCACGGCCCACCAAACTTTGACGGGCCGTGCCGTGCCCATTCCCATGAGGGTCAGCCCAGCACGGCCCTGGTCGTGCCGGGCCTAGGCCATGCTGCCCTTGGGCAGCCCAATTCCTTTTTTTTTTTTTAGTTGGACTTCACTTGGACTTGGACTCGGGCTCTTCTTCCTTTTTTTCTTTTTTTTTTCTTTTCACCCATATGAAGTGATCGGTAGAATTCACATGGTCATTACTATGGATGGGCCACAATCAATGGATCGCATTGAATTTTTTTTTCTCCTACTGTGAATTTGTCAAATGAGATGATATTTGAAGAGCAGTAACTTATCATCCAGGCCCATCACATGATAGTGGAACTATGGAGCTAGACTTGTGCATAGACGGGTCGGGCCGTGCCGCCCATGGGTTTAGGGCCCTGGCCCAACACTGCATGGCCGTGCCTCGGGCCTGGTAGCCCTGGCGAAGCACCGCCTAGTGGGGACTGTCGTGCTTGGCCGGGCCACCCGTTGACCAAGACAACGGGCCCAGGCACAGTTTTTCCGTGCTGGGCTTGGGCCGCCCACCCATATTTACACCTCTAGGTACAACGAATAAGGATTTGGAAACTTTCATGGAGTTATCCTATTGGCAAAGGAAGCCCACCCCATGTTCCAAACACCCAAACCTTAACCTTGGTGTTTTTTTGGCACCCAGCTATAGGGGGCTGGGGAGAGGGTAGTAGACTCCATATGAGAGAAGTAGACCTCGGGAGAGAGATCAAAATCCTTTGATGAGGGAAGGTGCCAGGTGGCATGTTCAGGGTTTGAACCCTGGTTAGCTAGGTGAGAACTATTGCCGCTTATGAGTGAATAAAGTGACCGCTCCCAAACCCTATTGATGGAATTAAAGTTCTTATTCCAAAACTCATTTTGGGTTTACCCAATAAGGTCTCGTCGGCTGAACTAGATATGTTAGGGAGTAGAAGAACCTAAATGCTTCCAATACTCTTCTGTGCTAACTCATTCATTTTTTCACACCTAGTGGTTTTCCGAGTTATTAATTTCATACAGTTTCACCTGAAATGGCCGAAGTCTTTCGTTTTGGTCAAGTGGCCGAAATGAAATTTCCCATAAAACTTTTTGCTTTATATTTTGGTCCATTTCAGCTGAAGTTTCGGATTTTTTTAGCCAAAATCTAGATTTCGGTTGAAAAAACACATTTTGACCGAAATGAAAATTTACATAGTTAATTTTTTTTTATTTCTTAATTTTTTTATACATACATATTCTCTGTATTTCTTATATTTGCCCAAAATATAATTCCAAAAAGCTTTACTAGAATGGATTAAATCCATATTTCTTGTTTTGATTTTTTAAAATTTTCTACATATCTATAAATATATTATTTTTACATTTTCCCAAAATGTAATTGCAAAAAATCTCGCCTAAATTCCGAATCGCACGAAACATTTCATTTTGAAGGTTATACCAAAATGGGGTCCAAAACGATATCAACAACTATATTTCCAAGTTATCAGGCATTGCATATGAAGATAAAATTAAGGACGTCAAGAGATTGGATCAGGTAACAATATGCGTTCCTCATACCCGGTCCAACCCATGAAGAGCTTTGTGGTCTATAATACCAAATCCACCCTGTGACAAATACAAGTTCGGCCGAGATTAACACTAATTTTGTTTTTTCTTAAAATCTTAAAAGAGATTAAAAGTAATAAACATGTAGGAGGTGAGGGTCAAATTTGCTGCCTAGAACTTGTACGTGGAATCTCTCTAAAACAAATAATATGTGTAAATATATATATATTGTATATAAGAAAAAGGAAAAGAAATCCATCTTGAAGGAAAGTTTTGTTCCCAGATTTCTACCCCGTTTATTTAAAGGTTTGCCCAATCTTGGTTAAAATGTTTCATCACTGATAATATTGATTCATGACAAAATATAATGCACTGCAACTGACAAAGATTCTCTGGCAGAATCCATGATCTTAAACTGTTAGCTAATAAATAAAAGTGTCCAGGAAACCAATACAGTATCACTGATATTGCCATACAGTTAGGTGATGTATGCTTCCAGTGAGGGCAGACAGGCAAGTGCTGATACAAAGTAAAATCTCATACAAGAGGGAGAGACCATGGCACCGTGCAAACCTACAAGGTGCTCATTATTATAACCTTGAGGTTGTGGGTTCATGTCAAGTTAAAGCTCTCATTGATACAGTCAATACAGTTAGCTACATCACCAACAAGGCCAATAAAGATCAGTTGCACACCACCCCAATATATTTATAAAAGAAAAATAAATCAGAAGCACGGGATGGCCAGGTTCTGAGCACCAACAAAAGCATCGCTAACATTAGATTGATATCATAAATTATGGTTTTAAGATAAAGCTCATCCAAGATTCATCAGTATCTTCCAAGAAAATCTAATATTAAGTAGCCTAATATTATGTCACCTGGAAAAATCCAAGTGAAACAATTATTATTTATTTTTCTAAAGAGATAGCAACTTGCACTTCAATGTTTGGATTTCCACCTCGATACACATCAAAGCCAAACGCTCATATTTCACCACCTTCAGCTAGACACACAGACCAGTTGGCGAGCACCTGCATCCAAACTTCATACATGTTCTCTCAGTTCACAAGTACAGTTCCATCGTGAAAAGAGAACAGAATACAACTGGCCTCCCAGAATAAAGAAAATGCTAAAATCTGGAGAGATGTCAACAGTGTTACCAAAGCTTGCATGTCGACATTGAATGCAAAAAAAAAAAACCTCCAAACCCGTCCCCTTCTATAAGGATTACAAGTGATGAAATACGGTCCACAAGCAGTAAAGTACAAAAGAGAGTCCCCCTTAAACCAAAACACAATCTCAAAACCACCCAATTGTGGGCACATCCCCATCTCTTTTGAAGGAAAAAAAACAGAGAGAAGGGCTCCCACTAACAAACCCTGTACATCATATCACTACTGTCTGGGGTTTCCATTCAGAGCAACCAAAATCAAGCTCCCACAGAAGAAACCTTCCAGTCACCATCTCAGACGAAGTTTCATCATAATAATACACATAAAAGGCACAACCAAAAAAAAAAGTTCAAAAGCAAAATGAAGAGAGTAAGATAATCGGAAACCATAAATCTAAAGCAGTTTAACTCCTACTGTTGCTCATACCGCAGATCCCGCTTTACTCTCTGCACTTGCAACACTCCATTATCAGAGCTGCAAAAGCATCAATGTGAACAAGGAGTTAATGATACACATAGTGTCATTCTCCATCCATAATATTAGCCAGGAACAGACTCTGAATTTATTTGTCCACTGCCATGGGCATTGAATCCAGTGACGGGCATTGACCTCTGGGAAAAATCCTGTAATAGCTTACGCTGATTCTCATTAGTGTGGGGCAGGCTTGCACGTAACAGCTCAACCGGCATCTCCTTACTTATTGCTCTAGCTGCCTCCAACCCGATGACAGCTGCATTCTGTGCCTGCATGAGCAAAGATTGCATGATCGTGTCGTATTTAGTGAAGCAGTAGCTCGTAAGAAGCCTAAAAAATTCATCGAATGATGCCTGCCAGAGGGCTCGATTTGAAATACTGTAACTGCCAGCAACATGGGGATCAGTTAAAAGTTCAGTTGCTCTTTCAAGAACAGATTTTAAAACGATGGATGCTCCATCACTAGCAGAACTTCCAAGTGGGCGGAGTGGGGGCTGCTCAGGGGAACAGACCACAGCAGCAAGGCATGCACTGAGTGCACTCAGATCCATGCCCCGCATGCATGAAGAGACTGTCCTGGCAAGGCTCTTCGTGGTTTCAGCTGCACTAGAATCTGCTGGAAGACGACCAAATAAGAACCGCAAGTGACGGAAAATGGCCATGCATACTATCCGAGTAAGCTCACTCCCAGGAAAGAGGAGCTGCAGGTACCTCGAGAGGAGTTTCCGGCCCTTAGGAAGAGAGACTAAACGCAAGAATATCAGATCATCATTGGGCACCAATCCAACTGAATGGCTACCATTTCCCGGGCTGAGTGGGTCAACCAGATGCAGTGAGGCTGCCAGCCCCTCTAGCAGGACCTGGCGCCTCCGCCTCAGCTGCAAGCCACCGTCTAGGGGTTGACAGAGTTGCAAAAAACGATCAATATCATCCACTTCAAGAAGAAGACAGAGGCCATCTTCAATGGTGATTCTAGCTGCCAGCATTGGTTCCTGCTCAAGGGGCTTCTCAGAAGCTTTCGTTTCAAAGTTGTTATCCCCAAAGGCAGATGGAGGATCAACTTCAAGGAGGGGCCGAGGCCTGCGGATGGAAGAGAATGGGATCCTCCCAAGAGCATCAACCTGAAGATAGGCATGTGGTTCATTTGTAGCACGGGTTCGTGAAGTCAAATCCCTCAAGCAAGTAGGGTAGAATGGGTGTTTCAGCCTTGACCCGGAAGACCTTTTAACCAGACAAGCTTGGTGGTAGTAATCATCTATGTATGGATTGTTGCTGTGGGTAGCCGCATGTTGCATCCGAAGAATGCTCTCAATTTCTTCCGCTGACATATACTTGGATTGGAACCGAGGCCACCCACTATCGCTCTTCTGGCTGCTAGTATCGGAGACCTGTTGAGAAAACCGAAGGCTCTGTCTCCCTCTTTGTGATGGCATTGGCCTCCGGTCTCTTGGATCAGCCACTGGAAGCATCCCCTCATACTTGTTCATCTGATGTGGGGGTGAGGGTTGTTGGTTAAACAACTGAGACTGCATAGCTGAGAGATGGGAAACAGTTGGCTGAACCTGGTGCAATCTGTGCTGTTGCGCAAAGAACTGTGAGGGCATTAGCCCATTTGGATGAGGTTGTTGCTGTGAAAAATTGGACAAGATGCTTGAATGATCCCCAGAAAGTACGCCAGACTGGTTCATCCAAGGGTTTTGCGGATGGCTTTTAGTTGGCATGCTCATTGGGTTGAACTGGGGCATATTTCCAGCATAATGTAATCCACGAGGAAGGCCAGGCAAATGAATTTGAGGGACTGAATAAGTAGAAAGGTTTGGTGGAGAAAGAGGCATCTGAGGACCAGTAAGAGAGGGGTCGTTAGGGTAGTGGGAATGGTTTGGTGAAGCCTGTGATCGACCTCCAGGTGGAGGGTAAGAAGTAAAAGAGGATTTAGGAGAAAGAATTGGTTCACTGGATGCATGTTCCTCTTCGGGCAGCAATTGCTGCTGCTGTTGAGGATATGAAGATGTTCTGTACAGTGATTTCGATGATTCAGCGAGACGAGGTGAAGGATGTGGCTGTGAGCACCACCTTTTACCTTCCTGAGCATTTTCAGTCTCTAATATTTGCTGATCTAACCAGTTAGAGAAGTCTCCCTCCTGTGACCAATCAGCGGCAGACGAACCTGAGGATAAAATCATATTATTCATAATTTTTATAAATGAAAGAATTCACAGTAGGGAAAAAAAATGAAATGATCAGATCCACTAATACACCAGAGTGTTAATTAATTATAATGCACTGAAAACAATGTACAATCAGGAAAAGAAACGGACCTTTGGTTAGGAGTATCTATGTCAATTCTGTCATATCACTTCATATAACCCAGATATTTTTTAGAAATTTCTATGGTTAACAGAGACACAGAGTAGCCTTACGATTTAGTTTGACCAATGTTACATTGTGAATTCAGTTTAATCTGTTTTCTTTCTTTCATTCTTTTTTTTTTTTTTTTCCTTTTCTTTTCTTCATCTTCATCTTCTTCTTTTTTTTTTTATTACTTCAGTTTGGTCTATATTACTGTACAAAGGAAGTAGAGTTCCTTATTGATAGAGTTAGCACATTAGAAAATTTTTCCTCTAGAACAATAGGAATTAGTTGCATTTGCATTTGCATTTGTTTTTTTTTTTCCTTATCGGTAACAAAGAGATATGTATTAGATAAAAGGATTACAACAGGATAAAAACCTCCCCCACAAGGGAAGGATGAAAAAAAAACCAATGGTCTACAAGAGCTATACCAAACCAAAAGGACAGAAATTACACTCTGAAAACAACTAAATCAGAAGGTCTATGAACCCCTTGTTTCGCCAGAGCATCTGAAAAACTATTAGCAGACCACCGAATGTGCTTAAACTGAACCGGAAGAGACGACAATAAGGATTTGATTTCATTGAAATAAAGATGAAACCTCCAAGGCTCCAAGGGACCTTGGTTCAAGAGGAGACCCAAGAAATAGCATTCAACAAATCACTTTCCACAACCAAGGAGGCTTGAAAGGGAGACATAGACTAGCAAAAATCTGGAGAACTTCCAAGATAGCTATCACCTTGGCCTCATTCGACTCCATACACCCCCGCATTCTTCAAGAAAATAGCCAAAATAACACCTTGACTGTAACAAAGAAACCCCTTAACACCCGCCATCCCCAGCTTCCCCCTAGCGGCCCCGTCGAGGTTAAACTTCAACTAGCCCCAAATCGGACAGGACCAAAGAACAACTCTGCTCTCCTTATATCTCCCACCATGAATAGAAGCTTCCCAATTGTGCAAAATGCCATCTATTTTCAACAAGTGGAAGCCCTCCCTCGATGAGATCCACTTAGTTGCATTTGTTTGGGGGCCCTTCTAAAAAAGAAACCAATTCTCACCCTACTAGAAATATCATCATCGCTTAAAGCATATATACAAACACATCTTTCTACCATGGCCGCCCATCGAAAATTCAGAGTAAGGCCACCCATCTAATATTCTCATTATTTTCTTTTAGTAGTAGCAATGGGAATTTTATTCAAATAATGTAAAGAAGTAGAAAATATACTTGGGGCATCACGGAAATAATATATACTCATATCATTGAGAAGCATTCTCAAAATACAGGACATTATCACTGCTAATTCCCTATAAAGCAAGCAAGTAGATTAACCGATTGCCTTGTGACACATGAACAAATGCAGTAATTTTCTGAAGAGTAACTTGAAATTTATTAATGGCCAATGGGAAAAGAAAAGGTAGAACAGACGCAGCACGGTGAGAACACTGAACTGGAAGAAAAGGAAACTCCACACGTCAATTATCTGAGACCAACTTATCTACACAGGCAGTGGACCAATGCAATGGCCCATAAAACACAAAAATCTTTAAGGCAATGGGATTGCAAGCACATGCCCTGGTGGTGATGCACCTTTTGCTAAAGCATTGGTCTTCCCATTAGCCTCAAAGTGGGCAATGGAGACATGAAAGTGCTGGGCAAGATCATGGCACACGAATACAGTTTGACCACGTAGCAAACTCCAATAAACAGTGGTAACACTTGTATTCACTTACCAAACACCTACTAGGCCTGAGGAACTTCAAACAACCATGGCATTAGAATCACAGACCAAAGGTTTTCCAACGCACTGGCATCAAAGTAAAGTATGTAGGACCTAGAGAAGGTGGCAGGGACTGCCTTGGAAAAATTGGTGGAATGTGAAAAATCAGTGTAACTTCAATCCAAGACCTATTCAGCAGATTAGCCATCACACTTAAAACAGCTTGGTCACTAAAGCTCATGAGATAACCTGATTTTGAACAGGCTAGATTTATCAAAGCAGCTTCCATCACATTCTTTCCTGCTTCAACAAATGAAAGCAACCAAAGCAAATTAGCACAAATGGACCAAACGCCAAATCCACAAGCTTCAAACAGATCACCCCTAAAAACTCGCTTGGGGGAAATCCCTCTGACCCCAAGCCACAAGTAAATAGCATTCCAGATAGCTGTGGCCACATTATAATGCAACAGGAGATTAACTGCCTCGGAATCTCCAAGGCACAGGAGACACCCATTTACAATAATTATTTTTCTGCTCCACAAGAGATTGATGCTCATGCAGGGCCATACAACATAAGCACTATTGGCCTACATCCACCCCACAAGTGCATCAAAAAAGGACTTCACGGACAGAACTTCACTTGTATTTCATGGCCCAGATCCTCTCGTCCTCCCCCAACTAGGTATATTAACATCACTCAGGAGCTAATGAAGCAACACAAAATGTTCTGTCTCCTCATCTGCTAGATTCCATCTGAAAATCATTTACCACTCTCCTATTTCTTTTATTTTTCCACTTCATCTAGGGGAAACGGTAGATGAGATTGAGGGTATTCAGGCATTGTAGCTTTGGACTCTTGGGTAGAATCCATTGAGAAAGGCCACCGTGAGTGGGCCGAATTTTCATTTATTTTCCCCCTTTCACTCCACTTGGCTATGTATGCCTCAGTGAATCAGAGCCTCAGAGGCTACCATTCTGTCACCAAACACCATACTATTTGTATCTTTAATTTGCTGTTAATAGTGTCAAGTTACGAAAAGGAACCATGCAAAGCGCGAAAAAAATACGTAACCCTCTGGCGCAGCCCCCGAACCTCGATCGTACTGTAGACCAATCTCGAGGATGAGAAAACAAGACAAGCCATAACACCACTCGAGAAATAACTCACGATAATTTTATTAGTTGAAGAAGCATAAACATGACAATAAGGAGCTTCTCTCTCTCTCTCTCTATATATATATATAGTATTGTTCCTAAATAAGCAATAAAGGAAATATCTAATCCTAATCAACATATAAATTAGAAAGGAAATCTTCCTAATCAATTAAGCAACCTACTAATCTAGAAATAAGCAAATAAAGTAACTACTAATTCTAGACAATTAGAAAATCATGTGGACCCCATTAGGCGGGTCCATCAAGTTCTGCAGAAGGTCCTGGTCTTGGATCTGGATCGGGCTGCATCACCCTCAAACATACAGAGGTCTTTACACTGTGCAGTGGTGCCCACCTTTGAATTGTACTGACTGGTGGATCGTAGATATTTTTCTTATAAAAATAAAAACTAACAATTAAAAAAAGGAAAAAGCAGATATTCATAATCCATCCATTTTCTATAAATAGCAAGCAATTGCATATACTAATATATCATAAATGATATGCGTGAATAGTTAAATATATTTAAGATATCAACATTACTAGAAAATAAACAAGTTGCATTGCTTTTTTGTTCTATTTAAATAAAAGATAAAAATAAAATCCAAATAATCAATCGTACACGGTTAGGATGTCTCTTGAAGTTAAGATTAAAAAAAATAAATGCAGAAAAAAGTCTCATACAAATAGTTGAATGCCATGCCTGTTCCTTCTTAATCTCTAAATCTCCCCACAATTGCAAAAATTCTTAAGAGATTTCGTTAATCACTATATAACCCTTTAAAAATAGAAATGTTAAAAAAAGGAATTAATATTAACTTCTCAGCTACGACTATTCTCGCTCAAATGAATCACATGAATTGTAAGATTCGATAAAACAAGTATCAAACACACGATCTTGACATTTGGCAACATAGTGCGCCACTCCGCAAACCCCTGCCCCTCCCCCCCTTTGTGCTCCTTGCCAAGGCAGTTGAATCATATATTTTATATATGTGCTTTCCTGGGTAGCCTGGTGTAGTTGTTGGCTATCCTGCCTCATCACTGTAGCACTCTTGTACTTTATTGCGGGTTTGTTTTTAATTTTAATACAAATTATCCATTACCATTCCAAAAAAAAAGTCAACTAACGGGATCATTATGTCACAATATGCACTATTGAAATATAATCTATAAAAGTGTGCATATCTACTCGCAAATGTTTAATAACATCCTGCCTTGAAAACAACCAATATCAGGCATTTAAGTTGTCCTTGTCACACATTACATTGTATTGAAATATGATCTATGTGATTTTGATGTGCAAGGAAAATGATCAGGAAAAGTATAAAAAATAACTTATGATCTCGCAAATTGGTTTCCTCACAAAGAAGAAAGAACGCTGCAAGAAATTTTTTTAGCAACTTGATCAAGAACCAAGAAAGAACTAACTGCACACCCATCACACATATTAGGCAGGGAGAATTTCAACAATTTAACTTACTTTCCCGAGAAAAGGATCCCCTGTGACCAATATTTTCAAAGATCCTTGGTTCACTTCCAAATGTTTTTAACTGTGAGAGTAAAATGCAAGTATTAGCTCAAGATTCACATATAAGAGACAACATGCATCTATTATTAACAGTATCAAGGGTCCATAAATAAGCCAAATGGTCAAGACAAAAAAATAACTTGGACATAATCATGAATCAACTTTCTTAAGTATCCTGCTCAATATTCAGGGGGGGAAATAGTGCAATCATCTAGCTAAAGAAATTAAAATTATAAACTCACATCACATTCAGCAACTGATTCTATGTTTTTCCTTTACTAGTTTTTCGCACAGATCTGATTAGGAATAGGGTGCAAAGGGAAGCTCAAAGTGTCCATTGCTCATATTTGTTTTTATGATAGTTTGATGGTAACAAACTACAATAGGGGTGATACTGTGGGAGAATGAAGACCTCATAAATAGGCTTTGGAGGTATATATTGATAGCTATCCAGAACACCTCTCATTGAACTAACCAGGACTCCTACCCAAGATATTAATTGTGATTTGTGACTTTCTGGAAGATCCACAATACCTTTTTCCTAGAATGTGCCTTCCATGCTTAGAGCAGCAAATTATGTAGGTTTTCAAGCCAATGCATGAATTATGTGTCTCCATTCTTGATCCATCCTGAGCCAAATCCCCTGGATCCACCATTAATTAATTTTAAATGTTTTTCAACTTCTATGTCAAGATTGAGCAGTTAAATGAAACGGATTTGAAACAGGTTGGACCAAACCATAGGCCACTTTTTGAAACATTAATAAAAATTTCCAACTATGTCGTGATACAATAAAAATCTTCCAGAGCATGATCACATTAATGCTAGAAAGAAAAATTTGGAAAGCAGAATTGGAAAAAACTTACCTTCGAGAAAGTACCTGTAAGGTCATCCACATCAGACAAAGAACTGAATCCTTCACCCTGCAAATTCACACAATAGTTAGTGATCCCAATAATGGGTGGATGGTGCTCCTCAAGGGTTTTTTTTGTTTTTTTTTAATAGGTAACACGCTAATTCTTTGTTAAAGCATCCAAAGACATAAATTGGAAATGAAAAACTTCCAATAAAAAACTAAATGTTTAACCTATTTACAAAATGCATCGCTAAGCTAATATGTGTGACGGTCTTCTGGCACTTGGATGCAAGTTCAAACCTGTGTAGTCCTCATTGCCACTAGGGCAAAATATAGAGAAAAAAAAAAAAAAAGAAGTGCAACGAAGCTGAAATATGCAAGGGATAAAGAAACAAAAAGCATGTTCGGAGAAAGATATATAGGAAAAGGCCCCAGTTGCTGACAGCAATGGCTCCAACCTCTCCTGTTCATTATGAAAGAGCAAGATTTTGATGTGCAAATTTGTTGCAGCGTAATATTGCAGCCTTGTCCCATCACTCTAGGGCAGCTGCAACATAATAATAAAGGTGTAATATACAACAATGACATGAACTTCCAAAGCAAAGTAATGTTGCTTAGGAAACTGCATTCCAGTTTAAAGGCATCAGATCGGAGGAAACACAAAGTATCTCATTCAATAGAAGAGATGTGATTGGGTATCAAAGAGCACCCGTGGGAGTCTATTTCTCAAACTTGAACCAGTCTGACCATGCAGAACTGGCTACACAAGACCGAATACCAACTTTGCCATGAATTTTCCTAGCTAAGAGTGAGTTGCATGGAAAAAAAAATCAGATTTTGGCTCTTGGGCTGGCTGTAGTTGAAATAGTCAAATTCTGGGTTTCAACCCTTTTAAGACATTTCAAGAGAAGTACTGGCCCTGCAATGCAATAGATGTGCAAACTGGTCAAAGGCCACCCAAGACTGCATCAGAATTGTGATCTCTCTAATTTCAATCCACCACTAATAAGGAAATTGAGTCTCCCAGTGGCCATGTATCCAGAATAAATGAATTCATCTATGTACTTATAAATCGATAAATGCATTTTTGTCGGTAAAAAAGTTAAGAGAAGGGCATGGGCGTTTAAAAGTGGTGACTAGAGTTGAGTGGATTTGTCCTCCTCCTGGAATCTTAAAGTTGAATTTTGATGGCAGTTTCCTAAAAAGGAGAACTAATCAGGGAGGTATTGGTGGTGTCATCAAATTGGAACGGAGATGTTATTCGAAACTACTCTGGGCCTGTGGTCTCCATGGATGCTAATGAAGCTGAAGTGTATATGCTCTTTTGATTGGTTGCCATGAGTTAGAACGGATAGGAGGATCTCATCCTATTATTGAAGGAGATTCTTTTTCAGCCATTCAATGGGCCTCAAGGAAGTCTATTTATCCTAGGAGGATTGCGGATTGGGTGAAAGAAGTGCAGGATTTATCAAAAAAAAAATGGGTGCTTCTTTTCGTCATATTCTACGATAAGCTAATTCAATGGCAGATGGTCTTGCCAGGGTAGGAGTTTCTAAATTTTCTATCTTCTTTGATGTATAGTTTTTATTAGTTTTTCCATGTATTTGGTCGTTTGTTCTTTTTGTTGTTGTGGTGAAATAAAATTTTTACTGTTATCAGAAAAAAAAAAAAGTTAAGAAAAAACGATAAAATAATAAAATGAACATAATCTGGAAATGCAAAAGAAATCTGTTTGATGCTAACGACAGACAGACAAATCCTAACTTTCAAATAAAAAGTTAGAAAAGCAGGTCTGCAAAAAATTTAATGTACAAAGCAGATACAACAATTATGCCAACACATGCATTATAAGATGTCCAAACCCACCATTCAAAAAAAAAAAGAAGAAGAAGAATCCCAAACCCACTTTGCAACACACAAAATTGACATAGCTAGTAGTAGTCTAGGACAACGAGTTAGAATATATATATTTGATCCAAGGATGCAAATGAATATCTGATTATCCGAGTATTCAAAGTCTCCGTTTCCAAGTAAAGCAGGTATGGAACCTGCTTTTGGAGCCGGGAGAAATTTGACAAAACAGAATTCATGTAGCTGAACCCAACATAGTTGGGACAAAATTTTGATGATAATGATGATCCAAATCCATGTATATGGGAATGGAACCAGATCCTTGTATGTCCCAACCCAAATATCCAAATCTGAGACGATTAGATTCACATATTAAAAATACATATAGGTTTTAAGGGCCTACATAGCTCGAGTAATATTCATATTTGAGAATCTACTCAGCTTTAATTAGATACCATATAATTGCCTCACTTGTATATTAAGAAAAACTGAATCTCTTTTATCCAATTATACTAATGCACTGCACATCTTATTTCGGATACAGAACTGGAACCGAATCCTTTTTTTAAAAGTTGATGCCAGATCAGGATACAACACGTAATTTCCGTGTAAGATCCATATCCAAATCTATAAAGATAGATACAGGTCTGGATCCACCATGGTTCCGCCCCGGAACCAAACCGTTTGCACCCCTAACTGTAACACCATTTGACATGAGATAAAAATAAAATAAAATATATTGAGACATTCAAACTGGCCAAAAATCGTCAGTTCATACTGGTCTGACCACCCATTAACATTCACTTTTTTAAGGTCAAAAGGCATGGTTTCCCAGATTATCCAAGGCAGCTGCTCAGGTCATACACAGTCCAACCATATAATCCAGGTCCGGTTTTTAAAATATAGCAACATAGTTAATCAGAATAATAGTAGGGTGAGAATAAAAAACTCAATCTGAACTCCACTGATGGACATTTTAAATAAAACTGAGACCAATTTCATAATTCACGCAGTAGGGTAAGAATAAAAAACTCAATCTGAACCCCACAGATGGATATTCTAAATAAAATTGGGGCCAATTTCATCATTCACGCATACTTTTCTATAATTGAAAAGCTCACCTCTTCTCTATCACCAAACAATGAGAATTGATGATACTCATCATTCTCGAATCCATCCAGCGCAACATCATCTTCCTCTAGTCCACCTAGCTCAACCTCCAAACCATCATTACCAAAGAATGCATACTGTGATGCATCAAAGTGTCGATGAACTGCAAGACAAAAGAGCCAACTTAAACCACGAGGCAGAAGTAGCTGTCTAACCAGTTCTGCATTTTCATCTATTTAGAGGAAAGGAAAAGCAAAAACAGCTCCATTAATTCAATTGATACATTTCCGATGGGAGGAACAATTATAAAAATGAAACAAGCGTTGTCTTAGCATTGCAGTAGATGATGAATCTCTTCAGTGTCAAAGAACCAAATGCAATTTTGCATTGCAGCATAGAAAGAAGAATGGATTGCCATTCTGGGTTTAGCAATTCGAAACAAAGTAAAAGTATCAAGTTATCAACGGGTATAAGAAGATATGAAGTGGAAAACCACATTAACTTCAGATTCATTCACGTCCCATGTGTATTCTACACATCCCTACATTACCTGACAAGCAACTGTTGGGCTTTGAGATCAAGTAATCAGTTAGGACGGGTGATATGTCTTTCCTCTTGTGAGTTGCTTTGTGTCACTTTCCTCTTGTGGAGAAATTTCAGCGCCGTTTGTAATATTATCACCTTTATCAATGAAATTTTTGTAGCCTATCAAAAGACAATTTGTCTTTTGGCATAGCGAACTCCAATCACCATCATCATTGAATCCTTAATCTATGCATCTAGTGTTGGCTTTGTGCCCTTGTGAATTCCTTTTCCACTCAATCCCAGTTAAACTATGTTCTCAGTACCTCTACAAAGGATAAAAATCTACTCCATATGACACAAAGACATAACTTCAAGATCCTGTGCATACCCTAATCGCAACCACGACCAGAGCATGAAACCTAATTCGACATTACCTGGCTCGCTTATAAGAAATAACTTAATATTCAACTCCATGGGACTTGAGTTCAAATCTTGATGCAGGACAGGCCCATAGTCCCCCATGGGTCAACCCGCCAACGGGCCCAACTCAATTATCATGTCCAAGCCTTATTTTATGTTATTTAGGCCTTTAATTATGTTTTAGGTTGCTTATTAGGATGTTTTAATCCTAGCCATCAGTGTGTTTGGATGGTCCATATTAGTCTTAGGGTTATTTATTTTCCTATATAATGATGTAAAGCCTCTTTGACTAGGAAATGATTCTTGATTGATGAAAATGAGTTTTCTTCTAGTTCTCCTCCAAGAAATCTCTAATGCCTCCTGGAATGGAGTTTGGTGAGAGCCCAATTTTTTAGCCTCTTGAGCCCTACCTTGCTCATCTAACGTAATGCCTCTGGATCGAAGTTTGGTGAGAGCCCAAGAAAATGTATCATTTTCCATATCTTTTTCTATCATCATCGCCCTCGCGCATCTCTACCTCCGCCATCCGCACCGTATCTTCACCACCCGGGCATTCTATTGATATATAATCCTTAAACTCACTCAACCGTTGGGATTTCACCTCAAGAACTTGCTGTCATGCCAAACAGAATTATTGAATTAAACAGAACACATCTAGACATCAGATAAGGAGAAATCCTTCCATGAAGAACATAGAAATCTTCTGATGAAGTGCAAGGAGATTCCAATGAGGCCCACTTCATAAGGCTCTTCACAGTAAATATGAAGAATTTGAGCAAAATTTGGATTTGCAAAAAACCGTTTAATTTGCTTTCCTAGTTAAATTAGGACTCTCAATCTTCTTCTTCTTCTTCTCAAATAAGTTAAAAATACCTTTAATTAGGATGCCCATGTTTTTTTTAGATTATTGAGCCTCAGATTACAAGAAGGGTTGTTTCTTTAGAAGATAAAATACATATACCTTGCAAAGGCCGGATGGTGTTTCGATTCTTAGAGTCTTTAGATTTATAATGTCATTACACTTCTATGACTGTTTAAAGCCTCTATCACCACTTTTCTTGGTGAAAGTTGGGTGGGAGACCCTTCCTTGGTTTGCTATAAAAGATGGGGACGAGGCCATCCATCTTTTCCGCGGCCCAAACCCACTGCTGCTATGAATGGTGGATACATTGCTGAAATTTTCAATTTGTTTCAATCAGAGCAGGCTGCGTATGGTCCATGAATGATAATGGGGCTTTCTTAATAGACTGTCACAGAGATTAGAAGGATCCAAATAATCTATCTTTTGGATCAGATAAGTCCAGTTTATCTTCTATTCATACATAATAGTCTGGCTCTCACGTCGCAGAGAGACAACAGTATTGTAGGAGCCTATAAGGTATTAACAGTTCAGCCTTACTGTTGACTGGTAACAGCAGCAATAGCAAGAAATACACATCCAAATATTGCCACGGCCTGCTGTGTATCCAGAAGTCAATCAGAAAAGATTCTTTGCAAAAAAGACAGCGCAGAATTGCTTTTAATGGGGCTGATATACACAAGTAAATGGGTTCTTCTCTCAGTAGGTTAAAGGCATTATTAATATTAAAATTCAGAGTGTTTAGTTTAAAGAATTTTTGGAAGTATTCTTTGATTATTGATAGTTGTTGAAATTTATGTGCCTACTAGAATTTAGGGTTGAGGGATTATAATCAGCCATTTACTTCAGTCATATGAATATCAACAGACATTAATCTAATAACAAAGATCCAGGCTGATCCCGACTTATATCGTGTTCCTAGTTAGGCACTATGTTGTCGTCGTCGTCGTCGTCATAAAGTTTTGTCCAAACTATGTTGGGGTCGGCCACATGAATTTTGTTTCTTCATTCTGATCTATCAATTCATGAGCCAAATCCTCTGATAGACTGCCGGTGCAGCCCCGCCACAATCAATTGAAAGATCGTCACCTCCGATGGTGCGATTGAGCCTTCAGACGCAAGCCCAAAGGCCAATTAGATGAGAACACCAAAAGAAGAACTCACGAGAACACACTGAAGTTTTATTATCAATAGCATGTGTTACATCCAGAACTCCCCTCTATAAATAATAGAGGACAATCTAAATATAGAAACCAAATTATTCAGTGATTGCTAAAATCCCTGATTACATTAAATACTAAAATCTCTCTTAAATTTAAATAAAATAAAATCATTAAAATTACTAATCCATTTAAGGAAAGCAAATCAGTAGAAGGTTTCGTGGTGGGGCCCATTAGTGGGGCCTTTTCTTCTTGGACCACACTACATCAACTACATATGGATATACAAATCACATAAAAATGACCCTGCCTTTCTTGTGCCAGAAATCATATAAAGTCAAAATGAACACACAGGAATTTCTGTTGGTTCTGCTGATATATTAACAAGATAAACAACAAATAGAATTTAGCTAAGACATGGAAAATCCAGCTCGCTAAGGGCAAGTTTGTGCAGCAATATTTTCAAGGTAAAATCAAACTTTTCTGCAGATAAATGATACTTAGGTGCAAAATTTGATGCAGGACAACTAAGCCTATGGGTCCAGCGCAACTATTCATCTCATTTAGAGTTCTTATTGATGTTTATTTCTATTTTGTTTAGAGTTATTTTTATTTTTTACGCCTTTTAAGTGGTTGATGTTTTAGTGGTTGAGATTAGATCTAAGGTTTGTCTTTTCCTTTATAAAGCATTGTAAAGCCTTTTGGCTGGGTAGACTATGAATAATGAAAAATCTTGAGTTCTTTTGGGCTTTCCAAGATTTCTTCTCCTCGCCTGTGATAGGGAGTTTGGTGCGACGACTGACAATATTTCATGTGCAAGCCCGACCTAAGAATAAACCATACAACTCATGTATCCTAAGAATCCCCATATTGGAAGGATTTACGCTATCTAATCTGTCATACTTCCAGTACATGTAAGTATAATCAGGTAGCATAGATATGAATGGCCTAATTCCCACTGCAGCATAGTCATGACAAGAAAAAAAGATTAAGAATTTCACTCCAGCTCACAAAAAACAAGCAATCAGTAGTGGATTTCGGATACAGTACTTCTCAACAAAACTTGAACAGCCAGTGAAATTCACCAATTCACTAGAAAAATTATGAACCAATTTCTAAACACCAAGAAACCCAACTCAAGCTCCAGTTCTCAGCGCATTTAACAAATCAATAGACCATTTTAACATAAGAAAACCCATCTATTCAATCAAATTTCATCAGCTAGCACTATCCCCTAACAAAATCTACTTCTCCATCAGAAACCCATTTCCATGCCCAGAAAACACAGATCTATATAAAAGAAAGAAGATAAATTGGAAACAAAAACCACATCAAATCAAAAAGAGAATTAACAACAGAGAGATAGAGAAATTGAAAACGAACCCGAGGATCCGTTGCCCAATTCATCCCCATCCCTAATATCAGGGTTTCGTTCCATCCTATCCACACCACCAAATCCTTCCATCTATCTCTCTCTATCTTTTGGATAATCACTGGAACTGGAATCTGAAAATCTCTACGGTAGAGGAAAGGAAAAGAAGAGAAGATAAACAAGGATACAAAGAGGGAGAGAAAGAGAAGAAAGAAGGAAACCCTAGTTAGGGTTTGTATCTAGGGTTTTCTTCTTCTTTCTCATGATCGATACGAGAATCGGACGCCGTTTTTAAATAGTGAGTGGTTTTTCTGTCCCGGAATCGCAGCAGACGAAGAGAGATAGAGAGAGAGAGAGTGGAAGGATTTCTGATGAGGAGCGGTTGAGATTTTAGTTTTATCATTTTTTATTTGTTTTTTTTTTATTATTATTATTTTTCTATAGATCAGGATCATCAATCAATCAAATAAATATCCAATAAAAAACAAATTTTTTTCAGAATTATTGGTATGTCTTTTTAGTTTTACAAATAACAACCTCAAATTAGTGTGAAGTTTTAGTAGACCCCGTGAATTTGTAGGGCTTAGAGTTTAAGATACACTAAACTGAACAAGACTCGACCCAATAATTAAAGATTTTGGATAATTTTTATGCTTGATTGTTGTTTTGGAATGAGGCCCGGGTGGTTCAGATTTAACTTTATCTTTTTTATTCAACATGGAAATTCAATAGAGAATAACAAAGTGCAAATTGATAAGAAAGACACATTCAGGCCTAATAAGGTTTGGAGTTTGTGCTTTTGATAGAGACTTAGATTTAGGAAAATGTTTTCAATTTGGTCAGTAAACGAAGTATGTTATGGCGCCCAACTTGACTCAACGCAAGCTAATTGATAACCTCCTTAAATTTTTCGTCAATGGTTGTGCCCTGTTTCAATATGAGGCTATTGTATTTTGGTTTTTTTTAATAACATGGGTATCTCTGAGGTGTTTAACCCAATATGACTATTTCCTTAGTGGCACCTGCGAAGCGCATGTAAAGGCACAACAAAAAAAATATAGCGCAAGTTTTAAACACGAGATATAAGGAAGGAAACCCACAACTTATGCCACTCCACCACCTACACCAAGTAAGTAGTCTATTGTATTTTGATTTTTTGTTTTCTTAGATCATATTAATTGGACTAAATTTGGAGCAATGGCTATAAAATACTATTATTAAATTTGAGTCAACTTATAGTTTCTATAGTGTAGTTTGAACTGAGGAGAATCAAAGAGATTTTCTGTCCTACAACAACTTATGTCAACTTCCATCAATCAAAGGACTGCGATTCGAAATTTTAAATTAATAGAGGTGGTTATTTATGAATCTCACAAAATAAGGAGCTAATTGCTTGTATTCAAGAAGATAAGGTAGTTATATGTAAATTTTCCAAAACCAGAGACTGGAAGAGTGTGGCTGGACTGGATCTATGGTTCCAAGCATATACTTTGCAGATTCCTACCTGACCTCATTCAGCACACGTGTGAAAAGCATAGCCATTTGAGATCTGCCACTCATTAGATGTGACCCAACAGCCATCTTCTCACATCCCCACAACCAAGGGCAGACCCACATACATGCCTTTTTGGGCAGTCGCCCCCATCAGACTTGGGCCTACTTTCAAAACCATATGAAAATTCTAGATCCACTTTCAAGCTCCACGTAAGAATTCTGTGTTCACTCCTAAAAATCCAATGAAAATTTTGGGTTTACCTCAAAATCCAATTATCTTTTTGGGACCACCCCCTCGAATGAAAATCTTGAGTCTACTACACTGCGATCAGCTATTCAGTGCAATATTCAATGGGTTGGATTCTCAGATGCCCTTCCATAGATGGATGGCATTAGCTTGCATTTTCACACGTGTGCTCAATCATAGAAAATCTACTGTCTACACACTCCTCATCAATCATCATCAACATCATCTTTTTCTTCTTAACCCTATCTCGTCAATATGTGGTCTCCCAATGTATCAGCATCCTACTATTTTAACCCTCTAATCAACCACTTGAAACTTGGACAAGATTCAGCCAAGTGGGGCCCAGACTTCACAATCTGAACAAGTTTGATTGCCATCCCTTGTGGGTCCCAAATCAAATCCTACTTTGATGGAATGATGGAACCATAATGATAGTCACATGTAAAGTTTCTATTTGGTTTGGAGATAAAATAAAGACTTTATAGACATTAATATCATCCAATGAGAAGCTATTAAAGTTGTAAAAAAGCTAATTTAGAATGAAGACATGGACCAAAATGTCTAAGCCCAAAGTGTCAAATGCTCATGGCCTACATCAACAGCTCATGTTATGATGAACCTATTTCTACACTAGTGGACTGAAGATTCAGTCTCATCAGAACAATAGTTGACATTAGAATGAAAAAGTGTGATTAACTAGTGGTCAAACCCCAAGGGGTAGCTTAGTTGGCCTAGGACCACGGTTTGCTCCCGGAGGTTGTGGGTTCGAAACTCCGCTACCACACTAGGGCTACAGGGGATTTACCCGGCTTCCGTCTGGGCCCGGAGGGATTAGTCCAGCCCAAAAGGTTGGGAACCCTCCGATAGCAAAAAAAAAAAAAAAAAAAAAAAAAAAAAAAAAAAAAAAAACTAGTGGTCAAAGTTAATTTTCAGTTAGTTACATATGTTCAATAGAGTGGGGTCCTTTTTTCACAGATCCAAACCTCTCATGTGACACTGTTGGCTCATCCATTACTAAAAACAATTTCACTATAATAGTAGCAGTTAGATTGGACATACAATCTGATTATTCTTTCTGTTTTTGTGATGTTCTTGAGAAGTGTTAATTTTCAAATAATGTTGCAGCATTTTTACATCAAAATTAAGAATGTCCTAAAAAACACAAGGAAATAGTAATATAATTGAGCTATTAAAGGTAAAAACAATGAAATCATATAAAATCATTTTTTAACTATACTTTACCAAAATTACTAGAGAGAAAAAAAAAGACACACTTGACAATATCCAACATTTTTTTCAAGAAGATAAGTTTGTGAGATTTATTTTCGAACGACATAAGATAGATGAGTTGTAAGTTCAATCTTCTCCACCGGAAATTATCCTTTTTAAAGATATTATTTTCTTTTACTTGAAGGCATTCATTATAAGGTTAGTTTTCCCCCATGGGTGTTCCTGATAGTGGTGGAAAATGGGTCAGGTGGGGTCAAAATGGGTCGAGTTGAAAAGGGATGCATGTGGGTTGACATTTAACCTCTATCCATCCCATTCTTTTAAAATGGATCAAGTAAGAACCTGACCTGACCCACATAACCCGCATTAATGGGGTCAAACCATTTAACCTAACCCAACTTCTAGAATTCTGGCTCCTAACCCAATCTATTTCAATTATTAAGGCTATATTTGAGTAAGTTGTAGTGGGGAAAGTCCAACACATGCTTGGCTCATTTTATATCAAGCAGACAATTATTAGTACCAAAACATTCCTAGCAAAAAAAGGAAAAAGTACCAAATGTTATCTATGAAAATGGATTTATATATGCTTGTCAACCCTAACCCAACACATTTAAGGTTATGTGGGTTACCCCGAACCCGACCTATTTAAATGTGGGTCAAGTTTTTATGACCCATGACCAACCATATATGCTCTGGGTGGGTTATGTTGGTAGGGCCAAATCTTGAATACTGAATTTGTATATGTAAAAAAATTTCACCAATTTCCATGAAAATGAAAATATTTCTGCACAAACCTGATTTGCTCTTGGAAAGATTATGTTGCAACTTGCAAGGAAGAGGGCGAACCTTGTGATTCCAAGTAGGTTGAAACTCATGAGAGCTGTCTAATTTGCCTTTATCTTCTTTATATATTATAATAAAAAGGACAAGACAAAGGTGCCTCCTTTTTAAGATATGTGATGGGTATTTGATACTCAAAAAGTATCAAAGCTCTAAAAGCATCCCAACACAAAATAAAGGGGCCAAATAAGGCCATATTTGTGAACCATAGAAATGCCTTTATTCTCAAAGTCCCAGCACAAATTAGGCCCATGATTATCCATCCATGGCCATGCCATGATTGCCTCTAAACATCACTCTCCTGGGTGCTGTGCTGCTTCCCTCATGAATTTCATGAGTTTGGAAAGAGATAACATTAACATGCCTGTGACCTGATTGTCTGCAACTAGTGATGGATACAAGGGCCAGTCAATCCAAATAAAGTAAGCCCAGCTCACTTTTGACCTGGGTATGAACTGACCAAGGTTCAAAAGCTCTGAAACATGGCTGGGCTTGGAAAACTTCTGGGCCAACTTCATTCGAGACTCGGCCAGGTCTTGACCGTGTCAAAAAGTCAAAACTCGGTCTGAATATATGGTAAGAACACAAATAATTTATAATATTTTTCTCGAACTTCTAGAATTTCCATCCAGGTCCTCGAAATGGTTGTTCATGGACCACGGCAGGTCGGCCGAAGCTTGCCCAAGCCCAGTCTGTGGAGTTATTACTCCTAATACCGAGCTCTGGCTACAGTACAAGTGCCTGAAAATAAGGATTTGGCTCAGCCCATTTGCATATATATATGCCCCTTTGTGCCAGACATGTAGGATTGCTTGGCTTTAATAATACAAAGGCACAGCACAGCCGGACAGGCCTGGGCCTTCTAACTAGCAGGCTAAAATATAGGTTTGGGTTGAGCCCGCAGGACAACCACGTATCTTAAATGCGCCCCAATGTGGGTCAGATCCGGTTGAGGAGGACCCATAGTCCCATACTGATTTTTTAGGCATGTGGGCTGGACCTATGGCTGCAATTCTGATAAAATGGTCATGTGCAGGATAAGTGGCACGGTTCAATATGTTAAAGCACAGGTTTAATATTTAGCTAATGGACAAGATTGAGAAGCTGTTTGGTACCAAATCCCCTTGAAATCATAATTTACTGAAGTTCTAGGATTTCAGGTTATTGTAATTCTGAATGTCTTAAGTTTTCTTGACTCCATTTCTCTGAAGGTCTGAAAGTGGAATCTGGAAGAGAAAAAGAGTTGGAACAGCCAACACCATACGAATATCTAGTCCAAAATCAAAGTTTGTAGACTCAGAAACTCACTCGACTCGACTCGGAATGTGGAAGGTAACCGAGCCAAGTAACTCAGTGTTAGTCTGGTCGAGTACTCAGTCCATGTGACAACTGAGTCTGACGGACCAAGTCAACGAGCCCAGTTGACTTTTTTTTCTTCTTCTTTTCTTTGGCATCCTAGCTAAGGTGGGGGTTGAACTCTCTTAGATGCGCACATTTAAGGTGATGTGAACTCACACATGTAAGGAGACACAACTCACACATATGAGGTAAAAGCAACTCACATTTTGTTTAGCATCCATGGTCCGAGGGCAATAATTTTTCCTTTTAGGACAGTCGGATCGAGGGTATGGACACGCCCAGCATGAGAATCGCCCAAATTTGGTTTGGGGTAAAGTCTAACCCTACCAACCTCATCTCCGCTTAACTTGTTTAAAGCTGTTTGAATTATACATTCGCATCAACTTGGGCAAATAAGACTGAAGCGCTCTAATATATACACAATTGAATTAGTTTTAAGTCAATCAAACCCAAAAAATAAACTTATCAAACAACACCTTAATTTAAATAGCTAACAATCAATTTATTCTCACTTTTTGCTTGATGATAACGAGGTACTAGGGTTGAAGAGGAGAGGGATAAACAATAGTAATTTCCATTTCAGAGAGAGCAAGATTGAGATTGAATACTAAATTAAAGACTAATTAGTAACAACTCACTTTCATGTGTGTGTGTGAATGAGAGAGACATTACAAGTTGGCATGGCAGGGGGTTTTAAGTGAACTACGACAAATGCTAAATTCTATCTGTATGGTTTTTCTTTGAAAAGATTTGACTATGATCACCACGCTGGAGGAATAAGTTGGACATTAACATTACATGTACTGACATTGCTCGCATGTCACTATGACGGCTAATGTCTAACCCAAATACTAGGCCAGTGTGAAGTGGGGAGTTGTCTTATACATGGGTAATTTGTGTTTTAACATTCAAATGCTTTTCAAAAGATCTCAAGCTCTTCATATCATATGCAAAATGATAATCATGGAAGAAGGCCAGGGGAACACCCAAAAATGGAAAAAACCCCACGATCAGGGTGGACCCAAGTACAAGGGTATGGGGGCGGAAGCCCCCACCCGAAGTTCGGAATTCTTTAAAACCCACTATAAATTCTGAAAAATTATATATATATATATATATATTTTTTACATTTGCCCCTTCCCTATATATAGATTTTTTAAATAGAACGCCCCAAGGAGAATTTCCTGGTCCACACCGGCCTAGGACAGGAGGAATGGTTAACATGCCCTTGCCAAGCATCTAATGATGCAACTTTGTTGCATTTACACATTTACAGCCAATTGGAACAGAAGAATACAATCAATCCTTTGTGGTGTGTGTCCCACTATGGGTCCACCACAATGATCATGCCTAAGACAGGACATGATCCTTGGGATGTAACGTTGATCAATTGAAAAAATCTCAACCCTCTTGAAAATATCTCTAAAAACTGCACTGAACTTACCCAACTTTCTTCAATTGAAATGTATTAATAGACCATAGTGATAGAGAAACTTAGTACAGTTTATGAATACTGGGGATTTTTGCACCTAACAGCAACATCTCCTGTTTTGCTGTGCACTGATTTTCAAAACTGCCTATCAAATCTCATGACATTGTTTGATTGACTCAAAAGGAAGGCAAAAGCTTAAGGCATAGGTGCCATGAATGCATGTATTCTTGGGCGTTTATGATAATTTTCTGTGAAAGGGAAGTTTTTGATGATTCTCAAATTTTGAGGCAAAGGAAAAATTGCATATAGTTGACTTTGTTTGATGGGCTAAGGAGGAGTTGACCCTTGAACCTCACACCTAGCTACTTTGGTAAGTACTAATTTTCAATTAAGCTAAAGGTGTTTCAAATATGAATTTTAAACAATAAACATATAAATTAATCATAAACAGGGCAGGGGCATGCCGTAATTCGACTTGGGTCAATCCACAAGTCTGTATCTATCTTGAATCCCAAAAACCACTACCAAACATACCCTAATAGGAGCGGGTAGTGGTGATCAACCTTTTAACTCGATCCATTGCCATCCCTAAGCAGAACTATTTTCTGTTGCACCATCAGCACTCTATATCCAACATAGAGAATGTTGTAGAGAGAAGCAACTTCATTAGGTGTATTAAGTTGAACCATTTCTCTATAACAAAGATCATTGATGATTTGAATTTATCACAATAATGTTGTGACTTTTTAAAAACATCTTATCACAATAGTACATTGATAAATTCATCTAATTCATGGAAATGAATTTATCTCATTATTATAGTGATAACATCATGATTAAGAGGCAACAAAACTCATGATGATCCTTTTCCTTTAACAAAAAGCATGGTAATAAAACTCATGATGGTTTTTTTCCCTTTAGAAAAAGTATGCATTTCTAGTTTGCTGATCTTTATTTTATATATTAAAGAAATTATTTTATTTTCAATTATACACTTTGTGTTTATCCAAAACTCGATGACGACAGCGCATAAGAATGCTTGATGTTGTTTTCCAAAATAGGACTTGAGGACGTGTTTGTAGAGCCACTCTTAAATGCAAAGAAAGCTTTGAGATCTAACTAACTATAACAATAAAACACAAAAATATTGATGACCATCTAATCTAAAACCTTATAATAGATGATATTAATAAAAAGTTAATCATATTCACTATTCTAGCACTGAATGGTATAATATCCAATGAATCTAATTTTTTTTTCTTTTTTTAAGAGTCGGGTTTGTTTGGGGATACATATTAATTAGCATTGCTCAGGCTGATCCAAATCCACCCAACTCGACCCATTGCCACCATTGGCAATACCAAACCCAACCCTTTGCCATCCTCACCCAAGGTCAACATGGATTAGTGATATGGTTAGTACAAGTCTCCGAGTTCTAGTAAAGTTTCATGGTAAACACAGTGGTTGTCCAAGGTGTTCTTGGAGGTGCAAATTTTAGACCAGATCCGCTTTTGGAATAAGTGACCAAGACCATGGACATTGGACATAGTCAAAGTGGGTTTTATGGCATTGGGAGAAAAACAAAAAGAAGTCACCATCTGAGGCAGAGGTGACAAAATGGATTTTTCCTTGGTCCGAAAAGAAAGAAAAAACCCACATTTGTTTTTTTTAGCAATTGTCTCTCATGAGGACCATTTCAACGGTGCTGATGTGTGACCAGTAGCAATGGTGCACCATCAACAATGGCCCCCACAGCTCAGACAACATGTTTTGACAGAGACATTACCACAGCATAAATTTAGCTTGCACTGTATTAGTGATCCATGTAACTACTTGTAAATTAGTCCTAAAATCATTAACAGAGACAATGAATGAAACTCTATATTCAAAACGTTGTTTTAGTATATGGGGTATCTCTAAAGCTTATGCCAATTTGAATTTGTTTGATGAACAACCTGTTGATGAATATGCATAACATGCGCTAATCCTATATTTTTTTTAATATCAAACGGGTAATTCAATAATAGAATAAATTTGGATTGATGTAATATTTAAGAACCAATTCAATGATAAAACAAACTTAGATTTGACATACCCTAATCATAGGATCGTCGCTACTCATTAGTGAAATTACGACCTCTCCCACCGCTCTCCTCCGGGATCGATCTTGCATGTGCAAGTTTAATAAATCAATTTAAAAAAAAAATAAAAGCCATAAAATCTAGTGGAAAATAGCTTTGATTTCGGCTTTATTTTATGAAATTTTAGGGACCTCTCGCTAATTATTTTAGATGAAAATAAGATATATATATGCGAAAGAAATTTATTTTGATAAGATCGGATATTAGTAATTGGCCCCACTTTTCAGTCCTAGGTTTGGCTAGTTAAGTTCTTTGTCAGGGAGGGACGGGGAGAAGAAAAATCCCTCTTTTATTCTCATTCCTTCTCTCCTCACAACGGAGCGATTTTTGGCATTTTTATTCGTCCGATTCTTCCAAAGAAACGACCGAATTCGCAGGCGAGATCGAAAACCCAGATCGATTTTCACATGAATGGCACCCCCAAAACGTGCAATTTCGCCAATCGAGCTGAAGGTCTGACAAGGGTGGAGAGCTGCTTGCTTCCGGTATTGAGTTCCGGCGAAAACGTCTGCTAAGTCCGAATTTATGCGAGATTTCATGTCGATTTAGTCTTTTTTAGAGGATTCCGCATCTGGGTTTTGTTGGAAGAGGCTGGAAATGGGTTATTTGTTTTGTTTTGTTGCATTTGGTGGGTGTCAGGAACCGGAATCTGAACAGGGTCGTTACGGATTTTGAAGTTTGAAAGGTTTATGGTGGATAAGAGGTGCATTTCTTGCAATCTTTTCAATAGTTTGGAGTTTTATGGTTGATTTTGATTTTTTTGTTTTCAATGATTGAGATGGTCAAACTTATTTTTGTCATAGTTTCTGTTTATAATCAATGATCAAGCATTTCAAACAGTTTAATGTTATTGGGATGAATTGGTTTTTGATGGGTGAGGCTAAGATAACGCTAATGATGATTTGGTTTTATTTCATTCTCTTCATTGTTCCTTGTTCCTTCTCAATGACTGCTCAACCAAATCAGTTTATTTTTTTAAGCCTTGAGATGATGTTGATGATGATGGGATGATTTGGTTTTATTTCATTCTCTTCATTGTTCCATCGGAATGACTGCTCAACCAAATCAGTTTAATTTTTTCACTGTTCCACTTATTTATCTACTTGAGATTGATCTTTTAGTTTGAGAAGTATGTCTTAGCTGTGATTACCCAAATAAAGCACATGAGAATTTTTAACTGAATAGATTATTGTCTGTTCCACTTTGCATTTTTGGGTTGGTGTGGTTGTAAAAAATACATTCGGTGGATTCAATGTTGGTGATCATTGATCATTGCAGATAATGATTTGCAGGAGACATGAAAGAAAAATATCTGATGTGATGTTCTTTTGATTTCTGTACTGCATTAAATGTGTAGAGAAATGGGTAATCCATCATATTCAACATCTTGCTAGTGCAAAAAAAAAATTATGGTACATTCAATTGCACTCTGAACTGGCTAACAGGTTTATTTTTAGCATAAAATTGCATTTATTAGTTATATTTTTTGCATGCAACCATTTTCACCAGCAATAAGAAATGTATAATGTAAAAGAAGAAGAAGAAGAAGTTCCGTCATATTTTATAGGAGAAACCTGTGGCATTTACAAATTTGACTCCATCTCCTTTCAGAAATGATGCAGCACAAGTGGGGTTGCCACAGGATAGGCTTTCGGGTAATGAGTCAGATCCAACCCCAAGACCCATATGCAAGACCTAGGTCTGTTGGGCCCATGCCCAAGCCCCATGGTTATCCTAACAGGCCCAACTGTGTGCAGTAGAGGCCCAAATAAGTGATATAATCCAACAATCAGTTGTGCATTATTAGTTTTAATATCTTTCTTATTTTAGTCCTTTTCCTTTAGCTATCTTTCTAGTTTCAGTCTTTGTACTATTGATCCATGTATTGAAGAAAGGAAATGGATTCCATATATAAAAGAAAACCTACCTTCTATAATGTCCAAGTGTCCAAGAGGCCTATATTATTCTTGAAATCATTTTTAATGCTATTCACAATTTCTCCTCTCTTTCAGATAGAACCGTAGAAGTAAGTTGTGGTTAAATGTGCTTTTGATACATTAAAAGGTGCTCATGATTTCAACCTTAAGATGGCTGCGTTGGGTTGATTTCAACCTTTGTTTGATTTTTAACCACCACCATCATCAAAGCCTTGCCTTTACTATGTTGAGGTCAGCTACATGAATTTTGTTTCGGCCAAATCCTTTGATAGGCTGCAGTTCTTCAAATCTGTCCTTAGATAGAGAGATGCTACCCATTTAGCCTACTTCTTTTCCTTGAGGGGCCATCAACTTGCATAGAGAAACTTTGTTGGACATGTCCAAACCATCTCAAACAAGAGATGCTACCCCTAAATACTCCAAAATGCGATCATTTTTTATTTTATCTTTCCTAGTTTTACCTCATAGCCATCTCAACATTCTTATCCTTGCTATACTCATTTTTTTTTCAAGTTTTATTCCCGGCCAACGTCATGCTCCTTTGGTCTTACTGGTCTAATCGCTGTCTTGTAAAAATCTTGCTTCAATCTTGTTGGTATGAGCCGATCACAAAGAACTTTAGAACAAAGTCTCCACTTCAAAGCTCTTCCTCAATTTCCCAATCCTTACTAATTCGTAGAGCCAAGGTATCGGTAGGACTCTCCTTGTGTTTTTTCTTAAGCTTCAATCCTCACAGGGGTTGCATCTTTCTGCACACCCGTACTGAAGTTGCAATTTACATATTCCATATTTGTGTGACTTATTTTAAAACCCTTGGATTCAAAAGTCTTCTGCCGTCTATCAAGTTTTGAAATCACGCCATCTTTCAATGCATCCACCAATATTATATCATCTGCAAACACATACACCAAGGTATCTCCTCTTTAATATAAGTAGCTAACTTGTCTACAATCAGTGCAAAGAGATAAAAGGTTGAAAGGAACACACATGTGCAACTAGCAACCAATTCAAAAAACTTCAAAATTATTGGCAAAGGCTACAGAAGAATTATGGATTAAGATAGGTATTGCCTGGGCTGGTAAGGGTGTTTGGAGACTGGTTTCGGGATGGATAGGTGGTTTTTAGGGACTACAGTAACTTGGCAGCAGCTTCTGCTCAATTTAGGGAGGAAAGATGGAGAACTAGGGGTGTAATTGATTGAGGGCAGGTTTGGGTAAACCTAAGGTTTATTTGTTAGGGAAATCTGGGATTAAATAGGGGCAGAATGGAGGGATTTGGTGAAAGATATGGGGCTGATGCAGACATTGCTATTGTGAAGTTCTGTGATTTGTATAAATTAGGGCTAAAGGTTAGGGTGGTTCAGCCAAGGGTGATTTAGGTCTGGGTTAGTTGAAAGTGGAATCAAGGGTCTGGACTAGGGTTTGATTGGGGTAGAATTTGAGGTTTTAATAAAATCTAAATTGGGAAAAAACTGGAGATTTTCTTATAAAAGTTTGGTATGATTTTGGGGTGTGATTTGGTTTATAATGGAAAGGATTTAGTAGAAAACCTAGAGTTTTATATGAAACAGATTAGGGCTGATTTGGGATTAAAACTAGAAGGAATTGATGGGGTTTTTTGGGATCTTTTTCCCTTTTTTTTTTTTTTTATGTGTCAAAAATTGAAAAATATAGAAATGACTGAAGAAGAGGAATTGACAATAATGGAAAATCAAACAAACAAACTCCACCAGTTTACTATTAGTCCCAAGATCGATAAAAGGAGGAGAGTTTCATCAGGTTGATAGCCAAGGTTTGTTACACCAAAACCATAAATTCTGAAACACTGTTCCGGTATCATGCTAGGGTTTACACGCTATAAGCGATGCACTATCCGGTTTTGGTGTAAAGTAAACAAGAGTTATCATGCTACCTACTAAGGGTGCTCCCCTGCTATAAGTAACTCACTGCAACGGTGCCCAATTGTAGTGGAAAGTTGTCAAGAGCTTCTCCAATAATTTGGATGAGTGTGGGTAAAGAAGTTAATCCAGAAGAAGAGGAGAATTTGACTTGCTACTTGAAATATACGAACCCAATTGAATATGAGCAGTTAACTATCAGTGTGTTGGTGTCCCTATTCTACTCCTTTTTTTTTATCATATAAAATGCATGTAATGGGGGGGCACATCAACAAAATGGGGCATTTTTGCCATCTTTTTCTGTTGAAATCTTCATGATGAATTGCCTCTTAAATGTAAGAAGTTAGGTGCTCTCCTATGTATGGTCTCAAATATACAATTATCAGCCTATTCAAGAGAAAAAGAAAGATACTGTGAATAAACTAGCTGGCGTTATATAGGGTTTCTTTCTGCCAAAAAACTGAGAATACTCTGTGAATAAGCACACCATATTAACCAAAGATCGCTTTTTATGACAATGTAAGGGCATTTTATTTCCACTTTTAATTGTTGATTTACTTTTGCCCCCGCAACAGAAAGTTCCTGGTTCTGATCCTATCTTCATGTTCATCCCATTCTCACTCAAAAATGTATGCATAGAAAATATGTATATATTTTCTTTTCCTTGCAGTATCAGGATTATTTTTCTTTTTAATTTGCACAATCATATTGGGCCACATTGATGGTTGTGTTATTATCTTTTGATTGGTCATTGGTGGTCCTAATATGTAACAGGTATGATGGAGATATCATTCTTAAAGTCTCTGATCAACAGCATCTCTCGATTCAATCATTTTTCTTCACGCTGCGACACAAAGTCGGAACTAATTCGTAAATATTATCAGAAGATAGATGAAGCATTGAAATTCTTGAGGCCCATACTTGATGAAATTGTAAAATCTGAGATAGCTTCAGATGGAAAACTTAACAAGGCATTGGAAGAACTGGATGTGGTTGTTAATGAAGCCGGGGAGCTCATGGAAAGCTGGCAACAGATGACAAGCAAACTTTGCTTTGTAAGTGCAGTCCAGTGTTCTGTGGTAGCTTGTTATTCTTCTTGCACATCTGTAGTAATGTACTGGATTTTGACTAGAAAAAGCGTAAGATGTTGCCACATTTTCCCCCCTTAAGCCTGATAAAGCAACTCCACGCTCTTAAACATGGCTCACATACATGAGGTAAAAGCCACTCATCTATTGGAAGTTGGAACCCCCTGTCCATGGACCGTGGCCCTAGGCCCCAGGCTCCAGGCTCCCAAATCATACTGTCCTGTGACCTGACGATCTTAACCTTTTGACCAGAGGATCTTTTAGGACGAGAATGAATGGTCATCAGAAAATTAGTTGATTTCTTTTTTCTTTTTCTTGTTTACTATGTTGTCCTTATGTTTAGGATCTTTGGTCAGCATGATTTTGGTTATGAAACATCCAAAGTCGGCCTTCCAATGAGCGGTTTGGATCAATTATATGACATCAAGTCATTGGTCACTTGAACAAAAGTGATAAGTGCTTTAGTCTATCCTTTAGTCACCGTAAAACGCAACCTGGTGTTTGATACATTATTAATTGTCAGTGTTCTTTTGGGACTCATGATATTTGGGATATTGTTTTTACAAGTCTTTGCCCCAAATTCATGTTTTAGGTATTAATGCCGCTGATAGTGGGTTTTTGGTATTGAGGGAGAGGTTTAGTCATTTTTAATTTCTCTGTCTCCCCAAAGCATGGTGGAAACCATCCAAAGACGTCCTCCTAAGTTATATATCCATAGAATGGCACTAGCGTAAATTCTTAGAACTATTACATGAATGTTGAGTGGTGATGTAAAGGCAATGCTAGCAATTATTGCTATGTTGCTTCTACTTGCCTCACGTCGTGGTGATCCAGCCTCTTCATTCATTATACTGGGATGGACCATCTGTGAAAAATCTCTCTGGTTAGATTCTTTCACCATCCATAACATCCATGAAAAAGGATTAGAATCATCTATCTGAATTTGAGAACTTAAACAGACTGCATCTAGTTTGGAAATATTTAATCCATGGGAGTTTTGTATGTGATCGAACCAAGGAGGGATGTAACTGAAATTAAAGCCTTGGCCAAGGAATGCAGTGGACACTTACCACATATATTATATTTTATTATATATCCCAAGAGTGGTGAATTTAGAAGACAAGTTGGCTAAAGCAGAAGCTTCAAGGTGTGGGTTATTGCAAATGCCGCACCATATCAATATTTGAATTTGGATATTGTTATATAGTGGGCTAATTTACTCATTGCCTTAGTGGATACGTTTGTATACCTTTATTTTCATTTAATTAAAATCGTCATCAGTTATCAAAAAAATCAAGTAAAACTATGTTGAGGTTTGTGATTTCTTTCAGAGAACAATAGGGAATATAACAAAAGATGGTGCAACTTAAAATTTGTTGAAGCTTTTGATTTCCATTGCAGGAACTTTTACTTCCATCAACTCCACATGCATAAATACTTCTCTTGCATGATGATTTAGTGGAGATATGATCGTTGGTCTCCATTTGTGTTATTGTCTGTTGCTTATGTTGCTGGTATTTTATTTGGTACAGAAATGTGAAGTTGAAACTGCATTTAGTGGGCTGTCTTCCCGTGTATGTGGGCTCTCGGGTCCAGCCCCCTTGGCCGGGTTACCCAAAAAAAAGAAAAAAAGCCTTTACAAAGTCTAATAACTTTTCAAGGCAGTTGTTTCTTCTAATAAAACTTTAGCTGCAATTTTAGCAGAACTGGAAATCTTTTAGTCACCCTGTAAATTGCTGTCTTCTGTTTGAAATGCAGGTTTTCCAAATTGAATCATTAATAACAAAGATTCAGAAGTCTGGGCTTGAGATTTGTAGGCTTCTGAATTCTCTTCTTCAGTCCCTCACTTCAGATTCATTGTGCATTCAGGTACTGAGAAAATCATATGGAGTTCCATGCCTCTGTGTGTGTGTGTGTGCATTGAAAAAGATTTTGTTGAAATCGGTCCATTTCTATGTTGCTGCACATGCAACTGTAGCATCTATGTGAGAAATCTTAGCATTCTATCAGATGGGCCTTGCCATGCAATTCCCCTGAGCAAAACATTCATGTTAGTCCTGCTCATTAGGTGGAGAAGTGCAAGGAAAGATGGTTAGAAAAGGCATAGGCCTTTTAACTGTCCATTTGGACTAACCACCTTCTCATTGGGTGGAGAAGTGCAAGGAAAGATGGTTAGAAAAACCTTAGGCCTTTTAACTGTCCATTTGGACTAACCATCATATGAAGTCTAAGATACATGGTTAAAAAGCTAGGACTAGTGATCAAGTGAAGCCTAAGGAAAGATGGTTAAAAAAACTTGTCATTTTGTTTGTCGGTTCTTTTTTCCACATTCAAAATGTCCATTTTTTATTCACACCATGTTCCATCTGTACCAGCCACCTTTTGTTTGCTGGGGCATCTACAGGACGGACATCTTTGGACATGATTCTTTTGTCCTTACATTTTAAACCGAAAAATCTTTATTTGAAAAGGGCAGCATCATATCTCAATCAAATAGATTTCCTTCTATTTCTGCTGACTCACTAGCATTCTCTCTCACATGTATTATTCAGCAATGTATACAAAGTTTTCAGCTCATAGGGTCTGAACAAACGTCTGATGTCATAAAAGAAGTTCTTAGATGTTTGCAAGAGAACACCACACCTAACTCCGAAAGCCTGGTGAAGATTGCAAGCAGCTTGAGCTTGATATCAAATCAAGAGCTACTACTGGAGGCTGTGGCCCTTGAGAAGGTCAAAACGAAGGTGGACCAAGATAAAATCAATGGAGTGACAGATCATATTGATCATATGGTTGCACTTGTCACACTTGTGCATGACAACCTCATTGAGATAAAACAATGTAAAGCTATCAATGGGGTGCCTATTCCTCCCGACTATTGTTGCCCTCTTTCCCTTGAATTGATGTCTGACCCAGTTATCGTGGCATCAGGACAGACCTATGAACGAGCCTACATAAGGATATGGCTTGATCAGGGCCTGACGGTTTGTCCCAAGACACGCCAGACTCTCTCTCATACAAATCTAATTCCTAACTACACAGTCAAGGCACTTATCGCAAATTGGTGTGAGTTAAACAACGTCAAGCTTCCGGATCCAGTAAAGTCAGCAAGCTTAAACCAGCTCCCTCTTCTTCCCTCTGCAGATTCTTGTGCTGGAGATCCTCTTGGTTCTCCTCAAATGGGCATTGCTTCAAGGATGAGTGGTCCAAGATCACCCGATTCAATCAAGTATATGGTTAGTTCCCATCAAAGTGTTTCTTCCAATGGGAACCATAACAGTTCAACAATTCATCTGAACTCATTCATGGAGGGTGGGCCATCTTTGGACACCGAAAATGTGGTTGAGGTGGATATGACTCGAGTATCACCAGGCAGTTCCAAAGATACAGAAACAGCTTCCGTTAATGAAAAAGATGGTTCTGATGGGCAAGCTCTGATATCATCGAGGGAGGATCTTTCTGTAGCCGGCAGAGTTGATGAGCAGTTTCAAGGTCATAACAGAAGTGTGTCAGTCTCGAGTGCCATTGCCAATTCTGATTATCAAGAAGGAGCTGGAGAAGCCACTGAGGCCTCGCGGTCGGGTGATCTCACCCATTACAGTAGCGATGTGTCTGGTGAGCTGATATCAGAGGCTTCTGCACCTGCCCCTCCACGTAGAGAACCTGAGCTCTCCCAGTTGGCTGAGGCACGATCCAGAAGCCAAATCATCTGGCGACGACCATCTGAGAGGTTTGCTTCAAGGATTGTGTCGTCTCCTTCCTTGAACTCAAGACCTGATCTATCAGGCGTTGAAGCCCAAGTTCGGAAGCTAACTGAAGATCTCCAGAGTGATTCAGGTGACATGCAAAGAGCTGCAGCAGCTGAGATTCGCCTTCTTGCTAAGCACAACATGGACAATAGGATAGTGATTTCAAGCTGTGGGGCCATCCCCCATTTGGTTAATCTACTTCGTTCAACTGACCTGAAGACCCAAGAGAACGCCGTTACTGCACTGCTGAACTTATCAATCAATGATAACAATAAGTCCGCTATTGCTAATGCAGAGGCCATTTACCCTCTCATCCATGTGCTTGAGACAGGGAATGCAGAAGCAAAAGAGAATTCCGCGGCAACCCTTTTCAGCCTATCTGTGATTGAAGAGAACAAGGCGAAAATTGGGCGATCTGGGGCGATCAGACCTCTGGTGGAATTACTTGGGAATGGGACTCCTCGAGGGAAAAAGGATGCTGCAACTGCTTTGTTCAACTTATCTATATTTCCGGAGAACAAGCTACGGATTGTGGAAGCTGGAGCTGTGAAGTATCTTGTGGAACTGATGGACCCTGCAACTGGTATGGTTGACAAGGCAGTGGCTGTCTTGGCTAACCTTTCAACCATACATGAGGGGCAGACTGCAATTGGACAGGAAGGAGGGATACCGGTTCTTGTAGAGGTGGTCGAATTGGGTTCCTCAAGAGGGAAGGAAAATGCAGCGGCTGCTTTACTACTGCTTTGTACAAACAGCAACAGATTCTGCAGTATGGTTCTCCAAGAAGGTGCTGTTCCACCATTGGTTGCACTTTCACAATCAGGCACACCAAGAGCTAGAGAGAAGGTACATTGATTATGATTATGGCTTCATAGATGTGCATGCACTACAACGTATGTATGTTTTACCATCTAAAATGAGCTTTATCTGATATTAACACGTAATCGAAGCCCAAAGGGTTTAGTTGGGTGTCACGACCCGGACCCGAATTACGATAACCCTGAGCCGTGAGCACATACTTACTCCTGTAAACTCCGAATTAACCGAAGTTAAAACGGAATCCACAAGGGATAACATTCTCAATAAACTTGTCAAATACACAATTTTTGCGAAAACATTTATATTTGACAATATCAATTTACGATTTACATGTATACAAAAAAAAAAGTCCTCATACATGTATCATTTCCATCATTTGCTTGTCAATCGGTGTATATCCAAAACACCATGCAATAACAATTAATTACATTTCAAAATGATTATACAAAATAAGTTTTCAAAATGTTATAGTTCTTTATCACACTCGGATACCTATATCAAATGGTATCCCGACCATTCCATTCGTTTAGTCCTCATCAAGGAACCGAAGCGGTCTCTTCCGCTGCTGGACTGGCAAAGGCAATCGGGCCTGTAATGCCATCAATAACACTAGTGAACACGACGGTTCAACAATGTATAAACAGATCTTGTAATAGCACATGTTGATACATATACTGAATTCATTAAATCTATTTAGTAGCAATTACCATTCTAGACAAGTCTAGATAATTCCTTCAATGACTATAGGTAAACTTAAGAGTTAATCAATAGACATGTACAAGATGGTTTCTACCATAGCCTTCATTTCATTCATTTCATTTCATTTACCATCTTCCCTTAAAGGAAGGATTCATCTTCCAAATGGAAGGCATCAATCAATACCCATAGATATGATCGAAATATGTGAGACTTACTAGTGTCCTGGCCAGGGACAACTAGCATCACCACGGAGCTCCGGAACGCCCCAAATCCATCTACTGCAGTAGGAATAGTCATTTGTTTCATTTATTAATTCATTGAACTCATTTAAAGTTCTAATACCATAGCTAGGTAGTGCCAGACTCAAGAGTTAATGCTTTCTAATAAGCAATCCATTTCTGGATTCAATTCAATTCAATTCAATTCTCTTCATAACAAGAGAAGGGAATAGCGGTAATACCAATGTCACTAGATTGGGACCCTACAATGTAGAATACGATATAATGAGAGAACTTACTAATCATTTATGGTTCTACTTAAAACTGTCTCAAATCTAAACAACCATTTGGGTGTAACCATTGGTTTCCAAATGCACTTGTTATCCTCGATGGACATCACATTTATATATTTAATGTGTTCATTGTATTGTTCCCGTAATTATCACCCATGGAAGTTTAGGCTTAAAACTAATTTAGTGAGCACTTATACTCATAAGAAGTACTCCAAATCCATGCAAAAATCCAAAATCCACCGGTCCGATCAATTGGCCAAAATTTCACTTACAATTAATGTCTGGACCTGTATCAGGTGCGCTCGAGCGAATCCAAGTTCACTCGAGTGGACGTCTGATAGAACGTTGGTTTTGTTCGCTCGAGCGAACTGTCCAGAATTCCGAAATTCTGAACGTTCACTTTGTCACAGAACGTTGGTCGCTCGAGCGAACTCCTGGGAGTTCGCTCTGTCTAGAATTCTGTCTAGAATTCCAACTCCGAATTCTGAACATTCACTCTTTCACTCCCATTTCAATCTCCATTACTCATCCATAGCCTGCAATACCATTGGAACCTCCTGTTCCCTCCTCACACATCATCCATTCACAAAACAACACTTCTAATCGTTCATTAACCATTTTATACAATCCATAAACAATCCCAAACTCAATGAAAAATGCACAAAGTTCTATGAACTTCTACAATGATTAACACTAATCACAAGCTAATGCTTATATTTGCCTCTTTTGAAGCTTAGTAGCAAAAGCCCTCTTTCCTTAGCTTGGCTTGACACAAATCTTCCCCAAAAACTCAAACCCTAATCCATAAAACATGCAAATGAACTCCTATGAGCCATTTGTGCTAGAAATCACTACAAAACAACTAATAGAACTTGGAAATCCTAAGAGAAGACCAACTACTTACTTGTGGCTCCAAGCAAAGAGATCTTGAGTTCTCTTTCAAGCTCTATCACTTCAAAATGGAGGAATGACTCGAGGAAGAAGATGAAAATGAGGCCTCCCACTCAAAACCGCTTAAATCTCTCCTAATCTCACTCTTGATAAAGAAAAATGGAAAAGAAGGGAGATGATGAGCCTAGGGTTTGTTTGGAGTGGAATGAGCTTATTTCCCTCATCTCATTCTAATATAAGGTCCTCTTACACAAAAACCCCATCTTATTAAGTTTTATTACATTTTGAGTCAAATGAAGCCTCATTTGGTCCATTTGAGGTCAAATGGAATCGCTTCTATTATGAAAGTTAACGTACTATTCGAGATACACACGTTGGTATCAAGAATTTCCGTATTTGATGAAATACATGGAAACCAGTATTTACGAAAAACGGAAAAAGTCCTTAGTCTACCTTGTTTGAGTCTAAACTCATTTTAACCAATTCAATTTCACTCCATTATGCTTAATGCATCATTTGAGACTAATTTGTCTCTCTTTGCTCATTAATCTTCATTAATTCAATTACTCATGCTTAACTAGCATTAATCCTAATTAATTAGCCTTAATCATGATTAGTTTGGGTTAGGGTGTAACATTGGGCATGAAAAAATTGGAAGTATCTGAAATAGTAGGTGTTCATCTATTAATGTTGCACTAAGTGTAGGGGGCCCCTTCCTAATCTAGTTAGAAGTCACCATCCTGGCTGGTGGGATTAAAAGTGCAACTTACCTTTCATGATATAATGTTATAGATGCTCCATGTCCTAGCAAACTGAGCTGGATAATGTAGGTTATAATATATGTATATATATATAATATAGGGGCTAGCTCTCCTATGCTGAAGCTTAGCTTATCCTAAGCTGAAACAGTGCCGGTCCAACAAATCAAAGTCGATTATCGTTGTTTTTTGCACGATGGTCGTCTCCAAAATCAAGATAAATCCAATCAGAACTAGATTTTCCAGTTCCATCATGCAAAAAACAGATATAATCAACTTTGATATGTAGGACCAGCACTATTCCAGCTTTGGAGAGCTCTGCTCATATATATATATATATATATATATATATATATATATATATATATGAGAGATGCTCCCATGAGAGATGCTCTCAGCTTACTATGAGAGATAAGGTGGGGGCCCTCACATCCATATCCAATGCTAACAACTTAAATGTGAGGGCCCCCACCCCTATCTCTCATATAAGGTGAGAGATATCATCCATAAGAGTATCTCCCTATATATATTGATGGTCACCCTTAAGAGAGGAAAGATATGATCTGATGCTTTAGATTTTGTAGTGTTCTGATGCACCCACTTCATGCAAGTGTTGAACGTGGTTTGGTGATTCATGCTTAGATCTTTGGCCCAACCCCTGGAAAATGTACTAGATTGGGAAATCTGAGTCATCCAACCAATTTTCATTTGTTCTCTTTGCCCCGATAAATACTTGTACACCCGCACACACTCAAGTCCCTCACTAGTAGCGCTACAGTCAGGGATTGATCCATAGTTTTTAATTTATCATTTTTTTTTATAATTGTAAAAAAAAAAATTCCACTAAAAAGAAGAGAAACAAAGCGAACATGAAAAAAGATACTAAAAACAAACCACTAGCAAATGTTAATCAGAACTAAACATTAAAACTAACAAAAGAGCAAAAAACTCCTTCCCTTGCAAGACCATCTGCCATATCATTGGCCTCTCTAACAAAATGATGAAAATAAGCTTCCACTTGTCTCGAAATATCTTGCATTTCCTCCACCCAATCAGCTAGCCTCCAAGGATGAGATTCTTTCCTAGAACCCCATTGAATAGATGAAAACGAATCATCTCCTAGAATAGGATTGCACACACCTAACTGGAGCAACTAATGACGCCCTATTAGAAGCGCAGACACTTTAGCTTCATTGGCATCCAAACAATCCACTGGTCTACTAAAATTTCTAATAACATTTCCATTCCAATCCCTGACAACACCTCCAACCTCACCGCTTTGAGCACTTCGCAAAAAGCTTCCATCAAAATTAAGCTTAAAAATATCAACAGGAGGATGACTTCACTAAAGTCTATGAATTACTATGGCACAACGGACCCCATTAAAAACTGCTGCCTAGGAGTGATTCAGATCTTCCAAAGAGACACCAACGAATTCCTTCCTCCTGCTCGTCCATTCTGATACAAACGAAATAATGGAATCAACAACCTCTTTAACAGAAGAAGAGGTATCCCTAAACACTCTTTTATTCCTTTTCAACCAAAGTTTCCAACAGGTAGCATAAAGCACAAGCTTCCAAAGAATATTACGACGCCCATATTTACTCCCTAAATTCCATTGGAGAAAAAAGATCTTTAACAGATCCAGGCATCACCCATTCAATTTCAAATAACTAAAAAACAACAACCCAAACGCCATAAGCAAAATTACAATGAATCAATAAATGATGCACTGTTTCCTTATCTTTTAAACACATAGGACACCCATTGACTATTAAATGATTTCTTCTTAATTTATCAGTAGTCAAAACTTTATGCTAATCATTAATTTATCACTAATAATTAAAAAATCAATTTATGTTTTGCCAATTTTATTAATAAATCCAAAAAATCCTACATCTGAAAATACCCCAACATTTTTCGAAGATATAATTTTCCAAAATTTTATGAGGGCAGTTAAAGTACAGAAGCACTATGGCTGATCAAAATGAATCCGAGCTGCTTATGATAAGCTATTTCTCCTTGTTTTAACACTAAGAGTTTGGTCTCACACCAACCAAAGTAGGATGCATGTTGGATTGATTGCATGTAAATCAATTTATCCATAATTAATGAAATTTTGCTATTGATTAGCTTGTGATAGTTTGATGGGCTGCAGTGTTGTGGTAGGCATGGATGGTTGAGAGGGCAGCATTGAACGTCATTCACCCATTTAAGATAAATGGTGCAATGTTAATGGGTAAATGCCATAATAATGCAAAGTATGAGTCCAGATCCCGTGTCTCACTCATGCTTTGTGAGTGTGAAACTCCACAATAAGGCCCATGTATTGTACCTCTTAACATTTCAAAATAAATGCATTTCACTGTAGTCCCTTTACCTAAATCTGAATCCAATAGAATTTGTTCCCACCATATGATTGAGCATGTGATTAAGTGTGTAATATGCTCAATTTTATGGTGGGACCAACTTTTTTGCGAGTAAAATTTGGTCCCATTGAAAGGAACAACCTTCATTTTAAGCAGTTTGGATTATCAATAAGTGGGCCCTACTATGGAGCTCCACTCTCCTATTTAAAGAGTGAGACCTCAAAGTTGAGTGCTGCCCCCAATCCCTACCGGCTTCTCCACTGATGATGGGGCCCATCGGAGTATTGGTCTGTTGTCCATGTCACCGAACCATGTGACATTATATTCCATCTGGTGCTAGGCACATGTGCGCGCGCACACACACGCATAGTCTTTTAACTATGATGCATGCACGCAGGCTCGCAATCTTTTAACCATGACTCAATCTGGATGTATTAATCTTTTGCAGGCACAGGCACTTCTTAGCTTTTTCAGAAACCATAGACATGGTAATGCTGGGAGGGCTTGATCTCTGCATGCGATCTGTCTTGGCAGCTTCCAAGTTGATATTATGAGCCCCCTTTTCTTTCTTTCGTTTTTTTTTTTTTCCTTTTTTTTTTTAAAAACAAAATCGATGCCCTTAGGATAGGTGTGTGCAACTTGCAAGTAAAATGAGCGTGTGGATTCCTCGGTTGCAATAATGGCACCAGATTGTTGGGTGTTGCTTGTCGAAACAATTCTATAGAGAGTTGAATTGAGATGGTTCTTGTTCTGTTCTGATTCTTGTATATGCAATGAAAATTATATACTGCAGCTGTTTGCAGCTCTGTAATATGATGGATGATGGGTATTCTTTTGTATCTAATTGAATGATAAACTGGCCTTTTTCTCCATGCTTGCTTTCCCCCACTCTTATATCATATGTTGTTTGACATGCTAGTCTCATTGCCAGTGCCTCATATCTAAGCCTTGTTGCCATGCTTCCTCTGTTCAGCCACCTGTCTCTTTTTCTAACATGCTTTCCTACTTAAGCCTGATTAAGTTAACGTTATAATATATTTTTCCTTATCCCTGAAAAAAAGGCTTTCTTTTTGAGGATTATTTGCTATGAGAATGTTCAATTGTAGAGAGTCTAGGGCTTTTAGATGCCAAACATTTTTTTCAGAGCAGTGCTCTCAGTTCATAAGACCCTCTAAAATAGTGGAGAGTAGATATGAATATGATAAATACAAACTGGACACTGCATTGCTCTTTTGTATCAATTTGTTACAAGTTCTCTCTCTTCTTTTTAAGGACATTTTACTTGTCATGTGATATTTGAGTTCCATGTGCTCATCTGAGTTTGTTCCTGCAATGTTTAGTTCTTTGGAGTTTTATTTACCTATGCTTGTTGGATGATGGATTAAATGTTCAGCAACCTTTCTGTTTGATTCAATTGATCAACACGTTTATGTACTTTGGCTGCATGATTTATGGACCCCAGGGGCATCAATATGATTGAAGTGTCCCCAACATTTTTTTAACCCCTCCAGAAATCACCATTGGATTGAACACTGAAAATATGGTTTGCTCTCAAAACTGAATAATCTTTGCACAGTGTGCCTTGTGGTGAATATTAAGCCAACCAGAGTGGTATCTTGGAACCTGCCATATAACCACTGCTTTTTTTTTTCTTTTTTTTGATATTTATAAACAACCACCACTAATTTTCTCTTTTGCATATGATCAACTATGTCAACCACTCAGATCTCTTTTCTGTCAACGTGATCTAATTCTGTTAGCACAGTTTTTCAGAGAAGGCAGAAATGCACTTGACATTAACAAAGTAGGTGGTCCATGAGCAGTGTGCACTCACAATGAGGGGCAACTGAAACAGTTTGTGGTCCTCTAGCTTACCAAATGTGAGAGTTTTTTTGTTTTTGTTACTAAAAATATAAGAGAAAACATTAGTCAACTTTCAAAAATACAATTCATCATATGCTGAGAATTATCTAATCTAATGCAGCCAAATGAATGGTCAGTACATGTACATAGGTCTATTTCAACTATCTATCTTGTGGCAGTGGGATCACTTGGTTGTCAACGTTTAATGAACCTTATTCTTCTAAGTTGACTATGCATTAATCCCTTTTGTATTTGGTATTTTGGTAAGTGGACTCTACAAAGTGTGCCATGTTCCCCATAAATTTTAGGCCAAGAGAACTTTCCTTGTGAGTTTGAGTTTTCTTCTTTTTGGCCGGAGTGATTCAAAAATTCAATAATCTGATCTCTTAGAAGTCCACCAGGGGGAGCATCTTGGAAAATCAAGCCACTCAAGATCACAACCACCTTGTTCTATTGTCATTAAAGAAAAGTTTACTTCAATCAATGTTATGGCCACCATCTAGGATTGTCATATACAATTTCATCCACTGCTCAGCTGTGATTAATCCAATCTCTCCACATAGAATCATGCTTGAATCACCAATGCTTTTAATTGGACATCGAACAGTACATCATCCACTGTTAGATTTTTTTTTATCACAATAGACATAGCACAAATTATAGCCATTAACATTAAGGATAAAATATAGAAGGGGAGGGTAGGGTCATTCGATGGTTTTATTAGAATCGGGATCATCTGAGGATTTCCCCCACGGTGACCAAGAGTGGACCAATCACGGTCCGTCATGTTACAGTGGGCAGCCCCTGCACGGATGTACGACAAGCTGTCCGCGTGTATTGTAGGTTGCTTATGGTGACGTGGCGGACCGTAATTGGTTCACTCAAGGTCACCGTTTTTAGGTCCGACATCGCATATCCTCCCTTCTTTGCATGCATTCAGGTGGAGCATAAAAGTATTTTCATTTGTAATTTCAGGCTAATTTAGGGAATTTGCATTTTTTTTTGAGTCCTGATCCTCTATTGCACTTGATGTCACATGTTCATCGTAAGTGGATCATTCACGATGAGTTAGGTCGGCACAATCCCACTTTCAGCCTCTCTCCATCCGATTCAAACTCTCGTTGTGGCGCACCTTGATTGGTTTACTCCCGGTGAGTGTGCATCAAGCTGATCCGGATTTTTTTTTTCTTCCCTTAATTGGAAGGGCCAGTGGGTCCCACTAGCATGCCACGTGGCCACAACCCCTCCATCCCGGACACTGGGCTCTCTCCAAAAACGCGTACAAAGTTTACTTTCTCACGGCTCGTGTTCAAAAGCCTTTTTAGGGGGATTTGACCGTTGGAGATGAGATGTCTCACCCCTCTCAATTCAAACTTTATTCAAATGCCATGCCCTTTAAAATACAAAAACTAGCCGTTGCTCTCTCCCTTCAAACGTTCTCTCCTCTTCTCTCTTTGCAATTGTGCTCAATTTTCTTTGATTTCTCCATTCATCTGCAGTTCCCCAACAAAAACCCTCTAATTTTCTTCCTCATTCACCCCACAAATGATGTGCCCATCTGAAACTTCCATGGCAATTCAAGAAATCAACCCCCCAAAAGAACCCAGACCCCCTCACCCTCTCCACCAAATTGCAGAGAGCCCCACCCACAAGCTCCTCCTCAAGCAATGGCTCAAAGAAGAAGACCTCATCGCCCGTCGCATCGCTCTCAAAGAGACCCGAATCGACGCCACCCGGAAAGAGATCACACAGCTCTACTGCTTCTTCTTCCTATTCCATTCAACTCTCCTCCTCCTCCTATACTCGGCTGCTGCGAGGGACCCGAAAGCCGCCTGCCGTCGATCTTGGATCCCCACCGCAATCTCTTTAGTCTGCTCCTTGGCAATCATCTGGGCCATCCGCTACAAGACTGATGTGGAGAGCCATATAGAGAAGCTTCTGAGGAGGGAGAAGGAAGATGGAAAGCTGTTGTTGAAATGTGTGGAGGAATTGAAGAAGAAGGGTGTGGAATTTGATCTTTTGAAGGAGGTGGATGCGTTGAGGAGAGCCAAGAGCTTGCGGGTGGAGACAAAGGAGGCGAGCAAATGGTCGGCAAGGGACTTTGTTTCGCTCTTCTTCGTTGCTGCTTCTTGCATGGTTCTGGGTCTTACAAGGGTTGTATTGTGTAATTAGGGTCTGGAAGGGTTTCTTTCTCCTTTTGTTTTGGTGGTGGTGGTGTTCACCAAGAAGAATCTTCATTCTGCTATAGATGGGGTAAATCTTTTTTTTTTTTTTTTTTTTCTTTCTTTCTTTCTTTTTTACTTGGGTAGTTGGAGAGGAAGATTTGCAGAATGTTTTGTTCTGCTCTTTTGTAATCATTGAAACCAATGAAGGAACCAAGAATAAAATGGATAAATAGAATGTTGATTTTAGTTTATACTCTTGTTTTTGGTGCTCTATTTTTGCATCTAAAATGTGTCTTTCTGAAACTGATTATGGAAGGGATGATAAGATAACACAATGGGCCTTGTTCTGTTGCATTTGATTTTGTAAATGGTTTCTTCTGAAACTTTTGAAGCTTTTCACAATTGGGTTTGTGTATTAGGTTTGTTTAGTCAATAAAATTTCCTGAAGTGCATGGTTGGGAAGGTTTATTAGGCAGGGTAAATAAACCTAAGGTTGTCTTCTGCAGAGGGGGATTGGGGATATCTCAGGTTATATTCTGATTGTATTGTCATAAGTGAAGGCGTACACAGTTCTGGCAAATTCTTTGCCAATGGGATTTCGTTTGAAGGTTCTCACATACCAATCTTTAAAAATAGCTACTTTTGTATTAGGGTTATAAACAGCATACTTTTGTGTTAGATCCAGGATCTATCAAAATTTGATGATAACCATTCCAAGGCCTTAGATCTGAAGCTGCATCCAAAATTTTCATTTTGTAAATATGAGGGATATGGATATGATGATGAAGGGAATATCCAGATCTAATTAGCCATTGTTGTCCTAGATAGAAATCCTACAAGATATAAGCAGGTTGAATTTGGGTTGGATCTGGGGGCATATTCAGATATTCTGGTTCTAGACCTGAATCCAAATCTGTCTCAATTATCCAGATCTAAGTCTGAGTCTGAATGGAATAGGGTCTGGATTTAGGTTTGATTCTAAGCTGTATGCATGATTATCTCTGAAACTTACAGTTATATGTTGTCGTAACAGTTGCATATCCAAATGGTTTGGACTTTGGAGTAGGACCTTAGGTTTAATTGTATCTTAGATTAGTGGATTTGACTACAAATTTAAATATTAACTAGATCCAAGATGGTTGCAGAACTTGCTTTGTTTTGAGCTAGATCCTTTGGGCCATCAATTTGACAGATTAAGTAAGTAGCACTACTTGTATTGTAGTATATGTGGAAATGACCATTGTGGCCTGTACTGACTAGGGTTGGGTCCATTATTGTATTGGTTAGTGTGGGGTGACTGAATATAAGGATTGACAAACGAAGATCAATACTGATAGGTCAACAAAAAAAAAAAAGAGTCATCTATTGATATCAATAAAATCTGAAAAGAAGTTATATGAAGATCAAACCTATCAGCGCTCCATGTTAAGCTTTATAGAAAATGGGCCTTTAGGTTCCATCACTGAACCATAGCAGTCAGTTTAGGGCCTTTTACTTTAGCCGCTATTGAAGTCCTAGGAATGCTAAGAAATGCCTTTTTACCAAAGAGGTTAAAAGCAAAGGACTTAAGGTGAAGACCCAAAAGAAGCGATCGAATAAATGCCCCTTCGATAGGAAATTGATTATTCACCTATCACTCTAGTAAATTTATTCTAGAAAAGTGATGATCTCATCTACGTCTCTGCCCTAAACCCTTTACTACTCACTTCTTTAACAGTAGTACAGTACTTTCATAAATTCCTTTTACTTTGAATTCCTAGGAATTTTATACAAGATAGGCAAACAGGCCTTTAACATCTTGGTTCCATACCTTTACCAAAAAAAAAAAAACACCTTGTTTCCATACAAATCAATGCCCTTTACACTTTCTGTTTCCTTTTTTTTTTTTAATTTATTTTTTGAAAGTACCAAATATATTTTAGAAAGAACCCTGAAAGTTATTTCATACTGAGTAACAAACTTTAAAACAAACTATTGCTTGTTGAGGGTTATAGACTTGTTAGAAAATGGGAAAAATTGGAAGTACCAGTACTTTTAATACTGAGTGTCTGTTACAGGAGAAAAGATTTATGTCATTTTCTGCTCATTTCATATTTTTCTATTTTTTGATGGGAAAATCAGTTAGAATTCTGTTACCGCAAATTTAGGGAATTTGTTAGAATAATACAGCTGGAGGGAAACTTCATCATAGCTTATAAATAGCTGATGAGAGGGTTGTTAGGGCATTCGAAAAATTTTAAAATGAAAAATCTTTCTCTCTCTCTTTTCTCTCTTATTCTCTCTTATTCATCTGAAATCCGCCATTAAAGCTTAAGGTGAGGTTGCCTCCCTTATCATTGGTATCAGAGCGGTGATCCTGCTCTTAATTCATACAAATTGTCATTTTCTGGAGAAGTTTCAGCTCTTAATTCTGGCTCCTGCTGTTACTCGCCGAGTTGAAGCAATGGAAGAACAATTCAAAAATCTGGAAAAATGAGTTGATGATCAGAATCGGAAGCTAGAAGAGCAGAATCGAAATATTGACCGGAAGTTTGAAGAGATGATGAAAATGATGCAATCACTCAAGGATTTTGCAAGTAAGTCGATTGAAGAATCTCCTCGAAGCTCCACCAATTTTGAAAGGATCAATCCAACCAGATCCTTAGGTATGACACCTAAACTTGAATTTCCGAGGTTTAATGGTACCAATCCTAGAATCTGGGTGAAAAAATGCTGCAAATATTTTAAACTGTGTAAAATACCGGATGATCAGAGAGTGGATTTGGCATCCTTGAACATGACAGAAAAGGCTGAAAGTTGGGTGACAAATTATTTGTCTATAAAGAAGAATGTGGAAACTGATTGGAATGATTTTGTGGCTGACTTGAATGCAAGGTTTAAGGATAACAATGGAATTAATGTGGTTGAACAGTTTAATAAATTGCAACAATTGGATGTTCCAGAAGATTACATAGATGAATTTGAAAATCTCAGATCTGTTATGCTATAGGATAATCACATTTTACCTGATGCTTATATCCTTGATAGTTTCATTGGAGGTCTAAAACCAGCTGTGAAACCATTTGTTAGAGCCTTTAAGCCAGTTACTGTGTCTGATGCTATAGAATTTGCTAGATTACAGGAAGAATCTCTAAGTTTTTCAAACTTAACCACAAAAACTCAAACACAGCCTTCCTTTTCCCCTAAACCTTTACAGTTAGTGCCTTATTCTACAAACACAAAACCACCTCTTTTACCTACTCCTCAAATTAAACCTACCTCTCAAGCCTTAACCAAATTCAACCCAAAAAGAAACACTAGATACATACCTGCTGATGTTAGAGCTGAGAAGATAGCTAAGGGACTATGTTATTACTGTGACTAGCCATATAACAGAGATCATAAGTGCAAATTCAAAGAGCCACAGCTATTTACAGTGGAGGTACCTGGAAACTCAGAAGCTGAAGATGACAATGGGAGTGATGATGAAGACATTGTGCAGGAAATGGGAATGAATCAACCTTGTATCTCAGTAAGTGCTCTATCAGGGAATCATAACTTTCACACAATGAGGGTTAAAGGAATGGTAAATGGGAAACCATTACATATTCTCATAGACTCAGGCAATACTCATAATTTCCTCGATTTAAATAGGGCTAAGAAATTGGGTTGTCATCTGGATTCCATTGAGCCTCAAGCAATTACAGTGGCAAATGGGAATCACATTGCTTGCCAGGAGGTGTGTAGCTGCTTTGTTTGGAAAATGGGTGGAATAGAATTCTCTACAGAAGTCATGTTGATTCCTTTGGGAAGTTGTGATATGGTCTTGGGAATACAGTGGTTAAGTACTTTAGGTACTGTAAATTGGAATTTCAAGAAGCTCTTAATGGAATTTGAATGGAATGGCCAGAAGTTTGCACTAAAAAGGAATTCCACCTCAGAAACTGAAGGTGGTGGAGGGAGAACCTTCAGCTAAGGTGCTAGAGGGAGCTGCTCACCTGTGTCTACTGCAAGTTTTGGAAAGGTCTGGAGTCACAGCTGAAAAGCAGCTACAATCAGTAGAGGTAGCAAGCTGTCAGGAAATGAATGAATTGAAGAATCAGTATAGTAAAGTGTTTGGGGATCCCACGGAATTACCCCCTCATAGAGGTACATTTGATCATAGGATACCATTGGTGGAAGGTAAGGGTCCTGTTAACATCAGACCCTATAGGTATCCACTCAAACAGAGAGATATTATTGAGCAAATGGTGAAGGAAATGTTGGAAAGAGGGATCATACAGAACAGCTCAAGCCCTTTTGCTTCTCCAGTAGTGTTGGTAGGCAAAAAGGATGGGACATGGAGGTTATGTGTGGATTACCGGGAGTTGAATAACAGGACAGTCAAAAATAAATTTCCAATTCCTGTCATAGATGAGTTGATAGATGAGTTGGCTGGTTCAACTGTATTCAGCAAGTTAGATCTCAAGACTGGTTATCATCAGCTCAGATTACACCCAGCTGATGTGTTCAAGACTGCATTTAAGACCCACACAGGGCATTATGAATTTCTAGTGATGCCATTTGGCCTCACGAATGCTCCTGCCTCTTTCCAGGGTTGGATGAATGATGTTTTTAGACCACTTTTAAGGAAGTGTGTCTTGGTTTTCTTTGATGATATACTCGTTTATAGTAAGTCTATTAAAGAACACTGGCAACATCTTGTTGATGTTTTTGAATTAATGTAGAAAAATCAGATGTATGTTAAAGCAAGCAAATGCACATTTGCAACTGATAAGGTGGAGTATTTAGGTCACTTTATTTCAAAGAAGGGAGTGGAGACAGATCCTCGAAAAGTGACAGCAGTGGATTCATGGCCTGTGCCTGGTTCAGTTAAGGAATTGAGAAGTTTCCTAGGCCTAGCTGGCTACTATAGGAAGTTTGTCAAGTCTTATGCCATCATCAGCAAGCCTTTAACAAACTTGTTAAAGAAATGAGCTTTTGCTTGGAGTGAAGAAGCACAGCAAGCTTTTGTGAAGTTGAAGCAAGCATTGGTTACAGCACCAGTCTTAGCATTGCCAGACTTTTCTAAGACTTTTGTTGTGGAAACTGATGCATCAAAAGATGGTATTGGTGCAGTTTTGGTGCAAGAAGGGCATCCACTTGCTTACATTAGTAGGACTTTAGGTCCTAAATGGCAGAGACTGTCGGTATATGAGAAAGAGTTACTAGCTCTTGTATTTGCAGTTCAGAAATGGGAGCAATACTTAATGGGAAGTCATTTTTTGATCAGGACTGAACAAAAAAGTCTTAAATGGTTGCTACAGCAGAAAATTTCCACTCCATTTCAGCAGTTTTGGCTTTCAAAACTAATGGGATTTGATTATGAAACTGAATATAGAAGTGGGAAAGAAAACATTGCAGCAGATGCACTCTCAAAGGTTTAGGGAGCAGAACTGTTACTTATGGCTATTTCTGTGGTGGAATCTGACCTCATTGATTCAATCAAACAGAGTTATCAAGGAAATATTGGTCTATTGGTCATTATTCAGCAGCTTCAAAATCAGCAAGGACCTTCTCAGTACAGTTTCCAGAATGATTTGTTAAGAAGAAATGGGAAGTTGGTGGTTGGTTCTGATCACAACTTGAGAGCCAAAATAATATCTTGGCAACATGCTTCTCCTGAGGGAGGACATTCAGGAAGAGATTTAACCATAAAAAGGGTCAAAAACCTTTTTTACTGGAAAGGAATGTCCAAGGAAATCAGGCAATTTGTGAGAACCTGCACTGTGTGTCAAGCTTCTAAATATGATCCTTCTGCAAGCCCTGGTTTATTGCAACCTTTACCTATCCCTGAGGAGGTGTGGCTAGACATTTCTATGGATTTCATAACAGGTTTACCTAAATCTATGAGTAAGGATGTTATATTTGTGGTAGTGGACAGGTTGAGCAAATATGCTCACTTCATTCCCTTAGCTCATCCTTTCACTGCAGTAGATGTGGCACAAGCTTACTTGGATCATGTATTCAAATTACATGGTTGGCCAAGAAGCATAGTCAGTGACAGGGACTCGGTCTTTCTAAGTCAGTTTTGGAGAGGGCTCTTCTCATTACATGGCACAGAATTCTTGCTGTCCTCTGCCTACCATCCTCAAACAGATGGTCAGACTGAAGTTGTGAACAGATGTTTGGAGACTTACCTTAGGTGCATGTGTGGTGAGCATCCTAAGAAGTGGTGTCAGTGGCTACCTTTAGCCGAGTGGTGGTACAACACACACTTCCACTCATCCACTCAAGTCACTCCTTATGAAGTGGTTTATAATCAGCCACCACCTCTGTATCTTCCATATTTACCAGGGGAATCCCCAGTAGAAGAAGTGGATAGAAGTATGCAAAGGAGGGAAAAGATGACAGCAGACCTTAAGTATCATCTATTAAGGGCACAATCTAGAATGAAGAGCCAGGCAGATAAGCATAGGTCTGACAGAAAATTTGAAGCAGGTGACTGGGTTTGGCTTAAGCTTCAGCCTTATAGGCAACAGACTGTGACACAAAGGAGCAATCAAAAGTTAGCTCCAGTGTATTATGGTCCCTTTCAGGTAGTAGCTGCAATTGGAAAGGCTGCCTGCAAACTAATACTTCCTGCTGGTTCACAGATACATGATACCTTTCATGTGTCTCAACTTAAGGCCTTCCATGGTACTTTACCACTGGCATCTCATATACCTAGCTGGTTTCAAGGCCAGTCTTCTACTGCTATTCTCAAACCAGTTGCTGTATTGGAGAGAAGGGTGGTCAAGTTTCAGAATTCTCCACAGGTTCAGTACTTGGTTCAGTGGGAGGGTCTTCCACCATATGAAGCTACTTGGGAAATTGCATCGACATTCGAGAGCAAATATTCAGACTTTATAGTTGAGTAATGCAAGACTTGAGGACAAGTCTCTTAAGGGGGGGAAGTTGTGTTACAGGAGAAAAGATTTATGTCATTTTCTGCTCATTTCATATTTTTCTATTTTTTGATGGGAAAATCAGTTAGAATTCTGTTACCGCAAATTTAGGGAATTTGTTAGAATAATACAGCTGGAGGGAAACTTCATCATAGCTTATAAATAGCTGATGAGAGGGTTGTTAGGGCATTCGAAAAATTTTAAAATGAAAAATCTTTCTCTCTCTCTTTTCTCTCTTTTCTCTCTTATTCTCTCTTATTCTCTCTTATTCATCTGAAATCCGCCATTAAAGCTTAAGGTGAGGTTGCCTCCCTTATCAGTGTCATATCCTCATCTTTGGACCGAGATTGATGTTTTTGGATGTTTAATTTTGGACTCCAGTTTCAAACCCTTCATTGGCAGTATATAGTTCGTTCATTTGTTAGGAGTGGTTTTAGTCAAATATGATTTGGTATGAAAACAACTGCTACCACTTCTAAAAGTAGCCATAAGGTAGTAGTTTAGCAGTAGCAATATATCAGCAGCCATACAAGCAATGGTGTGATATGACACCCACCACCCACGAATGGATGATGGTGATTGGAAGAAATGACCATTCACTCACCAGAGCCAGAAACTAGGGACACTGCATACAGATGAAAGTGTCATGTTATTTTTTATGTAGTGTTCAATGTCTATGAATACAAATTTGCATAGTGGGATTTCTCTGATGGGCTCATTTGGCAAAGTCCTACCCAATTTTTTACAATATCCTAAGAGCTTCTATCAAATGCAAAATTTTAATGAATTATATTAGTTTTCTTGTAGAAGTAACATCCAATTATAATACAATAGCAGTCTCAACTCTTGAGAGAGAAGTGAACCATAAAGTTAAAATGCTTGATCAAAGTCAGCTACATGAATTGTGGTTAAACCATCACACACATGACAGTAGTCCCAGATACCTACAAGACGCTAAAGATCTCCACCCTTTGACCTTTTTGTTCTTCACCCCTTCAGCCATTGCATTAGTACATTCTACATCAGGTCTGCAAGAATATCTTCTGAGCATTAAAGTATTCCTCTTGCTGGAATACTTGCCAACACAAAGGGGATTTGGACAACTCAAGTCATTATTGCTTTATTCTCTTTATACCCCTTGGTTTTCTCTCTCTCTGCTTTGCATGAAAGGGGGAAAAAAAAGGAAAAAAAGAAGGCAACATAAGAGATTTAGAATTGGGATGGTTCATTCTAAGTTGGACTTTTTTTTGCAAAGGCTGGAATCTTAATCAAAGTAAATCCTTGAGGCAACTCACCTCTGCTCACATGCTACTCATTGGTGCCAATTCAGCCCTTTTGAAGCATGAGACCCTGATAGCTGGAATAAGACTTCAGTGATGATGGTGATGAATCCACTCCTATCAAAGCTTCAGTCCTAGATAGAAGGTATAAGGTTCCGGTCAGTATGATGATGATGATGAAGAATTGATAATGACTTCTTCATCTTGGATGGGACCAATCCTTTGGACTGTTGGAGAGATTAGATCAAAGTGTAGCTCATGGGCATATAGTCCCATTCCCATTCAAAAGCTGAGGCAAAAGGTTTTGCCACGACATAAGCTGCTGGCCAGCTTTAGCATTCAAATACATACTGAAAGTGCTTTGGCTGTAATGGCAACTCTTTTCCTTCTGCCGGTACGTTAGTTTGAACTTTAAAGCACTTAATAGTGTAGCTGATATCATGTGCATCCACAGCAAAAGGGGTGGTTATATAGGAATCATCTCTCTATCCAGTTGGAGTATTCTAACACCCAACACTCCAACAGGATTATCTAATCTAATTTGATCACCTCTTGGATGGGCTTGACTGGCTAAATGGTTCTAACCATCCAAATCCATAAGACAACCAAGTTTTACAAAAGGACATCTGAATCCACTAGGCAACTACAGGTATTCTGATTTCTGTTATCACCAGTAGTCAGTAGAGATTGCTTTATGCCAATTGATGATATTGTTGGTCTTTAGAAAGAGATGGCAGTATAGGAAAGTCTGTGTGGGTTGTAAAGTTGGTAAGAAGAAAGTCCCCCTATGGGCATGTGGTCAAAATGAGACCCATTTGATGTGAGCCATCCAATCAAATGCAAAATGGATGATTAGCATAGAATCCAATGAGTTCCTTGCAATTATCAATATAAATGGATGACTAGCAATGTCTAATAAAATTACATTTTATAGCAAACTTCTAATGAGATCCATCGGCACCATGTAATATTTATAATGACCTCCTCTTTGGACTATGTAAAAACGTTATAACAGTCAATGACATGCTAGTTTGGCAGGCCCACCTATGATCAATATAACTCTCAATGGTCACTCACTTAAACAACTATTCCGTGTGTTGTCTCTTGGCCAAATTTGATGATGATCAGTGCAATATCTACCTTTAAAATTAATCACCCAACTTTACACTATCAATACAATGAATGGCCTTTTAGCCAAACATGTCTAGAATGTGACCATCATATCATTTACATTGATTTTCACCCAATCAAAGAAAGCTCTCATCTTTTTATTATCACTGGATCTTGACACAATCAAAGAAAGCTCTCATCTTTTTTTTTTAGCACTGGATTTTGACACAATCAAAGAAAGCTCTTATCTTTTTATTATCTCTGATTTACATCCACTAGACCATATAGTGCCCCTTTTCAAATTAACTAATCCACATCAAATTTCACAATATAAGAATCAACAACTCATACCATCTTAAAAACTACTAGAAAGCAACCAAATTCCCATTCCAAGCAGACCCAGTAAGATAGAAAATAATACAATCTCACCATGATCCATTTTGAAACAACAAACAAGGCTTTTCAAGAGCAGAGGCCTCTGTATTTGCTTTCTCCACTCCCTAGAAAGCTCAAAACTCTGTTGGATTTTCCCACTTCATTTGGGGGGTAGCCCACCAATCCCTGGTGGTGGGGCAGGGGCCCCAAAAACCTGTGGATAGCTAGCCTCTTGCCTTCCCTTGGCCCTCCCCAGTAAATAGCAGCCCAAACCGAGGATGATGACAAAGAGAATCAAAGGGAGAGATATTACCAGAACAAAGCCCATGTTCTCTATCACCACAGGACCTGGAACTTATCTTCTGTTTTGATGAAAACCCACCTCCAAATCTTGAAAAAAATCCACTCAAACGAATCGGATCATTGCTTTCTATCGGAATTTGGTAGATTGGAATACAAGTTGAGAGTACCCTTTTGATACCTGACTGAGTAAATTGCTTGAATCTGAGAGAAATTAGAGGTGATAAAAAGAGGGTGTGTGAAGTTTATGATTTTGGTGGGTATGTTAAGGAATCAAGAGATGAAAGAGGAGATGATCTGACAATTGTTTCAGAAATGGACTGTATGAATCTGATGCTTTCGATGAGTTGGCGTAGAGTCTAGATCTTTTTCTACATGTAAAGCTTGACGTTGATAACTCAACAAATACATTTCGAAATGCATGGTCATCAGAAGAGAATAAGGTTGACTAAGTTAAAGGAAGGCTATCATCTCTAGTGAATTCATAAAAGTACAATATGACAATGCTTTTAGTAATTGAAGGGAAAAGATGAAAAACTTGTACTACATATTTTTAACAATTTTGGAATTTTCTTCTCACAATGTGACATTTGCGTAACAACAGTATGAGCAGATCTAAGGCCTTGTCTCAAGAATCGCTCCAAATGCTGTCCCCGCATAGAATTCCAAAATCTTTAGGCCCGTTTGGTAAATTTACTAATAAAGTTAAGTTAAGTTAAACATCCCATCAAAAACACTTTTTACAAAAATTCCCTCCATCTTTTTCAAAAAAAATTAAAAAGCAACTACATTTACTCACTAAAAGACAAAAAATCTACATTTCCCCATACAAAAAGTCAAAAATATTCCATTACAAACAACTAAAAACAAAATATCATCATAACTTACTTATATTTTATTCATTCTTTTCATTTCACTTCACTCCACTTTATTTTAAAAGTAAATTACCAAACGGGCCGGTACGTTTGTGTGGACACTTTTTCCACGGAAAGAGGAAATTGTCACGTCAGTAAATTTCATAGAAATGAAAACCTCGAAAAAGAATTTTTGTAGAATTTAGAAATTCATGTTTGGTGCAAAAAGAGTTTTCTCATTGAATTGGTGTAGATGTTGTTTAGTGCGGCTGTGGATTCCTTATATAAAATCAAAATTTCTTATTTGCTGATATGATTTTTTGAAGAAAACTAACATAACATGTATATTATTTATTTAACATTAAATAATAATTTATATAAAGAAATAAAAAATGAAAGAGTTATAGGGTTTTTAGGTTGAAATGGACAAGAGTGAGGAAAAGAGGGAGAAGTTTTCCGAAGAAATCCATTTCCCATACCCCTCATGGGAAACCAATTTCCACAATTATCAAGGAAAATGCTGATGAGGCAGGAAAGCATTTCCGCGAAATTGTTTCGTACCAAATGCCGAAAAGATGGGTTTTCTACTTAAAACCGTCCATTTTTCTGAAAAAAAAGTGTTATACAAACATGCCCTAAAGTTAGTTTGTGCAGCGGGATTTGCTATGGAAAGGGGAAGAGACAAGGCACGAAACAGCAAGGGGAGGAGACAAGGTACTGGATTTTTCGGTGCCTTTCTTATTGAGTTTGATGCACCAATTAATTACTGATAAATCTCCAGTTTTAACTACACTTTCTAGGCCAGATGGAATCCGGAAATCCTACCATCTTAGGTCAGACTTCCGGTGTTGCAAAAAAGGAAATGTGAGCTTCCTCTTCCACGGCTCTATACAAATGCACCCTAAGGCAATAAAAGCATTTGTAAATGCTAACTTGGAGGTTAGATTTTAGAGAATTCAAAAGGACTTTTGTGGCTTCTCAAGGTTGTTGAAACTCAAAATTTGAGTATATATATATATATATATATATATATATATATCATTTCTAAATTTCAAGGGGACAACTATATTTTCATTGTTAAAAATTTAAAATTTCCCACATGACAAATGACAAATGCCTCTGCAAATTAAGCTATGTGAAAAGAAACATGCCCAACTCTCAATTCTATAATCAAAGGAAATGCCTCTACAATTGAGCTATGTGCGTGGAAACTTCTACTATTTTTTTGTCTTTACAATATATTCATACTCAGGCAGTTGTGGACACTACACTATGGCCCCGACCAGCTGGTGAGCAATAGTGTTTACATTCTAACCCTCTATTTAGAGTTAAATGACATAGTGACCAGGTCCAAAACATTAGAGAAATAGGAGATGAGTTACAATCCAGCATTCGTGAAGCTCAAATTGAAAGAATTTTAATGGCTAAAAATGACATTTCAGATGATTGGAATTTCGTTAAATAAATCGAAAATTTCAAACACTCAATAGACGACAACTTTTATTGCTATCAAAAATTTTAAATTCTCAGATGATTGAAATTTCGTCAAATAAATCGAAAATTTCAAATACTCGATAGACAACAACTTTTATTGCTATCAAAATTTCCAAATTCACATGAAAACTCCTCCAAACAAATAAGCTCTTAGCACCAAGGGCATTTAAAAGCATTCCACCCTTGCGCGGACTGCATATGCCACGGGGAGTTCTGTGGAAATATTGTTGGTCATTGAAATGATACTTGTAGAAGGGGTCATTCATCATTAGGGCATTATTAAAATTTAGTGATGCAGTATCTTGAAGGAGAATGTCCTCCTGCAGTCCAGCTCATAGAGGCCAACTTGGGCCTACCTTTGATTAGTGCAATTAGTGTTACCCATTGATAGTTTTGTCATATCATGATCTTGCACCAAAACCAATTTTATGCTTATTCAACCGTCGCTCATCGTTGGATTAAATATCGAAAAAATCTATAATTAAGATACAATTAAACTTTGAGGCTGTTAAATCAAGGGTTAAGGTTTTACAAAAAAAATAAAAAATAAAAAAAATCAAGGGTTAGGGTAATTGGTGGGGCTGGTTTTTTGGCTACCCTCCTCTCATTGATAAGTACATATCTAAATGGGCTCCATGAGTTGAACATATCGCTAATATGCAATCTGTTATATCACACGAGTCTCCCGCTCGAAGCAATTCATGAGTTGAATAAATGAAATTTATAGTGGAGCTAACTATTGAAAATCAAGACGTTCAAAATAGATACCTTAACAAGTGTTGGTCAATATAGGTAGGACTGACCCTATAATTAAAAAAAAAAAAAAAATCAACACAATTTTATGCATTATTTTTTTATCACGTTTTTCTTTTATCAAAATGCTCAATCATACGATGTGACCATGGGACACATAAACTTGGAGATACACCATACGATGGTAGGGCAATTTGTTTTGAGGGGCTCAAATAATAAAATTGGTAGGTTCTGCTTTGGATTTACAAATCCTTAAAATTTATCCAATCAAAGCCTCAGTGGATTTGGACCCAACTTGTTACTACAAATCTTTTTTAAGTAAAACCTTATCAATACACTATTAGTATTTAGTACAAACTTTGTCTCTTTGCCGAATGTGCTGAATGTAACCGTTGCGATGACCTGTCCCTGCCCTTTCAATTCAAATTTCAAAAATTTAAATTGCTTCAGAATCATAGCATACAAGAGCTCTTGTCGCTTTTCTTACCATAAAAACATCCACTCCACTCCTCCCAAGCACATGAGCCCTCGATCCTGCAGCTTTTATTTCAAAATCCACTCAGAAAAACCCCACTTTCAGCAGCGTCTGAACAGAACTTTTTAGTACTAATTCTCAGAAGCATTGCTAGGGTTTGAATCTCTCTTCTTTTATATAGAGGGCTCCTCAGAGGCATGAATGAATGCTGAGTGGACGCATTTTTTTTTCTAAAGTTCCTCCTTTTAAGACTTTGGAGATCAAATCCAACAACCCCCTTTCTGTTTTTCAGAGAATTTCTGTGGGTCTGAAAGAACATTAGGGTTTCAGTTTTCAAATCAAGAAAGCTGTGATTTTGAGCAGAGGAATAGCTCTCTTCCTTATGGGTATTTTCTCTTTCTCAAGATTTTATTCTTATTATCAGGTTGAATTCGCCAAACCCATTTCAAGTAGGATGTAAAGGAGTTCTAGACCATTTAAAGATTACTTCTTTTTAGTTGTAATGTGGGTGGTTTTCTCTACCAACATTTCCCATCAATTCTCCTGATTCAAACTGCCCTTTTTTTTTATAGATTTCTGAGCAGAGCAGTAGCTCTTGAAAATTGGGTTTTCTCTCCTTTGCATGAAATGTTACTTTCTCATTTCTAATCGTTAAAATTCTAGTGGTTTTACAGAGAACCATAGGCCTGTCTGGAGATGGTTTTGAGTATGAAATATGCTGTTGTAGAATTTAAAACCATGTGAAAAAAAGATGTCAGAGAAGAGTAAAGTAATACCGTTCTTGTTTCATTTCTGCTATGTCCTTCTCACTTCATTAAAGCATGAAAAAATCCCTTTTTGAACAGAGGAATAGCAGTTCCCAAAAAACGTGTGAAGAACAAGGCTTCCAGTTCCAAAGCTTTTCCGGTTTTGGATTATCTTCAATTCTCAGGTTTCAAGAATACTGATAGTTAAAGGTTCAAGAGCTGGAATGAAGGTACTTTTATTGAAGAGGGGGAGTGATCATATATGGGCTTTACTTGTTTGAAGTTATTCACTACTCATTAAGACCGAAGGTACCTTCACTGAATTCAATTCTATCCTCTCTCTACTGCTTTCTTTTAAATTTATAGTTTTGGGGGAAATTCTTTCTATTCTGTAAAACCATGTTTATTCAAAATAGATTTAAGTAGTCTTTTCTCATATCTGCTTGCTGGTGAGTTCTTTTGAGATTGATGAGAAACCCATCTCAGATGTATGCTTGTAATGGTTCTACACATTGAATATGATATTTCCCAACATTGAAATGTTAGGAGATTTGTCTTTTTTAAGGCTTATACACTTGGTTGGGAGAATTTTATGACTTGAAAACGGTTTTCTCAGATGCCTTTTGTCCCTTGCATGTCAAAATTTTCTATCAACATAATTTGGTTTTGGGCTGCAGCAGTTTGAAATTCAGTTCACCATGAGAGAAATTCCTTCAGAGAATCGGCCAAAGTTGACAAGGTTTGCTGATCAAAATCAACCCCCAAAGGCTAATGGTAAAACCAATAGCATTTTAGCTAAAACTAAGTCAGGTACTGCTTGGGGATCAAATATTGTGAAAGGGTTCACAACGGAGAAGAAAACCAAGCAACAGTTTACAATTCCAAACAAGAAGCCACCCCTCATTAGCTCTGAAGTTTCTAACCATAAGAACCAGCTCATCTCATATCATACCCGAGTTAAACGATCTCTTATTGGCGACTTCCCTTGTTCTGCTAATGTAGCTCAAGTTCATCCCCATGTTCTGGATTGCCACCGGTCGAAATCATCCAGTTCACGTGATTTGTTTCTTGAGCTGGATCATTTGAGAAGTTTACTCCGCGAATCCAAAGGAAGGGAATTGAAACTGCAGGCTGAGTTGCAAGAATACAAGGGAAATCTGAAATCTTCAGATATTGAAAGGGAGCTTGATTTGAAGAGGAGTGAAAATGACAACCTCATTCGCAGAATTGGTTTTCTAGAAGCTGAGAAAACAAGCCTTTCTGAGCGCTTGGGTGCTTTATCTTCTATTATAGAGGCAATACCGCGAGAAGAAAGTGGAAATTCCACAACTGACCAAAGTGAAGAGAAAATGACATCTGTTCTAAGGAATTTAGAAATGGAAGTTGTGGAATTACGTCGTGTAAACAAGGAACTTCATCTTCAAAAGAGAAATCTCACAACCAGGCTTTCTTCAGCAGAATCCCAACTTACCACTCTTGCTAAGGTGACTGAGGTATTCTCACAAGCATTCCTTTTATTAGGCGCATTTGGGTGTGCCTTGCTTAGCAGGGTGGATAAAGACTTTTCTGCCCAAGCCAGATCCAAATTTTCAGGTTAGACCAAAACACATTTGGTCTGTTTCTTTTCATTAGAATACATAGTAATTGAATACACAGGGTGGTCAAAAGTGAATATTAAAGGTGAATTTCCAAAATGAACATCGAATGAGATTTTTTTTTAAGGGAAATAGCATCAAAAGAAGATGCAATTCGTATTCAATTCCTTTGTATTTTAATGCAAACAAACAGTGCTATATGTTAATTTTGGGTGGGAAAATCATAGCAATATCCCAGCCAATTCTTACATGGTCAGTTTTAGAATGTGGATCGAATCCAAACATTTTGCAATTTTTGGCACAACTAAATGCATCTTTTGTGGTCTATATTTGATTCTTTTGATGAGGTATAAGCCTTGATATTTATTTCCAAACAGAGTGATATGGTTGCGAAAGTTGAAGCTGAGGCCTCAGTTCTAAGACATACGAACGAAACTCTAAGCAAGCAAGTCGAAGGCCTTCAGATGAGCCGATTAACTGAAGTAGAGGAACTGGTGTACCTACGATGGGTCAACTCATGTCTACGGCGTGAATTGCGGAATTCAGCCCCTTCTCCCGTATTGGATTTGGATGAGCCCTTGAGCCCCAAATCTCAGGTGGCAGCCAAGAGGCAGACTTTTGAATACTTGAGTGCCAAAAGAAACAATGAAAAAGATACCAATTTTAGTGTATCTGCATCTGCAGAGTTTTTTGGTGCAAAGAAGATGGGGCTGAAGAAGCTAATGAATTGGAATGAAACTGAAGATTGCCATAATTTAGAATGTAAGGATCTATTAGACAAGGAATGGTTGGAAGCACAACAAGGCAGAAGTCCTAGACGTCGACACTCGATTAGTGGATCTAAGGGTTGTAGTGAAGATTTGATACCAAGCAAGAGAAGGCAATCTGATGGTTTCACATGTCCAAAAGAAATTGAAAATGAAGTATTTAATGATGAGCTGTGTCCTGCCATGAAGGATAAACATTTGTCAAATGATCAAAAATATGGTCTAGAAACTCTTCAAAGTCCTAGATTCTCTATAGACAGGCAAGAAACTAACAAGATAATGCCATTAGATGTAGAAAAACGTGCATTACGCATTCCAAACCCCCCTCCAAAGCCCTCAGTTTTAGCCTCTGAAGAGCCTAAGAAAAATGTGCAAGCCCCAGTGCCACCCCCACCTCCCCCACCCCCACCGCCTCCTCTCAACCTCAAGTCTTCAAATAGAAGCACAAATGTGATGCAACGCGCTCCACAAGTGGTTGAGTTTTACCATTCTTTGATGAAGCGAGATTCAAGGAGGGATTCTTCGGGAAATGGAGTTTGTGATGCCTCAGATGTCGCGAATGTTCGCAGCAGCATGATTGGTGAGATCGAGAACCGGTCATCTCATTTGCTTGCTGTAAGTTACCTGCCTCATGTTTATGTTTTGCTTAAGAACTGTGTCATCATGAAATAAATTTTATTTTGTTCTCTGTTCAGGTTTTTCTTTGACTGGAAAACAATTAATATAATTTTCTATTAATTGGACTCTCTTTTTAACTGTGAATTTATGGGCTCCGCATGTGACAGTTCAGTTTCATTTTTACTGAAAAGCCATTCACAAATTCAAAATTATCAATACATCTCTTGTTTGGAAATTGATCTCCAATGTTTAATGTGAACTGAGGCCCACCTGCCCGGGTCTGCGATTTTAAAGTTAATAAGATTTAGTTATTTCCTAAAAATATCCTTGACAATATACCTACCTAAGAACCTAACTTATAGGAGACTATACACATACATATCCTTGCCTTCCACATTCCATTTAATTTTGATACTTAAGATAACTACTTGATCCTCTTGTAGATAAAAGCAGATGTTGAGACCCAAGGTGAATTTGTGAATTTGCTGATAAGAGAGGTGAATGGTGCAGTGTACCGTGACATTGAAGATGTTGTGGCATTCGTAAAATGGCTTGACGACGAGCTTTGTTTCCTTGTGAGTGGACATTTGGATCAAAATACCTTGTTAATGTTAAAATTGAATCTACATAAAAACCTTATTAATGCTTCCATGTTCTTGAAGGTGGATGAAAGAGCAGTCCTAAAACACTTCAATTGGCCAGAGAAGAAAGCAGACACTTTACGAGAAGCAGCGTTTGGATACCGTGATTTGAAGAAGTTGGAATCTGAGGTTTCGCTTTACGAAGATGAACCTCGGCTTTCTTGTGATGCTGCACTAAAGAAGATGGTAGCATTGTCTGAGAAGTAAGTACTTCACGTTGATTCATTATCTGAACTTTCAGTTTTCATTTTGAAGTTCTGCACAGTATCACTCATCTTATATATTGGATTCGGTCTGCATTGGCCTGGCATCAATAAAGAAGTAGAAGGTAAAACAAACTTAAATAACAAGTGAAAATTTGAAATTACAATTTGTATGCTTTTTATGTAGAATTTTATATATTTTAGTTAATATATATATATGTGTGTGTGTGTGAATATTTATGATAAAAATATATACTAATTATTTACTCTGCCTGGACCTGGTTTTGCTGCTCTATCCCATCCCCCATCAATTGACCGAGTCTAATCCACCCAATGGGTTGGAAAACTAGCATGAATTAACTGTTGGCAATAATGTGATGTCTACAATCTCAATTTCAGGATGGAGCGTAGTGTCTATAACCTTCTCCGAACAAGAGATGGATTGATGCGCCACTGTAAAGAATTTCAAATTCCAACAGATTGGATGCTAGATACAGGGCTTATAAGCAAGGTGCACTTCATTATAATCTTCCCACCTTGATACTGATAAAATGGTTGCTTTGTCACTAACCATACTTTTTCGCTGGCTAATTTCTTTTAACTGGTTCTGTGGGAAAATGGCCGCAGATAAAATTTGGATCAGTCAAACTGGCAAAGAAATACATGAAAAGAGTAGCCATGGAACTCCAACTGATGGGCGCATCAGACAAGGATCCTGCATTGGAGTACATGCTTCTTCAGGGAGTGAGATTTGCTTTTAGAATGCACCAGGTAAATAAAAGTAACGATGGCTGTTCTATGTTATCATCATCATGCAATTTATAAGCATTGAAAATGGTATGGAGTAGGGACACAACTTGGATTCAAAACAGGTTTTACATTTATAAAGTTGAACCATTGGATATAATATATATACATTTATAAAACTGAACCATTGGATATAATATACATACGTTTATAAAATTGAACCATTGGATATAACATACATACATTGCTATTTTTAAGTATCCGGGTATCGTAGGTCTCAATTTTCCTATTCCTATATGCTTGTTGGACACTCTTACCCATGGCTAGATAGGATCAAGTTGATACATCAAGCTTTCAGTGAGCTTTTAAATATTTAAAATTGTTGCTTCTTTGGGAAAATCATAATGTTTTACAGCATTGTTCTGTACTACTCTATAAGCAGTGGCATATCTAACTTTTTTGTTTCCTATTGCAGTTTGCAGGAGGATTTGATGCCGAGACGATGCATGCATTTGAGGAACTACGTAATCTAGCACATGCCCGAGATAAGAGAAATAGAGTAAAGTAAACAAATACATGCTTACCATCTCAGTAAGCATCATAGTGAAGAGTACACACATACTAGGATGATGTCATACAGTTAATGCAGTAAAGCTTTACTAGAGCTTTGATTTTGTGTGAGTGTTATTTTGGTTTAGGGAACGTGACTTGTGAATTGTCTAAAGTTTTTATTTGAAGCCTATGGATAAATAGAAATGCTATTTGATTATTGGAGTGAGGTTGTGTGAGCTGATATGGTTTTTGCTAAATAACTTTAGCAGTTTTGTACATGAATTTACTGTCAAATTGAGAACTTGGTTTGATGGATAGATGGATGTAATTTGAAGGAATGTTTTATGAGATGGATGTAATTTGAAGGAGTGTTCTATGAGAAAGGGAATCTCCTCTCTCTCTCTCTCTCTCTCTCTCTCTCTCTCTCTCTCTCTGCGCGCGCATGTGCGTGCGATATCAAATATACAGACCGTCACTCAAACTGCCAGATACTTTAAACATTGTCTTGACTCTTGAGCATTATATTCAAATCAGAATACTGTCATATAAAACATTGTTATGAGTTATGACAAAGTGTTATATCAGAACATAACTGCTAGTTATTCAATCACACTTGGGCTGCATCTATTCCTCAACTTCAAAAGATGACTAATGGTTTGGGCTTGACCCAGCACCTTGCCCAATGGGATATCAAATATACACAGTGACTGTCACTCAAAACTGCCAGTTACTCTAAACATTGTTTTGACAGGGAGTGTCATAACACTGATAACAGAATATATCTTCTGTGTCTGAGCATTTTATTCATATCAGAATAGAGACCGACTTCTATTCAAATTTCCTGTCATAATAAACATTGTTATGAGTTATGAAAAAGTGCTTTATCAGAACATAACTGCTCCTTACTCAATCACTCATGGGCTGCATCTAAACCTCAACTTCAAAGATGACTAATAATTTGGGCTTCACCGTGCCTGAGGGGTTTCTAACTTATTTTATGTAAATGGAAACTTGATCCTCATATAGATGGAATTTGGTTCTGATGATGCTGGTGATAATGTTGTAAATATAAAGGTGATATAAGGGATTTGGGCCCATGCTTTAGAGGCCCAAAAGAGTAGGAGGGGGCAATCCCTGTGAGGAGAGGTGCTACGTGGACCGACTGGGGGGGACCGAATTCTGGCCCGGTCCCCCCCAGAAAGAACCGTTGGATCCCAGAGCCCAGTCGGTCCAAGTGGATATTTCCCCGTGAGAATTTATTATTGCAACTCAAAGGGTTACAACTTGCAATCTTCAATTGTATGAAACCTTATTCTGGAGAATGGCTTCCTCATTTATTGGGAGGAGATTTTTCTATTCAAGGCTATGCATCTAGTGCAATGGGCCCATAACATAACATATGGGTCAAAACAATTAGAAAATTCTCTAAACATTTGAGGAAGCCTACTTGTCTGATACGAAGCATTTGTCCATCATCCAAAATTCTATATTAACAGAAAATCTTGTCTAAATGTTTGGGCCATGGGTCCCCTTTCTCATTGGAAGTGCTATGGGAACTGCCAGTGGCGAGTCAAAATACTTTGATGTAAAGCTTCTATAGGGGCCCTGAGTTTTTTCAAAACATTTCTTCAGAGTTGTTTTACATTAAGTTGAATGAGTTTAGAGAATTATCGTGAACTGAGTCAAATGCTGGAACGTCAAAATTCAAAAGCTTGCTGGGTTGAGTTCACTTGAAGATAGCGAGTCACCGAGTCAAAAAAAGTCAAGATTCAATATCAATAAATAATACTCAGAATTTAATTATATATAAATATCATGGAATAATGAAATGAAATTTTATTGATTATGAAAAAAAAGCCATTCTACCTTCCTGCAGCCCGATTCATTATTAGTAACCAACTGTTAGATTAGGTTCCATGACTGTGGGTCTTCTTCATGAGATCTTAAATGAAGTGACATGATTGGTTTAGTAATTGCTGACCCTTCATATTCATATATCTTGCTTCATGGATAGATATGCAGGGAGCCTTGATAAGTGAAATTTATGGAGCACAATAGTTGTTCTACCTTTGTGCAGTCTCATTTAATGGGAGTGGGGTGTGAGCCTCACTGTTAGATATGGCTCTTTGGTCCTCATATTGATATCTTAAATGAGGCAATATGAATGGTGTGCTGACTGCTGGCCTTTTCTCTCTTTTAAGATGATGTCTGGATTAATGGGAGCCTAGAAATGATTGGAGAGAGAGAGAGAGAGATATTTGTAGCTACAACCTACTCTTCGAATTAAATAAAAAATCCAGAGGAAAGATAGGTATTTAGATGGAAGTAGCTAAATATGCATTATACTGTGGAAAACACTCAAAAGGTTAGTTCTTGTCTTTTATTTCTTTTTTTCTTTAAACTATGTTGTGCCACTCAACATTTCAAAATAGCAACCGCTGCGTAGCGTAGCGCTTGTATTATCAGTCATAACGGTTGAGTCTGCTATATGGTATTCTGAAAATAGTGGCGCTATAGTATATTATCTAGCATAGCGAATTAGTTTTAATTTAAAACTTTGCTTTTCCTAAAATTGTCTCTACCCTAATATGGTTCCAAATCACAAATAAAATTAAAAGATTGACTATTACATAAAATTTAAATTCTTTTGACCAGTTAAAAAATTCACATAACTACGCCGCTACTATATATTACTGTCCCGTTATGTGTCATCCGCTACATAGCGCTTTGGCCACTGACCGCTATGCCTACTACAACTACTATTTTGATCCTTATTGGTCGAAGTAATATTTTAAACTTAAAGACCTAGGACTGATCCCTATACATGCATGTAAAGCTAAAGGTGCCTACACCACTCAATCTGAGTGAGTTTGAGAAGTTCTTTGACTTTTGGCTACGTTCATGTTCTACATGGGCGGTCGATGAACCTTAACCCTTAGGTGGCTCAAAAACATAGTCCAATTAGTTTAGATTTAACAAATGTTGTCACCCAACAATCATGTTTGCACAAAATGGAGAATTCAATTAATTTCATATTAAATACTGAAAAAATGTTAAATAGGAACTAGCTATCAATGAATTATGATATGAGTTTTTCACTAAGGTGGTCATTAATCCAATGAATAGACCATTGAAGAAGATCACCTCATTTTCACAAAGACAACAAATTCTACAAAAACTTAATATCTGCAATTACATTCCATGAAATGTATTAGTACATGCCATCATTATTGAGATAAATTTAATGAAATTATTTAGTTTGACACACTGATTTTACAATGTATATATGCAGACAGAGTTGCATGAGTAAATTGTAAAGTCGAAACTAGAGACACAGTAACATTTGTAAAATCCCATGTTTGTCTTCACATATAGAGATGAATATCAATTATCACATTGTCTAGTGTCTACCCCCTCATTCTATTGCAGTTAACCACTAAAAGCACAATAATGGCTAGCTTGTGCAATAGAATGAGGTAGGAAATATTAGTGTTCTCAAGCTTTTTGCAGCTTTAACTCTAGTATCTGTACTTTAAAAAAAAAAAAAGCAACTCTAGTATCTGCACATCACCATAAAAGAAAAATAACATGCCCATAACGACGGTTTCTCTCATTAATAGAGAGAAAGAACAAGAAAGAGAAATTCAATCTTTTGGATGTTTTATCATGGCTTCAAAATCTAGAAATAATGTATCTACTTTAGTTTCTGGTTTTTTTCTCTAGTAAATACCCACTCACCCACACATAATATAGAATCCCGTGGGCCGTGAGCATCTGAGTTTCAATGGGGAATCAATCCTGATTATTTCTGTGGAGAGGAGGATACCTTACAGCTAAGCTATCTATTCTAGTTTTTTTTTTTTTTAAATGTATCCATCTTAAAAAATAGATTTCACTCGTAATTGTCTCCAGCAATGCTTCCTACATATGGTTGACACTGTGAGAGATTCAAGGGAGTCCTAGCTTATTGAAGGCCTTGCCTCTTTGACGTCGGAATCCTGTAACGTCGGAATCCGGAATATATATATATATATCATAAAGTTAGCCCCACTATATTGTCTCTCACCATAGCATGATGAGGGATGGATGTGCATGAATATTTCTTATATATATAATTGAAGCCATGTTAAATTATCCTTTTCTTACAATCTTAGGTCTCACATGCCTTTGGTGCTCTGCATTAATGCTTAACACTTCAGATATGATGCTCTCCGATAGTACTTCCTTTGTGCTCCACCATCAATCAATCTAGTGATTCTCACTAAACTTGGTCTCATTACACCAAATTATCTAGAACTGCTTCTTATTAGTGAAATATGGCGTAATATAAAATGAAAAAAGAAACATTCTAAGAGATAGGATAAGACTATGATGATAATAATGATGATACATGATGACCAGACTCATAAAAACAAATAATCAAAATCTTTTCATCAATGTTTGGAATGAGACACCAAAACACAATTTTTAGCCATAAAACACAATATATATATAGAAAGAAAAGCACAAGATTGTCACTTCATTTTATTGTGTAAGCGAAAAAGTAGAAGTGTAATGACCAAATTAGGCCCAAGTTACTAAAAAAAGAACCCTTAGCTCTCATCATCATATGAAATGAAAGTGATTTGGTGGATAGCAGAGTAATTGATATATGAAAATAACTTAGATAGAACAGTACCGTGAGAAAATCTAATATCTAGGACCAACTATAGAGCAAATCAAAGGTTTTATATTAAAATATACGAAATAAAAATAACACAAGGGCAACATCGAGACAATCTATGGAAGTGATATATAATCATAAGAGTGTCATTTGATCTATTAGCAGAGGCATTTTTATATGGAAAATACTCCTATGAGAGTAACTCTCACACTATAATGAAAGTAGGGAGGATCCATTGGATCCATATTCAATGCCAGCAGCCTAAATGTGAGGGTCCTCCCCTACTGTCATACTAGTGTGAGAGTTACTCTCACATACATCAGCATTTTCTTTTTTATACATATATGACGTAGTTACGGTATCATCAGATAAAAATAGATGTTAGGCAACAAAAACAAAATTGCAAAGTAACGTTTATCAACTAAAATGCATATATTAAGATAGATGAGTAAGATGAAAGTAATTGACACAACTAAGAAAGTACACATTATATGAATCTACACTCTAATGAAAAAAAAAATGAACAAACACACACACGCAAGAGAATAATACCAAAGACAAAAACATTATAATTTCAATATAAAATAACAGAAAAGAAGACCCAGATTTGATGTGAACAAAAAGGCCTTCAATTATTCAAAGACTACAAAACCCTGACTCATCATGACTCATGCACCATTTGAAATTTTAAACAATTTTTGAAAATTATGTTTTAAGGTTTTCCCCCCCCCTAATTTCGATATAAAATAATAGAAAAGAAGACCAAGAGTTTGATGTGAATAAAAGAGCCTTCAGTCATGCAAAGATCACAAAACACTAACCCATCATGGGCTGGCTTATGCACCATCTGAGATTCTGCCGCCCCACATCCACAACTGAGCCACTGCCAAATCTGGGATGTAGTGTAGCAGTGCCCCTCTAAAATCTCAGCAACTGCAATAAAGGGTCAATCATAGGGTCCTGCTCCCCATCAAAACTACAATTTGCCATTGCCCCCAGTGCTGTACATGTGAGCCCCATACAAGGAAGTTTTTTTTTTACACCATACAAGGAAGTTGAAGAAGAGATGAACCCTTCTGTTTCCTAATGTACAGATTACAGATGCAACTTGCTAGTTGCTGTATTATTACTTATTAGCAGTATCCATCTCGTTCTTGGGGTTTCTCCATCCACAGATGGTCCCATCATATCGATGATATGTATTGCATGATGAGTCCCATTGCATACCTGAACCTACATCTGATGAATACTGATGCCAAGGACCTTATAATAATTCCTCAAGAAAAGAGAGCACTGGACTTTACATCTTGACCTGAAAGAAAACTGCCACCCACCCAATTGCCGGCTCTGCCTGCTTGCAGAAACTGAAGGAAAGATAATCTTTAGTCAATATCAAGATAACAGGCCAGTTATCTTTTTTTCTGCCATGGTCAATATTCTCTTATCCCTTATCATTTTTTTTCCCTTTCTTTCCTTTTTCCCTCCCTGCTCTGTGTTTATTTGTCAGTTGTACTATTGAGTTGTAATGTAGAAGAGATGGGAGACAGCTAAAGATTTTCTAATCCCAAGCATTAAAATTGTATTGAGCATATTTTACCAAGATCAGTGTATTAGGCCCTCCCAAGTCATTAAAAAAAAAAAAAACCATGTGATTGATGGTTCATGTTATTATTATTATTATTATAATGGAGGGTGTTCCAGCTATTTAGGCCGGACAAATCCCTATGGGTCCGGAGGGAGCCGGGTAAATTCATTATGGCCTCAGTGTGGTAGTGCAGTTTCAAACCCTCAACCTTGGTGGGGGTGAGGGGGTTGGTCCATCATATCAATGATCTGGATCACCCAGTCAAATTCAGTCTGTTGGGTCCAACTCGCTGAGTCTTGGCTTGGCTTATTTGAGTAGATCTAGTCAAGTTTTAAAATGATGATCAAATCATCATAAAAGCCTCTACCTATAGGTTCATAAATTTATTCATTTAAGTGATTGCAGTTCGATACAATCATGATCTCCTGTTTTCGGCCTTAGGACTGGCATATGATTGAGTATGTTTGTATACATTAAAAGGGAATGATTGAGAGTTATGTTTTGGATTTAGTGGTTTGAATTATAAAATAAATTAATATACTCCATACTGATCATATAAGTCATAATTTTTAAGTTGTTGTTAAGGTCTAAAATAATCTTAAAACTTCTTATGCCAATCCATAGATGTTCATTCCGGGATCCTTGATCAAGGAATTAATCGTATTTGGTCTTTTTGTAGTGTTAGCTTTTTCAATGAATATAACCATTCAATAAAAAAAAAAAAAAAGGATATCTTTTTTGCTAGAATGCTTTGAGATGCAGTAAATATTATAGTTCCTCATCACTCCACCACCATGTGGTATTTATATTTATCCTGAACCATAGAACTCAATCATGATCCAAGGATGAACAGTTTGAACACCCTACCGATGAGATGCTTGTGTTACTTCGATATTGAGAATGGCAGATTGTGGTTCATGGGTCACACTTTTCCTTGTGTTAATGATTCATGGGCTGGGTCAGCAATGAGTATTGGTCTATGGATCTAAAAGAAAAAAGACAAAATGAAATGACCGATCAGCACGGATAAAAGGTGAATGGGCCCCAAACTCCAAACCGCCCCATCTTCTGTCTCAGACAACTTCGTCTTCATCTTATATGACATTTTTCAACACAGTGCTACTTTTAGATGAGCTAGATTCAAAGTTTAGTTTGACAAATATTTGTGGTTTAGTGTCACATCAGCTTTCTTTTACGCTATAATGCTACAATAAACAAAGAACAAATAGCTTATACTTGCCATCCAAGATTGTGCCTTATTCCTTCCTCTCTTTTTTTTACCAACAATTGGCCTTTTTTCTTCATCATTGTCAATTTTGAGGCTATCTATGAGTGTTGTTTCTCTTACAAGGGCATTAGAGATGTGTGTGCTCCTACTAATTCCTATTTTGGGGGCCTACTTAGACCACAGCGCGCTAATAATGGGAGGGTGGGGGTGGAAAAGCTTAATGATGCATAAGGTTTGAATGGAAAAATCATAGGTTTCAATAATGATGGATCATAATTTAAGGGCACCCAAAGATTTGTTATACAAACTTTGGGTGATCAACTAATGCTGCATATTACTTCACCAGGATCAAAATTGAGTCAGTGCCAAAATATAGGTTTCAATTGAATTGGAAGGGGTTGGATTTTACATAATATAAATAATCCGATACTGTTGTTGCTGCTGTGGGTGATGATCACAATAATAATAATAATAATAAAGCGTAGTTGCTCATACAGTAATTTTGTTATTTTATTTTGAAACCTTTTTGAGCAGCCAGGCCATTAAATATTAATAAGTGTCCATGATTTATGGGGTCCATATGAGCCCACCTATCGTTAACCCTACTGCTTTATGCTCCCTAACCACTCCTTGTCAATTAGCACACCCCAACTTGCCACCCTCATGACTCCACCAATTAAATGTTGGAGTGACCTTGCATAAAAACACCCCAAAAAAAAAAAGAAAGAAGAAAAAAATATGCACTAGATTAATTGATGGGCTAAAAAATAACTTTTGAGATCCTTAAATCAAAGGCCAAAATGATCCATTATCTTCAGAGTTGACACATGAAGATTGTTCACAAACACAAGCAAACCCCACCACTAGATAAAATTCCTATCCTCCCTTTTTTTCATCTAACTAATATTCCTCCACTGTGTGGGTCACAAAATCAGTAATCTGGGAATTAAAACATGAACCCCACATACAGAAAACTGGTTCCTGATGATAGTGCTTGACTTTAGCATTATCATCTCTAAATTCCTCATTACAATTCTCAGGAGTTTATGTGCAGAGAATATGAGGAAGGAGAAGGTAAAATAATTAAAAATAAATAAATAACGTTCATGAAGTGATCGTCAGACTGGCATCACTTCCCCGAGGTGGATGTCCAGGCATGGGCCACCCTCTGTCTCTCTTTCTCTCTCTTCCCCTCCCTCTCTCTCTCCATCTCTTTCTCACTCTTTTTATCTCCTCTTCTCCTCTCTCCTGTGGCCTTATAATCCCATCTCCAGTTTTCTATATCCTTACCTATCCTTTTTATCATTCATATCCATGCTCTCCAAACCCCACTTCCTCTCTCTCTGCCCTATACCCTAGGCTCACACACCTCTCATTCATCAAAACTGCCTACTTTCTTTCATTTTGAAGAGGTTTTTGAGTTAGAGCCCAAGTCCCCAGGAAACCCCAGATTTCAGTTTTGGAAGTGGAGCAACAAGTAGTTAGAAAATCCACGTTTCTGTTAGAACTAGAATATAGATAGATTGATAGATAGATACATGGCTCTTGCCTCATAGGAGATAGAGACCTTTTCATAAAAAAATTTAAAATAAAGTAAACCCAAAACCTTAGAAGTAGCATGAATCTAGAGGTTTCCATAAGAATGGAAATCATGTATTTAGTAGGTTGAAGCAGGTAGTAGATTCATGTAGTACAAAAAAGAAAGAAAAAAGAAGACTCTGTCTGGTCCTAGGACAAACAAAGAAAAGAAGAAAAAAAAATCCATGTTTTGGAGTTCTTACTTTCTCTATAAGTAGATGAATTCTCCATCAAGTTAAAACCCCATTTCAGCTTCCAAAAACCCAAGATCCAAATCCATCAAAAACATCACCAAAAACCCTAAAAATCTCACTCAGCTCAAACTACATCATGTCCGCCGCAGCGGCAGCAGCCAACAGCAGCTCCAGCAATTCAAGCACCGAAACCAACGCCGTTACGCGGCCGACACCGCCTAGCCGTTACGAGTCTCAGAAGCGGAGGGACTGGAACACCTTCGGCCAGTACCTGAAGAACCACCGGCCGCCGCTAGCTCTCTCCCGGTGCAGCGGTGCCCACGTGCTGGAATTCCTCCGGTACCTAGACCAGTTCGGGAAGACCAAGGTGCACTCGCCGGCGTGCCCCTTTTTCGGCCACCCCCACCCACCGGCGCCCTGCCCGTGCCCTCTACGGCAGGCCTGGGGCAGCCTCGACGCCCTCATCGGCCGCCTCCGGGCAGCCTTCGAGGAGAACGGCGGGCAGCCGGAGGCCAACCCCTTCGGCGCCCGCGCCGTCCGCCTCTACCTCCGGGAGGTCCGGGAGATGCAGGCGAAGGCTCGTGGCATCGCCTACGAGAAGAAGAAGCGGAAGCGGCCACCTCCTATTGCTGCCACCGCCCCACCGCCCGCCGCCATCTCCCCGTTGCAGGTATCCGATCTGAATTCGACGAATCCCAATTCGGGTCTTCACGGGCATGTTGTCGGATCCTCCGAGGCCGGGGACTCTCTTCTCATGATCCCACTTCCTGTCCTCAATTAGTAGGGTTATGGGTGCAAATGCCTTCTTCTACTTTTATCAAATGCATGCATATCTCAGTGCAGTCATGACCAAATGAATGGTATGTGGTTCATGTATATTTTAGGGTTAGGGTTTAAGGCCTCATGGGTCAGTTGGAAACTTGTTGGAGATTATGTACTTGAATGGTATTAGACTGTTAATGATATGATCACTGTTATATATAATGTTATCTATGCATTGCATGCCATCTTTTTGGTTGAATACTTGTCTTTTTAGCATAATACTGTTTTTTATTTCATATTATATGATTATAGTTTGTGAGTTGGACATAGATGTAGAGAAGTTGATGTTAGCATGGATTGTTAATCAATGATGAGTTATAAATTAGTGTGCAATTGTTGTGGGTTTGACTTTTAGAAATTGTAGTTCTTGCAAGTAAGCATTTTTGTTTATAGATGTTGTTGGGAAGTGAAATGGCTAAACACTTCCTAACCTTTGATTCAGTGTAAGGCATTGATGTTGGTGTGCTTTTTTACATGGGAGTTTTAAAAGGTAATATGGTATTGCCCTATTTTGAAGTATGTGAGTATAATTATTTATAAAAGCTAATAGTCTAAACTGCCATGCAATTGTGTCTATCTTATATGTACATATGGGGCAAGAACCATCATAAGGATAACAGAAATAAATCCTTTCTATGTACATATGTAGCAAGGACTATCAAAGGGTTAACAGAAACAATTCCTTTCTTTCTGTTAATTGTCTTCATGTGATTGTTCTCATGTTGTTCTATCACATTGCTGATGTTGTGTTTATGAATCATGTGAATTCTTGAGATTTCACTTTCGTTTCTTGAGCCTATTGGTTTCTTTAATTGATAGCAAATTGTAGTGTTCCTATTTCTTGTCATCCTCCTAATTGTGGGTTCGCAACGGGCTGTAGACCAGTAACTGTATTCCAATCAGGAGGGCAGCACTTACAGGTAATCTTCACTCTCAGTATTGAAGAAAAAAACTAGTGATCTCTAGTGTTCCCTTTATAAGGATCTTTTGGAGTAGCCTGTACCCAGCTTGGATTCTCCATGCTGAAACCGGATTAGGATTCTTAAAAAATAGAATTATCCTTAAAAATAGGAAGCCCCTTTTCTGTTAGAAAAATATCTGCTCAGAATACCAAAGTTGCAACAATCCCTATATTGACTTAACCTTTGATTCTTTCATTTGGAATCATCTTGGTTGGGTGGTTATTGCATGTTAGGTGTATTTAATTGTTGGGAGAACTAACGTGTTTGTCACTGCTCTGTGGGTTGCACGTCTGTGGGTTGGCCTGATTGGAGACTGACATGGGTGAGTTGATAGGGAGTAGGGACAGATAAGAGATGTGCTTGTTTTTTCTGTTGGTTACAAGAATACTGGTGATCATAAGCTAGAAAGCATCACTACTGTAAACCCAAATGATTGGTTATTTTTGGAGAATGTGTTAATCCAAGAAAATAACATTAAATTTCAATGGCAAACTAGGAATAATACATCAGTCTTAATGTCTACATCCACAAGAACTAAATACCAATCAAAATAGAAGCCACAGAGAACATAAAGGTATTTTGGTGCAGACAGAACTTGTGTGAAATGAGCTATATGGCGGTTGGACTGCACAATGTGGATAGGCCTAATGATCTGCCTCTTGAGGTGGATCCACATCCAATCATCAGTTGGGTCACCATGTATGGTAGTAATAGAAGGTTAAAGAGGAAAGGTTGATGTCCATATGGAGTGTTTCACACATTTTGTGGAGTGGGTCATCCTGATGAATGTTTGGGATCATTCACAACTAAGCAACATTGGCACATGTATGTCATAAACCTCTTCAATCTGTCTTCACGCTGAGTAATGTTACACGCTTCAGAGGATATCTTTGTCAGCAAATGAGTTCTATTGTATATCTTCAAGTACAAATAATAATAAAAAAAAAACCTGATTTAATAATTTATGTGTGTGTCTCAACAGGTGCAGCTCAAGTTCATAAAAAGAGGGTTGGCACCCAACATGCCATTGATTTCAAAAAAATAAAAATAACATTAAAAAGGCCTAACCAAAGTTTTTGTTTACTTGTAACGAAGAGCAGCACTTTAAATCCATTGCATGAAAAGGTTTCAACTGATAATGATTAATGTTTCATTCCTGAAAACATCTCTTGATCTTCAGCAAATGTTGGCAGACATCATTTGCTTTGAAAAATTATACTCTCCTTTTCTTAGGTGATAAACATCAATTGGTTTCCATCGTATTGTTCTTTTTTCCAATGGTGTAATGGTTTTAGTAATCAGTAGTCTGACTTATTTGTTGGGGCATAGATGCCTTATCATGTTTATAGCAGTTGAAGGAGCCTTCCACAGTTTCACCCCAGCTTGAATATCTACTCCCAAAGTCTATAGTTTATCTCATTTTAAAAATAGTCGTCTTCTTGCCACTTTGGTATTCTCTCTGCAGATGGTGAATGACTAGTCGTATCACGTATAGTAACTTCAGCATGACAAACGACATAACTTCTCATGTGTTTCCTTCGATTCTTTGGCTTTTTTGTTTTTATTGTCCCAAGGTTTGTAGAATGTTTTGATGTGGAGAAACCTTTGGACACTAGACATCTCTCTCTCTCACACAGAATATATAGGTGTGATTTTGGCTGGTACATTAAGTTGTTTGAAAATCCATAAGTGTCCAATATATTACTTTTGAATGTTTCATATATTTATAGACGGATATCATGAAACTACTCAAAAGACCCAAATTTATTTACTTGCTTTAAACTTGTACATTTGCTGGTATGGCGTGATTGGGAATCAATGTAGAAAACAATTTAAGATTCTTAGTATTTGAGCATATTTTAAACTTGAATCACCAGATTTTTATTCATTGCTATTTAGTTGTAGAAGCTTTTCATTCAACAGAAGTTGGTTTCATTCATCCTCATAGATGGACTTCTTTTACTCCATTGGCTTTTTTATTTTAGACTGTTTTGCAAAGGTGTGATGGATAGCAGTTTTCCTAAGCTTTTCTACCCTGATTTATCAATCAGAAAAACCAAAGAAAGCATTAAAAATGTGAAAACATTTCTCTGACTTAGGTAAAATTGCTACATGGCTGCCTGTCCATCAGTCCATGTAATGTCTTGCATAAGCAGGTCCCATGTCCAAAAGGAGGTTGGCACCAGAGAGACGATCGACCATAAAATCTCGAACACTAATAGTTTACTTTTTTATGCCTATTTGCATTGTCCAAGAGAAGATTGTGATGGATCATAAACATTATTATATATCATGCCTCTTTGCTGATTACAAATTTGAATGTTGTGTATTGAATGATGATTTTTTGTTCAAATAAGATGAATATCCGTTTGATCATATTGTAGGCCCCCTAGGGTAGGCCCGTTAAACATTGTTCATAGTATTTCTCTATAGCTGATGTGATTTTCAAAAGAAGCCCTTAAAATTATTTTTCATGATAGAAACAAAGAATATAATCTTTTGTAAGGAGTATCTACGTTCATCATGACTTCCAAGTGTTACTGTAATTTAGATTTTTGCATGCCACACCCGAGTCGTCTATAAATCTGAGTCACTCATTTAGTGGGCCTCACTATCCATCTAACATGGTGTAAGAACCACACTTTCCTCATGAAACTCATTGTAAAGTTCATGCACTCCTATTCTTTGGATAACATCACTGACTTGAAAAGGTTTCTGAGATTAGAAAGAGAATACATATAGATCAGACAGCTGAGGTCACCCTACTCACTAGGGTTTTATATTACTAGTATTGGCCACACATGATCAGCCTAAATCAAATGGATAGTCTAGATTTATGTTGTACAGAGACTTCTGTCACCTGCCCATGAGTTTAGAACCCACTTTGAACAAAAGAATGGTAAAGTTAAAAAGTTAATTACTACTTTCAAACCATGGGTTTCAAATTATTGAATTAAGCAACTGATCAAACTAACGAGTACACTTTGATCACTTTATTAATTTAAACACACAATTCTATGTATTGGAGATTTGGAGGGTATATATTTGCCTTGAAATTAGATGGTCCGCCAAAACTATAGTTCCTTCTTTTGATGGCCCTGTGGAGGGTACAATAGAGGGGTCACATTAATATTCAACACAAGGGTCCCATTAGCTTTTAGGTGAAGACTCATGTCTTCTATATTTGGCTGAACCATAAGCTTGTCTCTTTGTTGGGAACTATTTTCTGGAGTGAAGAAGAATACTAAGCTCTTGCAGTCACCATACCTCCAATTAGCATGGGCCCAAACACAGTGAGGTATCTCACAGATTGAACCATTCCTACTCCCAAAAAAAATGGATTGCAATATTCTAGCCCTTTGATTGGTGGCCCGCAGATAGACGAAAAAATAATGCAATAACACAAAAAGAAACGAATGGATAAATATGATCATTCAATCTACAAAATTATTGCAACATTCCCCATCAAGGTATGCTCATTTATTGTCATGGTCACTGAATTAGTCAAGCATGGCCCAACTGTATAGGATCAAGGGTATCAGGAAACTGCGCATCAACCCTTGCGCTTATGATATGAGATCTTCTTTCTTCCTATTTCCTCTAGCTTTAATGGATCTGATTGTGTTCGGTAGATTTATCAATGTTAAAGAGCTTCATTGACTTCAAGAAATTGCCAATCCACTTATATATAGCTCATGGTTAGGTTTCTCCTTCTCACATAAACAACTATGGCTCGATAGTGTTAATGAAGGACTTGTGATTTATGGTGTGTGGCTGCATGGATGAGTTTTACTATGAGCAACAAGGTAGTTTCATTAATCACGTTATCAGTCCTAAGCTCAATTTCTCAACGAGATCATTTCCTATTATAAGTAAAATCTGAAGATGCCGCAATGAGGGATGACATTCATTTTTAACCACTTGAATTATCAATAGGAGGGCCCCACCTGCAGAGTTCAGCACATCTCACTCATGGGAAATGTGCAGAAGACATTCAAGGAATACGAACTCGAGTTGGTCAAATTTAGATGAGTTGGCAGCTCTAAAACCCTAAATCCTAAATTTTGACCTTAAACACCATTTTGGTTAGATGTTCCGATTAGGAATAGCCACTCCAAAATCCCATTTACATCAACATGGACTTAGCAATGGCCCTGATTAGCACTTGATTGGGCTTCCAATTGTTGCAACTTGAATTGCATTTTTCAATAATCAATTGCTTAGTAGAAAAACAACCACAAGAGACTAGCCATGGAAAGAGCAAATTTTCCTTTGATTGCCACAAACCAACCATTGATTTGCACTACCCCTTCTTATAGTAACTGCTGGAAGCACAGAAAACACTGATGGGAGGAAGAATTGGAATTGATGGTCCCCCAAAATCCAAATTATAGCATAAAAAAAAACAAAAAAGGGAGTGATGGATGAATTGAATATTCAACCCACCCAAGTCCCATCACCCTTCCATTTCTTAGTAGAAAGGCCAAAAAGGAAAGAATTAAAAAAAAAAAAAAAAGTGTAATATTTAATGATATCAAAAGAAGATTTTGGCCATTGAATTTGGGGCATTTAATAATGTAGTTGATTTGACATGGATGTGATGGATCGGGCCCATGTCAGGGGCCTCTTATCGTGCGCACCCACGTGTTTAGCAGACCCTTTTGTCGCCTGTCACTCGGACAAGGTTAAGTAGATTACAGACATGAGACTATGAGAGGTTAGAAGACTTCTTCTTTTTATATTTCCACAGTCACAGCAAAAGAGAGGGAGAGGGAGGAGGCAGTGGACGAGTCAAGTGACTCAAATTGAGTGGGTTGGTCGACTCAGGTATTAACTAATTTAAACCAAAAACCACCTTTGACTCTCATCATGGGCATCTTGGACAAGTAAATAGATCTGTTTGAAATAGAACTGACTAAATTAGTTAGGTCTTTTGGAATATATTTGTTTCAATTAGATGTTTTTGTAAATGGGTTGTTTGGCATATATCTCATTCAAGTAGAAAGGACTAAATTTATTGGTAAAAGTTATATGAGCAATGTTTTCCTATGATAAAAGTAATACATGTAAACTTAATCATCATATAATAAAAGTTAAATAGCAAAAATGGTAAAAATAAAGTACGAGCATGTTGATTTATGTACACATAGAAGACATAAGAATTCATGGTTAAATGAGCTTCATTTTTAAAAATAAATTATTTAAAAGGTAATGGGTGGATGATATTAGGTGTTGGGGGAAAGATAATTCCTTAATAAGGTATTGATGTACGTAGATGGGATGGGACCTTGAGTTTTTTAGAGTTTGATTTATTATAGTGACGGTATTCATTTCCTATTTTTCTTTAACTCTATTTAAAAAAAAAGAGAGAGAGAGAGAAGATTATTTTATGCTCTTTTTTAAGTATTTATTGTTTATTTTCATTTTTTACTTTTAGGGCATTAATTTCTCTGTGTTCTGTCCAAACAAGCATGCTAGAAAGATGTGTGAATGCTTTATGCATTCATCTCTTAATATAGTCTTTTTCAAACCGTCTAAGAACTTAAATATTTATTTAAATTAATTTTAAATCAAATAGATCAAAATGTAGACATCACAAAAGCTTCCTAAATATGTGAAGGCGAGTTTGTACACAAAATTCATTCATCTTGGAAAAAAGTCGAATATACGTAGCTGAAATCAATTCGGATTTTAAATCCCCAACACAAATGCAATATTGGAGGTAAGCAAGGTACTCAATCTCTTCTCTATTTGGTTTTCTTTTCAAAGAACATAAATTAAAAAAATGTACATAGTGATTATAATTATAACTAGCACAGTAACCAGTGTTAAATACGGGCATGACCCACTTGGCTTGGTCCCCTCTCAATCTAACTACTTTCGACATCTTTTTGATAAATAATTGTATATATATTGGTACTCTATAGCGTAGTGGTTAGGTTAATTATTTAAAAAGCAATGGGTCATGGGTTCAAATTTTGCAACCTATATGCCCTCTAGCTTTAATATATTATAATATGTCTACATAATTCCTTTTTAATGGATATACATGTTTTATGTATTAGTTGGGCACTGCAATCAAAGTTGAGAAGTTAAAGTCAGTAATTGAAATTCATGATGTGAGTATCAAAATCTAGGCTAAGAACAACATAGAACTGAACGAGCCCAACCCAAAAATTCACCTTCGTCTAGGTTAAGCATGTAGATTTAGATTTGGACCAACTCAAATTGCACCCACTAAAGCCAACTTCCATGCATGCCATATTGCCATTGGTTAAGGAGGGAGTGGAAAGTCCTAGGCATGATTGGGCAGTGCAAAAGATGGTTCTCTCATCGTATAAATTTAATGGTCTGAAGATTAAGTTTGTTTTTGTGCCTTTTCTAATTAGGTTATTTTACAAAAGAAACAACACCCTTAAAATTATATATGATGACCATGAACCCAAACTCTAAATATTCATGATAGAAGGCCCCCCACACAATTTTTTCTTTTATTTAGCTTTTTTGCCCCTATTCAAAGACATTAATCAATAATGCCAACGACATTCAATCACCCAACCTAAAGTTGAGTTATTTTCTCATAGGTACTCATACAGTTTGTTTGTTAGGAACAAAATGCCCTTGCATGATATTGCATAAAGTTTCAAATTATATGATATAAATATATTCTTTTTTTTTCTAAGCCAACAGGAGGGGAACTTTTACATGACATTGCATAAATTAAAAAGTTTTAAAATCATATTAACATGTGTTATTTATGCGATATCAAACCATTAAAAGCATTTTAATCCATAAAAACTACACAAGTAATATCAACCATTGATACAAAGCGGGATTAATGATAGCTAAAGATTATCTAGGGCAAAACCCCTATTATTTTTGCTTGATCAATCTAGAATCCACAAAGGAGTTGAAAATGGAAGGCATGTCAAATCAAGGTGAGATGATTGGGTGAGAGAGCAGGATTGGCCCTATGTGGACCCAAGTGGACCCCACCATCCTTTAAGATGTATGGTGGCCGTGCTTTGGATATTGTTTGTCTAATCAAACTAGAAAAAAGAACATATTGTAGCTATGATACCTTATTAGAAGGTGGTGACCACCAATGATTGGTCAATTAATAAAATTAACAACAATTTTGAGACTGGACTCTTGATTAGCTATCTAAAAAGATTGTGACCCATCTTTCAAGATTTTAAACCCCTCATGATGAAACCATACATGATTCACAATGGGTCCCACATTCACCTTCATATTGCTTGCCTGTCTCACTCTCACATGTGAAGAAAGCCTGACTCAACTAGGTTAATCACATTTAATTAGAACTTGAAGAAAAAGTAATGCGGGTTAATCACATGTAAAACTTGTAATCAACCCATTAGCCCTAATAACAATTTGAGTGGAATTCTTGTAAGGCATAAGTAACACCAGGTTTTATTAAGAGTTCGGAACTTGGGGCCCACTCATATATAGACTTAGAGCAATGCAATTTTAAAAGTATAGTCCCAGCGCAAACAATTGCTAAATTTATATGGACAGTACAATTATTGGACTTGTCATTATCTCGTGAGTTTTAATAGCAAACATATTTTGCTATATGAGTAGACAAAAAAGGTCAAATCAGGCCCCCATGCATACTAAAGGGCAGAGAAATGGTAGGACCCATATTTAAGTTGATGTGAGCTATGACATGATAGGGATTAGTTCTAGTCAAAATTGATATTATTTCCTTTTTTTAGGTTCTTCTATGGAATCTTGACAATTGGCAGTATTTTGATCAATTTAGGAGGTAGTTTATTAGAATTTTTTTTCATTTACTTTTTTAGTCCAACATTTGTTTTATATATATATATATATATATGCACTTGCATAATATAGTGGGGGCATACAATTAACATAATTGTTTGGAGAACATGTGACTTGTCAAAATTGAGATATTGATCTCTAGTTGAAGTTTTGGTGGTAAGGGATTTGATAAGATGTATGTGTGTAAGTATTTATCAAATAGTGAAATTGAAAAAGAAGAAGCCATAATGTCTTTTCTACCAAAAGAAAGAAGAAAAAAATGATATGGCCATAATTTGCACAATAGCTTGAATTGTCGGCCTTGATGATCGTTAAGATGGAATTCTTACTAAAAGTAGAAAAAAAAGTGACTTTCACACCATGGTGGAAGTGCAAATTTTTTCCTTGAAAGGGAGAGATAGCTATTAGTAATGAATGTGTTTGATCATTGTTGGCAATTGATAAGGTGACATTATTTTCTCATAATGATCACATCCAACGGCTAGAGAGCCGAGTGGCCTAATCAAAGGTGCCCCTAAACACTCAAATTAAAAGAAAACTTCATCTTGATCGTCTAATGAAGTGTGACTCGTTGATTTGAAAACCTTGTCTAAAAAATTACTTAGGTTTGGACAAGGGATTGATGTGAAATTAGGCCACTAGGATTAGAGCATTAAGTCTAAATAAGTGATCTATTTTGATGAGAAATCATAGAAGAAGCATTTTTTAAAGACAATTTAAACTTTAAGTAAGTGGGTCCCACAGATGAGCCTTGGAAATTCACCAGTGGGAAGTAGTGACAATGACTTCTCATGCATGAGTGGGGTAAATAATGAAGAAATGGAGGGGGTAATATTGGAAAGATAAAATATGGCCGCTGGATCGGACGGTGGTGAGAAGAAAAGAGCAGAGACAAGCGTGTAGGTGACGTCAGTTGGATTACGGGATTTAATGAACTGTCAGAATTAGCTGACGTAGGATCTACGTCAGAGTGGCAATCACACGTCACATCCTAATTCGCTCTTCCCATACGGATTCTTTGGGTTGTAGCCTTTTAGGACTAGCGACGGCTAAGATTACAAACATACCCCTCTAATTATTAGCATATTGCATCGGTGGCCAACAATGAGAAAATTTTATTTTATTTTATTTTTCTTTTCCCCTTTTTTGTTTAAATTTTTTGACCCAACAGGACTAATTCCTTGAAAAGGAACCTGCTAAATTCAAACAAGTGCATGCCGGGTAAATCTGAGGCAGTTTCGAATACAAGTTGTTGAAATGCAAATTCACATCTTATATCACTCTACTAACTCTGCAGTGGGTGCCAACAATGAAAACATAACACTTGAAAATATTTACAGAAATATAATCATAGAAATTCAATTACATGAAACAAAAAGGTCATTATTGTTAGACGATGACAAGGATATAGGTTTTAAAAGTACTAAAAAGTATGCCTCTATTGAAATCCAAGCATCTACATGTATCTTACAATGTTTTTTAAGTTTCACTATAATAAAAGTATAAGGTTATAAAATGTGTTGAAGAAGATCTAATAATCATTTTCATATCAGTGTTTTTTGCATGAAAATGTATAATCATTTAAAAATATCTTTACTAGAAATTCAAGAATAAAAAGCAACTGAGAAAGTGCTTGGTTTGCCTATGAGAGGGAGGGTGGGTACCTTCTGAGTCATCCACCACAACCATGACACATTGACATTGGCCATATAAGTGGGTTGGATCAAGTAAAAAGGACCCAACATGGGTTTGACTGCCTAAACTCATGCCCATGGGTGCCTCCATATTATTAGGAACGAACAATCATTTATCATTATCATCATAAAAGTCTTGTCTCAATTATGTTGCACTTCTTCATATATATTTTTACTATCTTCATCCATATACCCTCTTCGGCCTACCCATTCATTCTCATTGGTGGGCCATCAACCTGTATAACCATAATTTTTTCACCAATGCCATTACCGGCCTGTGTTAAACATGCCTAAACCATCTCAAATGAATTTTCTTAATTTTATTCTCCTATTGATGGTACCTCTAAATGTTTTTGAAGTCATTCATTTCTAATTTTATCTTTCTTAGTTTTACTAGACATCTACTCAACATTCTCATCTACATTTATTTTGTGCCAATTTTGCTTCTTTATTTGTCAACATTCCGCTTTATAGGTCATTGCTAGTTTAATCACTGTCCTATAGAGTTTTCTTCAATTTTGTTGACGTTTGTAGGTCACAGCTTCGCCCGTCATCATTATTATGTTCAAAGCCTTATCTAATTTCGTAGAAATCAAGTAATTCTAGCTAGCCCTAAATTCCAAGGTCTTAAAGTTGAATGATTGTAGATTGAGCATATTTATCTATCTTTCATCTGGAGTCAACAAATAAGACACAATTAGTGGCCTACATGCTTATTTGTAACAGCACTATTATCTTCATTTAAGCATCTTTGAAGCCAGAATCTTGTCATCTCAATCCGAGACAAAACTGGACCAAGTCTTGGGTCTAGTTCCCACATGAGATATATGTGATGTGAAATCTAAATCCAAATCCAAAGTTCTTATCCGGGGCATTAAGTTTAGACTAAGTTATTACTCTACCCTGAATGTGTCCCGAGATGGTCCACTCTTACAACCCTTAAATGGAGATCAGATATGTGGCAATTAGCACTTTCAAAATTCTCAAATAGCAGGGCCTTTTTGTCACTAAAGGAGAGTTTTTAGTGGCGACAATTAAACTGTGGCTAAAATTGTTGTCAACAAAAGGCAACTTGCTTGAGGTATATTTTTAGTGGTAATGTCAAGTTGCCGCAAAAAAAAAAAAAACTGCAATCAAAAGTAATACACCTGAGCAATTAGCGACAAAAAGAAAAGTTGTTACTAAAACCCAAGACCTTTAATGGCGAAAAACCAAAGCTCGCCACTAAATCTCTTTCCCTCCAAAATCCCACGGCACTAAAATGTCCCGCCATGAAATTAGTGGCAAACTTTGGCTGCAACATAGCCACTACAGGTGGTCACATGAGTAAGCAACATCATATTTTTGTCACTAAAAGTGAGTGTTTAGTGAAGAAAATTAAACCCCAGAAAAGCAGACTTTCTTGCAGTGAAGTTGCTAATCCTTAGTCAACTTGAATTAGAGAAGTAATCCCATTCAGGATGTATAGGATCACTTGCAGTCTCATGGAAACAGGAGTAATAAAGCAGTCCAGCATGTTTAGCTATTGGGCTTGGTTTTTAGGCTAAATTCCATCCAACCCATTTTCTCAACAGAAGACGAACTTGGCCCAGGTAAACTATATTGAAATAAATTCATGCAGCAGTTCCTCCAACGAGCAAGCCATTGTTAAAAAAAGAGTTGGAGTCATGCTAGTGCAACATGCATGCCATTCATTCCTCCACTTGATTCTCATGTGATGTGGCCATCAACAAGAACCTTGAAGACCACTGGAAACTGTTCATCTCTCCCCCAAACCGGCTTCTGTGTGGGCTTCATGACAGATGCAGCAAAGAACCCAACTTGGGGTTATGATCAGTGAGGATGAAGACATGTTCAAAGCCTCTTTCATCATCATGATCTCTCAGGTGGGCAACCTCTGCCAAAACTGTTATCATCTACTCACGGGATGCAACCGGTAAGAAGCTCAGAGAATCCTTATTGGATGCATCCCTATCTCCTTGGGCAGCAGAGATGTAAAGGCAAGGACTTGAAACGGCCCTGATCGAGCACCTGAAAGCAGGTTGTCTTCAGGAGGTTTTCGCTAGCTGGGATCCATATTTCTCTACTGGAGTAGCTGACTAAGACTACTCTATTCTGCTGCCCTTTTTACTAGTGTTGTTGCTGTATGTCTCTTTGGTTCTTCTGATGTTTTTTTTTGCTTTTCCACTTTGCCTCCTTGCATGACTGCGAATGGGGTTGATTTTCCTGTTTTTTTAGCTGGCCTGGCTTGTGGGCTCTCTCTCTCTCTCTCTCTCTCTCTCTCTCTGTGGCTTTTTGGTGGATAGCTCCACTCTTTGCTTTTCAACTGTTGAGAGTTAATTCTCTCTCACTGGCTTTTTGGTGGATAGCTCCACTCTTTGCTTTTCAACTGTTGGAGAGTTAGTAGACGATTTTGGAGCTCTCCTACCTTCTTTTTCTTCGTTGTAATTTCTCTTTGGAAATACAAATATGGAACTTTCCATAAAACAAAAAAGGTGTGACAATCAATGGAGTGTGGGGGCTCACTGAATTAATGAAATACAAGAGTGCATGTATGAACCATATCTGCCCAACATGGGCCATTCCTACCCATTGGTTGCAAGCTTTGAATTTGAAGGTTAAAATAAAAATCAGATAGCAATAAGCAATCATCGCCTCATACTCAAGATGACTCTTTACTTTACAGGGGCCAGTGGGCTCCACAAATGCATCATGCATTTCTGGACATGGCAAGTAACACCTATACAGGAGTTGTCTAACAAATATCACAAGATCAAATATACAACAAAACTCAAAAGCTTACATGGGAAAAAGTGTGGAAAATTGGACGATGAGTTGGGTCAGCATCCTCAATGTGAGCTGATTGCACTCCATTCTTAGCTAATAAGATGGATATAGCTCCCTAAAACAAGGTACATTCAGTTAGCTTCAAGAGCTTCTCTTTAATAGGAAAAGCATACCATTATGATTTTATTCCTAGTGTTGGATGTTTTCAGAGGGTAGTTCCATTTGCTCTCAATGTTTAGAACTGTTTAAAGCTGCCTCTTTAACTTGAGACCTCTTTTGGGGTTGGTCTGTTGCCAAAATGAAAATGAATGGCATTATTATTGCTTTTTTCTCTCTTATAGTCTCTTTAGCTCTTTCCTCTCTTAAAGTAGTGGTAGAGAAATGGTTTTGCTTTATTAGGACCCACCTAAAAATGAACTCCCAACACCCATCATTACCGATAGTGGTAGTTTAATCATTTGTCATAAGTTCGATTATCTGATACCTTTATCTCCTTTTCCCTTTAATTGGATCTCAATCTTAACTAATACCAATGATTTTTTTTTTCCTTGAGCTTCATCTAATTACTTTTCTTTCACATAAATGTAGGTATACAGAATTCCAATCTGTACATATGTATTGGTGTCATACATCTCTCTCTCTCTCTCTCTCTCTCTCTATATATATATATATATATACATATATATATATATACATATATATATATATACACACACACACCTACATATGTATTGAGCAATTTAAGCTCAAGCTTATGATAGAATTTCCGTAAGCTCATGCTTGTAGGGTCAACCTTTGGCCCATCCAAATGAACCAAACACATGATCCCTTTAAATTGCACATGTCCACCAACTTTTGGTTATATTGAAATTTACCGAACCGTTGGATCGACTATATATCGATCCAAATGGACTATTGACCATTAAACTTTTGGGCCCATATGGAGATGATAGAAATTACGGTTATGGCTGATTTTTTGCAGAGAGGAATATCCCAAAAAGTCCTTGAAATCCCCCCCCCCCCCCCCCCAATTCCTATGTGGGTCCCCCAGGTGGACCCTCATGGGGATGGGGGGAATTTCAAGGACTCCTTAGGATCCTCCTTCCTGCAAAAAATTAGCCCCAACCATGATTTCTATCATCTCTATATTGACCCAAAAGTTTAATGGTCAACAGTCCATTCAAATCGACATATAGTCAATCCAACGGTCCAATAAATTCGGATCTAATCGAAAGTTGATGGACATGTGCAATTTAGGGGGGTCATGTGTTTGGTCCATTTGGATGGACCAAAGGTAGGCCCTACAAGCATGAGCTTACGAGATTTTATCCTAACCTTGAGCTTAGGAGAGCCTTGCTCATATATATATATATATATATATATATATATATATATATATAGAGAGAGAGAGAGAGAGAAAAGAAAAGACAAGACAAAAAGGCCCCTTCTATAAAATATTAAATATGTTATGAGACTTGAGGTGACATGCATGTTTCATTATACTGGTCTATGGATCATTAACGGTAAAACCCCGGATACACAATACTACCCACAGTGCTAGCACTATGTTGGGTAGTGCTAGCACTATGTATCGGTTAAGGCCTCAACCCCCAAACAGTTTCGACATCTACCTCATTGCTAGACTTCCTAACGGTTCAAACAATTTAAGTGTGGGTACAATTCAAGTGTGGGTATATATACTTCACACAGTTGCTCCAAAACTTAGATTCTAGTATTCATCAGCCCTTGTTACGACATGCTGCCCACATGCGCATTGAATAATTCCTTACAGACAAAAGTTCATGGCTAGGAGCTTTAAATTTGTATATGTGGGGTCCAAACTGTTTGTGTGATGGATCCTAGTGCAGATAGACCATGCTCAACAGAGAACCCAGCTTGAAGGCTCCTACCCATCCAACAATTACCCACTTCGCTTAAATGTCAAATGTTGTTGCATTTCTTTCTTAGCCATCTATTCAGGTCATAATCAAAGACAATATGCTATTTGAAAGGTCTTTCAGGCATTCATGGTGGGCTGATCAGATGAACAATCTGGACCTTCCAACTATGGACCAACGTTCACAAAATGAAGGAGTATATAGCCTACTCTCAGGTCAAGGAATTATCCAATGCATGAGAAAATCATTAGAGCAAAGGGGTCTTGTCGGCATTGTATTTTTCTTATATCTGATCTGGAAAGCATTAGAGTGAAATGATACTGGTGCTTTGCATGATTCCAAAAATCAACTTCTGGGTTGGTTAGGTTAGAGGACATTGTCATACCATGATAGCAATGTATCAGCCAAGTTCAACAAGACATCAGGGATAAGATTCACCACCCATTATACGCCTATGCTATAATAAAGAAACATGTTTTCCCATCTTTTTTTTCACATTTATTCAAAGGCAATTATAGGATCTTGAGCCATAACAAAGTCTACAGTTTGCTGAGGCAGCCGTGGATCAGATTGGTGCTCGATGGGCAAAGGACAACTTAAGTTCTCCCAGATTGGAATACCTTAATTCTATGATTGGTGGTGTAAAATATATGTTCAAAAAGACAATAGAGCATGGTCCAGACATTTAGAAAGAGGAGAAAGGAATAAAGGTCTGCAATCTTTGAATCTAGTAGAAATTAGAGCATATGCCATCCAAAGTTATGGCCCAACAGAAAGATGTCTAGATTGGGGAATAAATTAAGGCCCCACATAACAAAATTGGAACATCAGCAAATTATAGACTCGATTGTGATAAGCATCCTATTTTTATCTTGCTACATGGGGAATTCAAACTCACGCTCTCACTCTCTCTTAACCAGCTGAGTTACAGCTAAGGACAATGAGATAAGTGTCCTATCATTCCTCAATACTCTAGAAAAAAAAAAAAAAAAAAAAAAACTTATGTATGGTCAATATAAATTCACATATAAAGATAAAGTTGTTGAAGGTTCACTCAATCAGGTCTGCAAAAGCCTTACAGAGCAGGTTTTCTATATGATCATTGTCGTCATCTATGACAACTAGCACTTGGAAACCCATAAATGAACAGTTCAATAGAAACATGGATAATAAGCATATCAGAATATATCTGGTCCACTTCTCCACACCTGCAGCTTGGAGGTTCTGCTTCCAGTAAAGTATGTATCAATTTTTATTATGCCCTTATCCAGTCTGCTTATCTATTTTCATTATTATCAAGAGAGAGAAGCACAAGTGATTGATTCATAGAGAAATCAAACTCAGGGCCCAGTTCTACAAAAAAATACAGTTTGGTGCACCTCACAATTCCATATCCACTGTTCAGTCATTGGCAATCCAGAAGTATTATGTGATGGGGCCAAGTGTGGATGGAGGACAAGACAACACAAAAATCTCCCTGACTGGAATACCCTTACTTTTCAATCAATCTTCTACAAAATACAATTAGGAGGAATGGATGGTGAAGGATAGAATACAGCAGCAGCTGATGGGTAGGATCTTCCAGTCTGGGAGAATTTTAGCACACCTATATATGGCAGGCCATTAAATTAACAGACTAAATAACCAAATGGTGGTACCACATTTATTGCATTTGCGGGGGAAAGGAAAATAAACAGTACATCTTTTGCAGCACAGGACCATGTAATTCCTTACTTCTATTTCAGATGCTTTTCCGAGGTGATTTTTATGGTCCTGTCTAAATAGTACTCATTTACAAAATGCTGCATAAAAATGCCCAATTTAGATCAAGTGGTTTTATGCCCAAACCAGATCAATTGACAAAGGCTTGACTTTATCAAAAGAGAGTGTTTGGCCCACTGCTGATGACCTGGTTGTGAAGGCAAGGAAATTCAGAAATAACTCGAATAAGGTCATTTCTTTTCACCTTTGAAATTTGTCTTCTACAAAGGGGACAATCAAATCAATTTCTGACATTAAAGAAGATAGAAAGATGAATAAAGGACATAAATCTCACCAAAACTGCCAGATAAAGCGATGCATATAATTATGTATCTTGGCAAAGTCAAAAGAGACGTAAACATATTTATTAAAGAAAATCACAGTCACGTGAATGGGTCTCGTAGATCTTTATGTCAGGAAAATGGTACATGGTGGCTTAATTTCGAGCAAAAGATTCGATTCAAAGGCTTGTCAAGTGGAGGCAACTCAGTGCAAGTTGTAATATGATTTTGCAGTCATTTTTTGAGAATCTAAGAATGCATTCCATACTCATTTTTTCTCCGTAAAATAAGACTAATCCACCAAAATATCACATAACAGTTCACCTGAAGTTGATTTTGTTGATACAGTTTTAGTTACCAGGACTCAAACTTTATTCAAATTTCTTAACTTTTACAATCAAACGTATGGGTTCAGTCCATGCCGTAATCTTTGGGGTTCCATAGATGTTCATCTTGTATGATGCTTTTATATATTTTTTCCTTTTTGCATAGCCACTAAACTGGTTAGCTCACAGTACTTGGGTGGCTAGCCACTACGTGAGCAGCACTCGAACTGCAAGTCTCCCCTGTAGGAAGGATATGCCTTTACCATCACACCACGTGCATGAAAAGGCTATAATGCTTGAATATGGACAAAGAAGTGAGAATTCATCAATAATCAAAGACCCAGTGGACTAGGAGGGTTAGTTCAACTCTATAGGCCAAAAACCAAAATTCAAAACAATCTCTAGCTACATGAATTAACGATCACACAGAATGAAACAAGACCCTTGCCATCATGTTCACTTTCCTCAAATAACCTTCTCTTGTTCAATTTTGTTCATATTTTACATGTTTTTCTTTCTTTCTTTCTCTTGAACAGTAACGATGAAGTTTGTCCAAGGAATAAGGAAAACAAGAAAGGTCCAATGCCCAAGAGGAGCATCAACCTCAAAAACCAAAGAGCATCACAAATCAAAACACTAGCATAGTTCATGAGACGTCGTCCTTGGCTATAGAGTTGTTGCTGAGTTTGCTGCCCTTAGAACAAATAGAATCCCTCAAGTTATTGCCAAGTGTTGTTGAGTTGTTGTGAGACACTTTTCATTTCTTCTAACAAAGAGAATCCTTAAACTTAACCAATCAAAGTCATTCAGTCATTGTGAAGGAAATCTAACAATCTGTATACAACCACCCAAATAAATACAATATATATATCCAAGGAAAAAAATTGATAGATAAGTGAGGGATGCACTACACAGTTGCACAGGAATGGTGCATGATGCAACTCATGGGCAGCAGGCCTACTGTGCCTGGTTTGACTAGCCAGGCCTTTTAAGGGGTCTGGTTTGGTCAGCTGCATTCTAGAGGGGCTGATGTCCTGATCAGGCCCTTCTTGTGGCTAGATCAAGGCCCTTGGGCAGTTGGGCCGTTGATTTGTGGCTAGCTCAAGGCCCTTCGGCCGTTGATTTGTGGCCATTGGGCCCCTAATTTGATCCCATGCAACCATGTAAGCAAGGGCCAGTTTGTCAACCTGCATCATTCACCCAATCATATCAGTCCAAAAACAAATGTTGTTACCCTTGTGTTATCTGAATTGGGGCCCTTTGGTCAAACGCTTCTTTGATCTTCCTCATTTCCCATCACATGGCCTAGTAGGAGATTGAACTCGACATGATTCTCCAGCCATTTGATCAAATGCTTCTTTGATCTTATGCTTCTTTGATCCTTCACTTTATATTTGGAGCAAAGTATACTCTTGCATAAGACATCCGTACAATTACTGAGTCCCCAAAAACCATTTACTACAGAGGACTTCACTCAATGTGCCTTACAGATCGAATCCGTAAGCTGCCTCAGTCTCAAGGTTTGCAGAGTGAATCACATTGCACAAGGAAATACTATGTTTCTTTTATAACATGCTAAAGGAACATCCGTTCAATTCTTTCAATGACTGAAATTGAACATCGGAAGAGTGACATGTAGTAGATAGGCAGAGTGCTAAAGGTAATTTGAGGCCCCCCCCACCCCTACGGGGTAACCCCCCAATGTCTTGCTTGTCGCACACATAATGAAAGACCTAGATAGGCAAATGAGAGAGATCTTACTGCACCGCAGCATGGCTTGCTAACTTTGATCCCTATCAATTTTATCTTTGGAAATTGATCAAGCTAAAAATTGCTGGAAAACACCTCAATACCACTTTGATATTCTGGATTTTGTTTGGCATTGCTGATGAGAATCCAGTATTTGCCACAATATAAACCAACGAATAGATTACTCGTGTCCTCTCTACATTCTACAGAGGACTTCTCCCACTATCAAGAAGAGAAACAGCTATAAGGATCTCCTTGACTTAGACCCCATTTTGCCCGAAGAATCCTTTTGCAGACTCATTTTTTAAGATTGAGAACCTAGCCGATCCCATGCATGCCTAAACCCAGCTTCTCCATTTTAAACCAAACCACGTATGTAGAGGATATATTGAAGTCAGTCCCACTCAACTCTGTCTTAAGCTTTCTTTAACTCCAACCTACAGATATACGTAGTTTCCTTGATTTGTAAGTGGAGTCAGCACACTTGTTAGCCACTAGTAAAATGATACCTATAAGACTGATGGGCCTAAAATCTTTCACCTGCACCACACCTTTCGATGAAATAAAGAGCAATGAAAAGGCACTCATGCTTCTCGATAACCAAGCTCAAAACACATTTATGTATGCTGTTACTTCTTAACGAACACCTTCCCAAAAGGGGAAAAAAAATCTGGCCCTAGCACTCTATTTACCTATAATCTAAAAAATAGCCCCTTTGACCCCTTTTTATTCAAACTTCCACTCCAGCCAGTCCACCCTTTCCTATCACATCAAATTCTAAGTTATAAAACTTCTGATCAATTCTATCACGCTCCCCATACAGGCCTCGGGAGAAATTTACAAAGGTCCTCGATATCTCTTTTTTGTCTTGGATAATAGAGCCACTTCTTCCAGTGAAACAATGCAGTTGACTCTTTAACAAGCCGAAGCGCTATTTTGTGGAAAACTTCAGTTTTCTTATCCCCTCAGCCACCATTTGACTTCTTCAATAAGTTTGCTTCCTTAAATTTCATGGAGCTCTTTACATTGGCTTCTCATATCTTTCAAGATTGACCCATGTTCTTCTTCCCAAATTATGGATTAGATCTCCACCATCGCGGCTTGTTTCAAAGACTCTATTGCCCCCACAATGGTGAACAAGCTAGTCTAAATCTTAAAGGTTTTGGACCCCAGCCCTTTATCTTTGACTCCAATATAATCAAACAATGGTCTCACAGGCTTTGGAAGCGCATGAACAACAACTCGCGAAAATAGCTCCGCCCAATCATCATCGATGAAAAATCTATCTAATGGCAACAAAGTGAGTGGGTCTTGGTGATTAGACCAGGTGAATTGGGCACTGGGCCACCGGCTAAAGGAAGGTCAATGAAAGCTTAATGGTCTATCTAGTGGGAGAACTCCCTCATTACACTTGTTATTCCCTTCTCGCCCCCACCCACCCACACACACACACACACACAAAGGAAAAACCTCTCGGAAGAGTATCTGATGACCATGGTCGTAAGCAGCAAAATGATGCAACTCAACAATGGAAAGATCATAGATATGGCCATGGATGCATGCAATCTCTAGCCCTTCTATAGTACCGTCGAATTCAATAATCAGATGGCACTAGTCAACATCGATACAACTGTGGACTACAGGGTGTTGGATAGGGAAGTGAGATTGAAGGCATAATGATATTTCTCTTAAAAGTAGGAGGTAAGACTTCCTGATGAAAAGAACGACTGCATGTTCTGAGACTTGAAGATAGCAAATAGTTTTTAAATCTAGATTTTGACTTTAGACATCAAAAAGGAAATTGATAAAAGAAACACTATATGAAAAAACTTAATAACTTTCCCCTTTCTTTAACCCAATGTGCTCCATTGTAGAAGCATAATTTTGTTCAAGAACGGAGACTTATAAGAGGCCACATCAGCTTCATTTTGGCTTAGAATGTATAGATGAGTTAGAGCAATATTTTGTCAGTAAAATTTTAGAAGTCTTCTTCGTTTTAGAAATATATCAAGGGGAGCGAGTCCAGACCTTGTTCTACGATATATTTCTTAGACACACAAATATCAAAAACCCTTATATACTATAATGTGCAACACTCAAAGAATTATTGTAGAATGATATTTTCACGAGTATAGCTTTTGACTCTATTTCTTTGTATGGTGATGGCTCCATGCAACCATCTAAAGTGATGACTCCAGGACCCCTTGGTGATGACTCCAAGAACCCCCAGGTAATGACTCCAGAGTTCTATCCCAAAAAGAGACTCCAAAACTGCTAAGTCCAAGGCATGATCCTGAATCAATGTGCGGATCCATGGGGACAGGATTTGATCCAACAGTTTATCTTAATCTAAGGAGGGCCAAGGAAATGTCACAGACTCCAAAACTGCTAAGTCCAAGGGATGATCCTGAATCAATATGCGGATCCATGGGGACAGGATTTGATCCAACAGTTTATCTTAATCTAAGGAGGGCCAAGGAAATGTCACATGCACTTGGGGCCTTTTGTATCATGCTGGTTTCCGTAATGACTCCAGAGTTCTATCCCAAAAAGAGACTCCAAAACTGCTAAGTCCAAGGGATGATCCTGAATCAATGTGCGGATCCATGGGGACAGGATTTGATCCAACAGTTTATCTTAATCTAAGGAGGGCCAGGGAAATGTCACATGCACTTGGGGCCTTTTGTATCATGCTGGTTTCCCTTAATATACTGTGTCGTTACCAATAAAAAAATCCACTTACATCTAAGGGTTGCTTCAAGTCAAAGCAAAACTACTTCACTTGGATTTATGGCTCATACAAGATACTAAATTATGTGTGTAAGCAAGAGACAGAAAAAAAAAAAACTTGTGCCCAACTCTCTCTCTCTCCACCTTCTTCAAGGTCAATTGATTCCAAAAACAAAGACAAAATGGAAATAGAAAATAAAGTAAAAAAAGGATAGAACAGTGTTTAAAAATACACATGAGTAACTTATTAAATATATAGAGAAATTAGGTATCTTATAAAAATACATAATATTAAAAATTTGGGTAATGCATTGATGCAGCGTGGACCTCATGGCCACATGTGTAGGGCCCACTTAGATTTAGGATATTTTATTAACTAATTATAGGTCATTAGTTTCTGATTTTATTTAAAGAACGTTATTTAGGATTAGGTTTCCTATTTATTTGGTTTCCTATTTTGATTAGTTTTCTTAGAGCTTAAGTTGTGTTTTCCTATTTCTATGACATTGCAGAGAATTATTTCTTAGAGAATTGATTAATAAAATTCGGTTTTCCCATTGAGGTGCGTCCTCGTTTATTGTCTTTTCGGAGATTGATTGTTTCTTCGGACACATGCTTCGGCACCCATTGTGCTTTTAGCACTTCCACGCAAACCCTAACCCTAGGGTCTACATCATGCATTGAGCATACCATATAATAGATCTTAGCTCACTTATTTTTTCACAAAAAGCATCATGTTAGTTTCAAAATATCATTGAGACTATGACACTGACTTTAAATATGTGATTAAAATTTTACATAATAAATTGCATTCTAGAATGCTCAGTGCTGTTCAAGGGTAAAGAAGGACGAGGCCTAACCTGGTTGCTGGAGCTCATAGGTAGAGGGTAAATGAGGTCAGATTTGGGAATATAACCAGCTACTCTGAGTTCTAGGAGTAGATACTTCAATAAAATGTAAATCTCTGGAGACTGCGGATGACTGGTATCTGCCGAAACAAACATATGAGTGGCGCCATTAACCTCAGTCCAGCTACAACCTGGCAGCTTTTGCACTCCTCTTCTCTTCATCAAGCTTCGTACCTTCACAACATGCTCCCACTGTCCAGCTTCAGCATGTGTATTTGACAACAAGATATAATATCCAGAATTTTGAGGGTCCAACTCAAATAGGTGTTTTGAGGCAAGCTCTGCGAGTTCAACGTCTCCATGAACACGGCAAGCACCTAGCAGCGCACCCCAAATACCAACATCTGGGTCAAATGGCATGCTTGTTATAAATTCAAGAGCCTCGCGCAGGCATCCTGCACGTCCAAACAGATCAACCATGCATGCATAGTGCTCCATCCGAGCCGCAATTCCATATTCCTCACCCATGGAACGGAAGAGTCTGAAGCCTTCATCGACGAGGCCTGAATGACCACAAGCAGATATTATTGCAAGAAAGGTGATATGATCAGGCTGAATTCCCACTTCCTTCATATCTTTGAATAAAGAGAGGGCTTCCTGAACCAGTCCATGGGTCCCATAAGCAGCAATGATACTATTCCATGAGACTTCATTCTTCAATTGCATCAAGTCAAAGACACGGCGAGCAATGCACAAATCCCCACATTTTGCATACATGTCAATGAGAGCACTCTCCGAAAAAAGATCCGATTTCAAGGAACCTTTCATCATGAAACCATGAATCTCTTTCCCATGAAGAAGTGCTGGTAGATTTGCACAAGCTGATAGAGCAGCAGAAATAGTGACGCAATCATATGTAATGCCTTCTAACCCCATCTGGCGGAAAAGCCGGATTGCTTCCTCAGGCTGCCCATTTTGAGAGAAGCTCGTTATCATTGTGTTCCAAGACACAGCATCTCTTTCAGGAATTTTCTCAAATATGCATTGACTGAGATCCAATCTCCCGCATTTGGCATACATATCAGTCAAAGCACTTGCCACATAACATCTTCCATCAAGAGAGTTCTTCAAAATGTAACAATGTAGCTCCTTTCCCAGTGTGAAAGCAGCCAAATCAGAACAAGCAGGCAAAAAACTGGCCAATGTAACTGCATTGGGCTTCATTTGTGCAGCTATCATACGACGAAACATTTTTACTGCATCATGACTCATCACATTTAGCACATAGCCCGAAATCATTGCACTGTAAATAACTACATCTACGGTGCCAGTTGTATTGAAAACCTTACACGCCATATCTACATTCCTGCATTTAAAATATATATCAATGAGTGCACTCTTCAAAAACGCATCCAAATACACTCTGTTTCTTACAATGTAACCATGAATCTCCTTACCTTGTTTCAGACAAGTCGAGTCAGAAAACAAAGGAAGAAAACTAGCGAAGGTGATTGAATCTGGTTTGACTCCGGCTGACTGCATCTTGCAGAACAAATCCAAAGCCTCATCCTTGAATCCATTCTGAACATACCCAGCGATCATCCCATTCCAAGTCACCAAATCAGTCCCAGACATCATGTCAAACAACTTCTGTGCATCAGGCAAGCATCGGCACTTTGAATACATGGATAACAGCGTGTTTGCCACTGATGATTCTAAGTCCAACCCACATCTAATTGCAAGCCCATGAAGCTGAGAGCCGTATTCATGTTTCCCCTCTGAAGCACATACAGACAGTACGCTAGCAAATGTCACTGAATTGGGTTTAGTTTCTGATTTTCTCATGACACTAAAAAGTTGTAGAGCCTCACTCGCACTCCCACTTGTGACATATCCATGAACCATTACGTTCCACAAAACGGAATCCCTTACCGGCAATTTATCAAACACCTTACGTGCGTCTTCAATAGAACCATTCTCAGCATACATCTTGATCAAAGAGCTACCCACAAAGACATCCATCTCTAGACCCATTGAACAGATTGTCCTGTGAATCAATCTACCCAATTTCACAGCAGATAAATTATAACACGACTTAATTACATACGGGAACGTATATCTATCAGGAGATACCCCAACTCCCAACATCTTAAAATAAAACAACAATGCAAATTCAAACCAACCCATCGTAGTAAATCCTCTAATCATCCAATTCCAAGGCAAAGACCTCCATTTCTCAATCCTCACAAACACATTCTTTGCATCTGCAATGCTTCTACAGAGAACATACATGCTCAAAACCCTCGTTCCTAAGAAACCCATGTCACAGAAACCATTCACAATGATTTGAGCATGGACTTGGGAACCTTTTCTAAGGTCTGAAGAATCAGAGCAATCTTGCAAGATTGACGAAAACCGACCCGCCAAGTGAACATCCAGATATGAGTAATACCCAGGAAAATCTGTGAGATTAGGAGCTAATTTTGTTATGTATCTGCAGATTATTGCTTTGGGCTTTGAGGGAAGTGAACGGATGGGTGAAAATCGCTTACAGACTAGACTGGAAGGAGACATTTGCTGTTGTACATTTCAAGGAAAAGCAGAGCATTTCTTCATTAGAGGAATTTGAACAAGTGATTTCTTTCAGGAGACGCGTATGGAATTTGATATCTTATAGAAAATTTGAATTTTCTTCATCGTTTGGAGGGAAGGTTGAACTGTTGAACGTGAAGTTGTGTTCATGCAGAAGCCAAGGGGGACTATAAACGAGCAGCTGCATTTCGAATATATAGGGTTACACGAATAAGGGTAATTTGGTCATTTAAGATTATTATAGGAGTGCTGCTATTGGCACACAAAATAATATTTTTCCCACACAAGGTATCTAACTTTTTTTTAATTACATTTTAACCCCTTTGTGAAATGGCCAAAATATCTAATCTCCCACCAAAACTCAAAACATTTGTTCTTTTCACACACAAATGAGTTGTTGTTGCTGCTGCTGCTGCTGCTGCTTCTTCTTCTTCTTCCCTAACATACTTCCACAGACAACTTATTCTCCACATCTCAGTCTCCACTTCTCATTCTCCACTTCATTGTTGTTTTGGGCAACTCATCTTCCTCCATTTTCTGTTCTTAGCCAATTCATTTTCTTCCATCTCCTTCATCTTTTCTTCTTCTTGTAATCAACTTTTTTCATTAGATCTTTCTAGTGCAATGAAGGAAGAAAAGAACAATGAAATTGTTCCTTTAAATCAAAGAAGTAGTGGAAAGGTCAGTTCATTTGTTTGTTTGTGTTTTTTTTTCTGTATTTATGCCTATTTTTTTATTTTTTTTCTCGCAAGGAATGAGTTGCAGATTCCCGACATGTACGGCCTTTCAGGTCCGAACGCACATCATTTGTCCGGAACTGTAGTTACGAACAAAAGTGTTCTATGTCCGAACAAAAGGGTTTTGTTCGGAAATTTATAACCGAACATATGGGTTATGTTCGGACATAAAGTTCCGAGCATACACCATATGTTTGGATGTTTTATACCGAACATTGATATTTTATTCTGTACTTTCGCAGGTCTCTACGCAGGAAAATCAGGTTGGATCGGACTTTGTCATGGATTATACCAGTGAGTTTATAACTCAAGAGGTATAGTTTACCGTGAATTTATTACTCAAATTACAATTATTTGTTACTAAATTCGTATTAAATTTGTTTATTGTAGATATTTCACAGTTGCGATTCGTTGATCAGTTGGGCTCGTGGTGTAGGAAGGAAAAACGGGTCTGTTATTGTGATAAAGGTTTCAAATGCTGCTGAGTACTCCTTGCATGCGAGAGAAGTGGACAATATAAGCATGAAGAGTGCCAAAAGCGAAAAGGGGTCAAACAAACCGGTTCAAAAAAATGTGGATGCCATTTTGCATTAAAGGGCATAAAGTTAGACTCAAATGATGATTGGATGTTGGAGGTCATATGTAGTGTGCATAATCATTCGGTAGCAGAACATTTAGAGGGGCATTCATTTGCAGGCAGATTATCAAAGGAGGAAACTCAGTTGCTTATTGATATGTCCAGGAGCATGGTTAGACCAAAGGAAATTTTAGTTACGTTGAAACAAAGAAGTGAATTAAATGTAACCACAATGAAGACAATATACAATGCACGCTACAGATATAAAGTTAATGAGCGAGATGGAAGAAGTCAGATGCAACAACTGCTTGAGAAGTTAGCAGAGCATAATTACATTGAATGGCATAGGACTTTTGACGATAGCGAGACTGTAACTGAATTGATTTGGACGCACCCAAGCAGTCTAGATTTATTACGTGCATTTCCACATGTTTTGATAATGGATTGTACTTACAAGACCAATCATTATCGCATGCCTCTATTGGAGGTTGTTGGGGTCACATCCATAGACATGACCTTTTATGTATGCTTTGCATACCTTCATACGGAACGTGAAGAAAATTATGCATGGGCACTGGATGTATTGCGTGGTATTATTGGTGATGGTATTTTTCCCGATGTCATTGTGACGGATAGAGAACTGTCACTCATGAATGCCATTAACAGAGTATTCCCGATTGCTACTCATTTATTATGCAAGTGGCATATTAATAGAAATGTATTGGCAAAATGCAAAAAGTTGTTTGAAACGAAAGAAAAATGGGACAGGTTTATTATGAGTTGGAATATGTTAGTGTCTTCATCAACACAAGAGGAGTTTGGTGAACAACTACGTAAGCTAAATCAAGAATTCAGTACGTATCCTGATGCACTCAATTACGTGAAGGGTAGTTGGTTAGATCCTTACAATGAGAGATTTGTTTCTGCATGGACAGACAATTGTGTCCATTTTGGGAATACTACCTCGAACAGGTACTTTTAAAAAGTTGCTAATTATTTGATTCATCCCTATTAATTACTATGCCTTGCCTCTTAACAATTCTATGCAGGGTTGAGAGTTCGCATGCACAACTTAAGAGGCAGCTGGGATCAAGTCAAGGAAATTTTGATGCGGTTTGGACTAAAATTCACAGTTTGTTTTAGTTGCAGCATACCGGTATCAAAGCTTCATTTGAGAAAAGTAAGACAATTGTGTAACATAATTTCAAGCCGGCCGAATACAAAGAGTTTCGTGGTAATGTCTCTAAGAATGCACTTGAAAAAATATTAACAGAAACCAAGAGAGCCAACCTAGTTGGAATTGACGCCAGTGTTTGTGGTTGTGTTATTCGACGCACACATGGATTACCCTGTGCGCACGAGATTGCAGAGTATATAAATCAAGGGCGGCCTATTCCTCTAAGTTGCATACATCCACATTGGTGTAAGCTTGATATGTTGCCTACTGCCCCATCAAAAAGTTCTTCTATGGGTTTGGATTGTAAGGCAGATTTGGAGTTACTTGAAAAACGGTTTAAGGAGTATGATTCCATGAGAAAATTGCAACTTCTAAAAAAGATATGTGAACTAACAAAACCAGACAGTACACATTTGATAGAACCCGAAGTAAAATCAAGAACAAGAGGTAGACCAGGTATGAAAGTTGACACCTCAACTCGACGAGATCCAAGCGCATTTGAGTTGGTACCGTCTGCACAGGATAGCTACTCTCCTGTTTCAATAGCAATGACAAAAGTTAAAGATGAAGGACGACAATAATGCAAACCAAAGAGAAAATAAAAGATTAGTGCGATTCGTACGAAGTCAAAGAGCATCAATAATTATGTTCTCTCATTTCCTGTGGGGTTGAGACCTTACATTCGACATGTAAACGACGTCACAGCTGATGGTAACTGTGGCTTCAGAGCCATCGCTGGCTTGGTTGGCCTAGCCGAGGATGAATGGAGCCAAGTTAGGAGAGATTTATTACAAGAGTTGCTTGCACATGTTGACCACTACAAACAATTATATGCGGTGGAGAACAGAGTTGAGGAATTGGTTGAAGCATTATCATACTATAATGACAACCCATCGGTGGACTATTGGATGACTATGCCTGACATGGGGCACCTCATAGCGTCTCGTTATAATTTGGTGTTATACCACTTGAGCATGGAACAGTGTCTGACTTTCCTCCCATTGCGGTCTGTGCCAGTGCCGACGCCTTCTCGGAACGAACATGCATTGGGTTTTGTTAATCGGAATCATTTTGTCCAGTTATTCTTAGTACCTGGTCATCCAGTTCCGCCTATTGCAAATAAGTGGAGACAATTTCATCATTCTTGTGCGAATTGTTGGAAGACTCCATATAGGGATCGGATTGTACAATTCAAAGGGCTCGTAACTCCAGACATATCAACATGTGAAACAATTGATTTGGATTGAATGGAACTGCCCGGTCATCATAGCGAGTTTTTTTAAACATTTGGCAAAGTTTGTAATGTGTTTTACTGTGGGCAAAGTTGTTAGTGTGTTGAATGTAACAAGTTTTCTAAAACATTTAGCAAAGTTTGTAGGTTGTTTTAAAACTGTTCGGATGCAGTGCTTTTGATGTGTAGTACATGTTCTTGAATAAATGTGAATTACAGAAAAGTTCGGAAACACAGTGTCAAACAGTCATCATTTGTTCGGCACTGTGTTTCCGAACAAGTCCACTTTGTTCGGATACACAGTGCCGAACAAATGATGACTGTTCGGCACTGTGTTTCCGAACAGAAGTTCAGTTGGTCTCTTTTGAAATTAACTGCATGTAATCTATAACAATTCATATATAAAATCAAAGATAACCAACATGCATATAAATGAACAAAAAAAAGTACAACCATGTTCCAAATAAAAAACTACTTAAAAAGAAATTCAAATTTTCGTCTTATAACAACCATCCAAGTCTTATAACAACCAATCAAAGCAAATACAGTCAAAATTCTTCAAATCTCGTCAATGGTTCCTTCCCCTTGTTGACTTGCTGCGGGTGTAGCTTTGTGAACTCATGTGGGGATGTCGAATGGTTCGTTGAGCATCTGCAATTGACATTTTCCGTAAAACGTGGGCAACCTGATTCACATGGGTATATAGTCCCCGTGGGTCTTCAATCTAATGGTCCTCACCCCTTTCCATCACTTCATCAAGAATAAATAATGCGTCCGAATTACGCTGCTCATAGTCCACCATACTGCTTGACTGTGTTTCCGCGGGTAGGGATGCAAAATTAGAGTGATGATTTGGGTTTTGTAATATCCTCCATGAGACTCCTTTATACCAATCCATATACCCGAGTACACAATCTGCAGGACGCCTTACTGGTTCACTACGGTTCAATGCAGACAGTAGGTGTGAGGTCCCGCCCTTGGTGGGCCCTCTAATTACTATTTTATAGACTAATTAATGCTAATTTATGCTAATTATTGGTTAATTATGCTAATTACTACTAATTATTGCTAATCTTTGCTAATCTTAGCTAATTACTATTTCTTTGTGCTAATTAGGGGTTGATTAGAGTGACTAGTTAGATTTCCCTAAGTTATAGTTAGACTAGCTTGGTTTAGTTAGTTTTGGGGTTAGTTGGGTGTTTGTGTTAATCCTAGGCTTTTAGTGCTAAATAGGACCTTAGTTAGTATCTAATTAGGAGGGTTTAGTTTAAGCTAATGGTGCTCCTCTAGAACCTTCCAGCCAAAAGACCTAATCTACCCTAACCCTAACCCTAATTGCATAATAACCCTAAGGCTAATCTAGTCATTAATCACCCTCACTAAACCTATAAAACATCTCTTATCCCAATGCAAAACCCTAAGCCAGCCCCCATCCCAAGACCAATTCACTGTTCCATTCCCCTCTTCTCCTCCTTCATCTCTCAATTCCTCTCTTCATTTGAGCTACGGTTGTGACTGTTGCTGGGAATTCCTTCTCAGCTGCTGCAACAGTGATTACTCCATCTTCTTCCTTTCCTCATTCCATTCTTCCAGCTGCTGTGGTGGTTCTGTGCTGGAAGAATCACCTGGGTGCTACTGTTCTGCTGGAACCTCATCTTGGAGCTACTGCTGCAGCCGCTACCTTTCTTTCTTCTTCATTTCTCCCTTCATTCTCTTGCTGGATCTGTGCTGGGACCTTCCCCAGAAGCTGCTGCAACTACTCCTCTTCCTTTCTCAATTCCATCCTCCCAAGTTGCTGTGTTGAATCTGAGCTAGAACTCCTTCTCTGTTACTGCTGTGTTCTTCTTCTCCTTCATCTCTGTTGTGCTGGGAGAAAGTATTTAAGAGTTGTAGCTGCTGCCTTATCTTCTTCCTCTTCGTTTCATCACCTGAGCTACTGATTTTCTGCTGGAATTCTTCATTAAGGAGCTGCAGCTGCTATATTCTTCTTCTCCTTCTTCCTTGCTGAGCTGGGACCATTTCAGTTGTGCTGGGATTGTTTTGGAGCTGCTGCTACACTGCTGCAGCTGCTGTGTCATCATCTTCTTCTCCTTCCTCTGCATTTCAGCTGGAATTCTGGGCTTTTCTCTTCCTCTGTTTCTCTCTACAAACCCTCTCTTGATTTCTAAAGGCAAGTGCACCTACTGTTAATATAGAATGTATGTGTGTTCCTTTGATTTCAGTAGTTTCATTTCATAAATCATGTTAATATAGTCATAGAAATACTACCTGAGCTCTGTTCTTGTTTGGTTTGGATGAAAGGTCACTGATGGATGGGGGTTTCACCCCCCATTTGGAAGATCAGTGGGCCATAAGGTGTTAATGGATGGTTTATGGAGTTAATTAATGTTTAGAAAGGTGTTGGTGAAGTTTGGAAAGGTTTGGAAGTGGTTTGGGCGAAAAAGGAGTCAAAATGGAGAAGTTGGAGAAATCAGTCGGGGACTGAAATTTCAGTGTTCCCGGTCGACCGAGACCCCCCCCTCGGTCGACCAGCGACACTGCAAATTTGAAAAAAATGAGTCTCAGTTAAATTTTCTGCAGACTCGACCTGACTCGACCGACAGTGTTCTGGGTCGACCGAGACCTGTCTGGGTCGACCGAGAACACTGGAAAAATGGAAATTTCAGCTCCCAGTTAGCTTTTCTCTGCAGACTGAGTTTCCTATTGTCTGGGTCGACTGGGACCTATCCTGGTCGACCGAGACCACTGAGTTTTTGTGGAAAAATTGGCCCTCAGCCATTTTCTTGCAGAAAACCCATTTCAATTAGCTTGGTTGACCCGGCTTAGCCCAGGTTGACCCGGTATACATGGTTTTCGCAGGAAATGACTGAAAGTTGGTTTTTCACCCGAAACTCAGACATTTTACACCTAAATCAACATGAAGCTTAGAATTAACATTTAGAAAGTGTTTAAAGCTGGAACATCAATCTTTCTAAGGTTTTTGGAGTATGCGGTCAATCACCTAGGCCTGGTTGTTTGACCGGACACGCTGGAAACCTTTAGAAACGAATTAAGTTGTCCAGGAAGCCTGATTCAGATTAGTTAGTGCACTCGGTTGATCCTCCCGGCCAGGAGATCAACCGAGCTCACAACACATCAGGTTCACCTGGAAAACCCCGATTGTTCCAGTTTTCAACATTTAGTAGTTGTGATCAGTTGTGGGGCCCATTGACCATCCAAATGAACATTTATCAGTGTTCTAAGCCCGAGTCAACGGTGTGGCTCAACCTTGACTCGCGGGGACCACTGTTTAGTGTTTTGGTTGATAATCTAAGATGATTCGACCTCTAAGAGTGGTCAACAATGCCCTTAACCACCTAAGCACCAAATACAGTATTTTATGGCATTAATGACATCGTTTAGGGATCGAATTACCGGAGATAGACCCGAACCTAAAGTGGCCCATTACCTAGGATTTGACCGTTGGATTCCCTGTTGAAACCTTCATTGAAGTTTATACTTCACCTTATTTATATTCTGTCATTCTTAGATCTTTAGATTAGCTGTTTACTATTAATTGAATATAAATGGAGGACCTGAACCTAGGGTATCTAGAGGTGACCCGATAGTGTGATATCGGAGATCATTGACCCGTGTCTGTGTCTAGGCGGGCCCTTAATGGGCTTAAGTGTGGAGATGTGAACCCTTTAGCTGGAAGATGTAGTTTCTATTGGACTGTTAAGTTATATGGATGGAGATCGAACTGTTTATCAGTATAAATGGATTAGTTGCCTCGTTTGGATAAGATTTAGACCAGGCCATGTACTGATGGGCCTTGGTATGGATCCAACGAGTGGGCCTGGACCTTGAATGAGATCCAGAGACTGTATTGAGATGTGTAGACCTCTTAGAGACTTGGATAGGACCTTGTTCACGCAAGGCAAAGCCTAGATAGACACAGACCTTAGCGTTATTCCTGAGTCGGCATGAACATTCACTCGGTTGATTTAAGCTCAGCCTGTGGACTGATCATCCCCGGTAGGAACTAGATGAGTGTTGTAGAGCTATCATGATGAGCTGTGTGGTTAAGACGGACGGTGTGATACCGTGCCGGTCTGAAGTGTTGAGTTGATGAGTGATTTGCGGGATTAGTAATTCCCAGCACTGGTGAGATTTCCCCGCCGCAACTGTGTTCAGTATGGGAGGGCCACGGCATAATATCCCGCGGTATTCCAGCTCGTGTGAATGTGCCACTTTGTTTACAGTAGTTTAGATGTTTCTATTTATCTTGATTCCTTATGATTATCATGCACACCTGCTTAGTTCATTTCCCTTGCTATTCATTTACTTTATTTAGCTGTCTCTATTTCCTTTGATATATATGTTCTATGTTAGTAGTATGCTGTAACTTGCCAGATCTTTTAGATCTGACCCATTCATTGGTGCTTAGGCCTTGACCCAGAGATCCCTGACGATGCACTAGCTGTAGTGGAGGCACCTGTCGCAGGAGAGTACGCATGGGGCCCGGCCGACACGGATGTCGAGCCGGAGGGCGAGGAGTATCTACATGGGTTTTGAGAGTCTCTTGTTATTTGGGTTTTGAGAGAACAATTTTGTAGCGAGTTGGGTAGAACTCAAATGTATAACTTTGATTAACATTGAATCCTTTTAAGTAGACTGTAGTTTTGCTCATACTTAATATATATCGATACCTATTGCTTCCGCTTTATTTAATCGTTATGCTTCCGCAATTTAAATGTTATTATTATATGGTTCAAAAAGTTTTAAATTGGACCTCACTGCGGCCTACGATCTTGGAAGTTCTCGGATTTTCCGGGAAGTAGCGCGCCAATTTCGGGTATTCGAACCAGTATATCGGTATCCGAAATTGGGGCGTTACAGTAGGTGATTAGGCCATCCCTCCCAAATTTGATTCATGTATTGATACGCGATATGGTAGTCACGGGCAGTCGGACCTCGCATAGCGCAAATGGGAGCTAATGGCGGTGGAGGAATAGTTTGTACTCTCCCAAACTGTCTGAGCACCCTATCCGAATGATAAGGCTCAACAACATCCATGCACTTGATGCATCCACAGTTGTATGCAACCTCATTGAAAGGGTGATAGCGCCTAACATCACGATATGGGTCCCAAGTGACCTGAAAATAATGTTTACAAGCATAAGATATGAAAATACATAATATAGAATAATAACTTCATGTGATAGAAAATGAATATGAAAATTTACGTAATTACTAAGTCAGTGCTCATGTAATCAAGTCTCTCTCGTAGTGCCTGTAAAGGAGCAGACTCCCTACGAGAGACCCATCGATGGACCTGGGGATGATTGGGCTGATACTGAATGTTTGGAGTTGGAGCCAAACATTCAAAGTGCTCGTACACCCAAGATTCCAATAGAGTCAGGTAACCGGCAATTTGTTTAATTTCATGCTGGGTTGCTAACCCCAACTGCCTGTATAAGTATGCCAGTGCAGCAGTACCCCATGCATATAAACCTACGTTATCCAAATCCACTATATGTGTAAGAAATATGAACCTATGATGGATGCAACATCATCTAAAGTGATGGTCATCTCACCAAATGGCATGTGAAAGGTGTTAGTCTCAAGTTGTCACCTCTCCACAAAACCCGATACAATAATCTTATTGACGGAGTGGTATGATGCAGTCACTAAGGGAGCCAATTTGGACCTGGACATCCACTGCCTGAACCTATCAGACCCATTCAATTGCCATTGCCATAATGACACTTTTTGACCATGACTTAGACACTTCAGTGCCCCTCTATCCTACAGTTAACAATTGATACATTATCGAAGAAATTCACAACTTAATCAATCAATCAAACTTGATATGAAACAAACAAAACACACATGTCCACTCCAAATATACCCAGCTATATGTGTATCAAAGCTGGATAATAATGACCTATCTCGTGGCCCCGGAACTGATTGCTCTTCCATCTCAGGTTCTTCTTCAGCTAGCTCATCAGGGACCTCCTGTTCTTCTACAACATCTTCCACCCGGTGGCATCGCCTCCTATTTGAGGCGGTAGGTCACACCCCGGAAAAGCTTGGTTGATCCATATCTGAAATATAGAAATAAAGTTTTTGAAGAATAAAAAGCAAATAATAGTAAGCAAATAATGCCACATGGATTAAAAAATAATAATAAAAAGACATGCTGTTTGTTCAGACCTGAATGTCCGAATAAAAGGACAATGTTCGGACATAAGTTTCCGAACATTTACCTTTTGTTCGGATCTTAATGTTTGAACAAATACCTTTTGTTCGGATATTCAGGTCCGAACAAAAGGGACATGTTCAGTCTCACAGAGACTTAACACATTGCGAGGATTGGGTTCAAAACCCTTGCGACGATGGATAGTATGCATCCGAAATGCATTAAAAACACTCACATTGTTTGTAAAAATTTACAATGAACTAGAATATAACCCCATAACAAGTTTTCATGGAAAAAAAAGGTAATCTAGGAAAGAAAAAATGGTAAAGAAGAGATGGGGAAAAAGAAGAAATGGTAGTTCTAGGGATCCATTTACTTACCTTTGAAAGAGGAGATGGTGGAAACGATGAGCAACGTCGGATGGACGCCGGAGATTTGTTGATGTTGACAGTCGGTGTAGAGAAGAACGGTGACTTTGTGTGTGAGAAGAAGGAGATGACGATGTGGGTGGAAAGAAAAGAGGGGAATGGAGGGATGGGTAGTATAGGAAATGTTGGTGCGTGGAAAAAGAAATAATGTAATTTTTAAAATTTTGAAATGTGTGTAGAGAGAAATTGTGTGGGAAAAGCAAAATCCTGTGTGCCAATAGAATCTCTCTATTATAGAGAGCTTCCAATGCTAAAGCCCAAGCTTCTCTTGGCATAATCCTTTTTTCCTTTTTTTATGACTAACTAATATATCCAAATAATATTACTTCACCAAAAGTTACAAAAATTAACTAAACATTTAATTAATAGATTGCATTCAAGTTGAATTGTTGGAAGGTCAAGAAATGAGGTAAGTAAAGTTGGGTCAAGAGGTCATATCTTATATATTGACTTTAATCCAATCCATTGATTAATTGGATTAGAGAAATGGTAGCTCAAATCTATAAAAAAAAAAAGTGAACTAACTTTGAATTACCAAGTGAGTTCAAGTTTTCAATTCGCTAGCAGCACTGATGGTGAGGGACTTGGTTGAGTGAGTGCGAGACATATGATTATTTATATTAAAAAAAAGAGGGGTATTCGAGTTAGGTTGGTAAGTTGAGTCAAAACTACTACTCCTATCAATATTGTCTGAAACTTTCTCTAATTAAAGGATTATAGCTATTTTAGCAAGTACCTAATGACAAAGTTCTTATTAATTATCATGACTTTAAAAAGTTTATAAAATTATCTTACTTTAATTTCATTAGAAGGTAATTCACACCTTACCTCAGCCTAACATGTTGCCATCAACCTGATTGTATTTTATATTTATAAGTTTGTGATGACCTCGATAGTTCTTTATCAAGTATGGAGATTCTGACTGGACCAATCCATTGCACATGATTCAATTAAGTTTAAAACTTGATAATTTGTTCAATGCATTTATTACCATTGGATTGACCACCATATTTCTCACCTTCAAATCAATAAACTTCTTAATTTATTTACAATTGTGAATGTTGTGACCATTTTTTTCCCAACCATTATTATATATATTATATTAAAGTTGTTATGTTTTATAGAAATTGAAATCTTATATAAATTTTGAATTTTCTCCTTCCTTTGGAGGGAAGGTTGAATTGTTGAATGTGAAGGTGTGCTGATGTAGAAGCGAAGGGGGCTATAAACGCACGGTTACTTTTGGAATCTACAGTGTTACACAAATAAGGGCATTTTGATCATTTAAGATTATATATTATAAAAAGGGCATTAAATTTTGGGAGTTGCTATTTGCACATCCATAATTGCTCCCTGCACATCCATCCATGGGACCCCAGGTGGACCCCTCTAAAAAATCTCCAAAATACCCCTCTCTTTCCATTTCCTTCTCGCTCTCTCCCTCTCCCTCGTTTTCTTTTCCTCGTCTCCCTGATCGTCAACCTTTTCCTTCCCTCCTGTTCAGCCACTTAGGGCCGAACAAAATGAGTATATTGTTCGGCCTTGTTCGGCCACCCAGGGGCCGAACGAGAGGGAGAGGGCGAGACAGGGAGAAGGAGAGGGACGAGGTGGGCGCCGGGAGATGGAGGGGGACAAGGAGAAGGAGAGGGAGAGAGACAGGGAGAGGGAGAGGGAAAAGGAGAGAGAATGAGGGAGCGGGGAGAAGGAGAGGGAGGTGTGCGTCAGGCGGAGGTGGGTGGTGAGTAGGAAGAGGGAGAGGAAGAGAGGGAAGAAATAAATGGATATTTTGGAGATTTTTCA